>BLBF01000025.1:23092666-23126982 GCA_015471245.1 Laticauda colubrina
AACTACCATTCCTAGATGTACTAATCTACAAAAGAACAGATGGCACACTGGGACACACTGTATACCAGAAGAAAACACACACCAACCACTACCTCAATGCCCAATCCCACCACCACCCAGCACAGATAAACTCCGTGGCCAAAACACTAATCGCCAGAACCAAACGGCTGGCAGACAAGATACACATAAAGACTGAACTATGCACCCTGACTAAAGTACTGACAGCCAACGGCTTCCACAAAAATAAAATCACCATCTTGATCCACAAAAACACTCTAAGACATATTAGAGACCTAGAAGATCAACAGACTTATGGAACAGCTGTCCTGCCCTACATAAGAGGTACTACAGACAAAATCAGTAAGATACTACACAGGCATCACATTAAGACTGCCTTCAAAACAGACAAGAAAATAGCAGCCATCCTTAGAAACCCCAAAGATAAAATTGACCTGAAAAACCAAGGCATATACGAAGTTCCCTGTGCTTCATGCCCGGCCACATACATTGGACAGACCAATAGAAGAATAAGTACCCGCCTGGATGAACACAAAAATGCAGTAAAAAAAGCTGGAACACACCTCCTCACTAGTCCAACACAAGAAAGCCACAGGTCACAACATCAACTTCAATGGCACTAAAACCCTAGCCACTATAGAAAACCCCAGCCACAGAATCATCAGAGAAGCCATAGAGATTGAAAAAAGACCTGAAAGCATGAATAGAAGAGATGATTCCACCAGACTGTCAATCATTTGGAAGCCTGCACTCTCAAACAGAAAGATCTCCACACCACAAGCCAGGCAAACACCTGGGCACAAACAGACTCCCTCTGATACCTCCAGCTCAAATATACCCCAACCAGGCACCCAGATGAAACCTAGTTTCCTAATAGATGATAGCCATCCTTTTACTCGAAGCCAAGCTGCACTGAAAGCCTCCAATACAGGAACACAGTGTTGCCAGCCAATCAAAGCCACAAAACAGACAGAAGAAACCAGAAACCAGAAACCAGAAGAAACCAGAAACCAGAAACCAGAAGAAACCAATCAAGCAAACTCCAAGACCAATAAACACAGACCAAGACTCCCAACCAATCAGGATGAAGAAAAAACCATTCTGGCTCAACAGTAGGCTAGCCTCAAATTTAAAACTAAACGGCTGTGATAGCCTGACTCACAGACGAACTCAATACAGAAGTCTGATGATGGCACATGAGATTCTGCCGAAACGTTGCTACAACTTTAAAAGCACAACTACAATGACGTGGGATCATACCCGAAGGAAGCTGAACCGCATACATGTAAGTACCCATGAAAATTTAAGAAAACAAATATAATCTTTTTTATACACTTTTAAAATTTCTCCTTATTTCCAGGTTGAAGCTCTCCTTGTTCAGTTTCCATCCATTATTTCTTGTCTTGCCTTCAGGTGCTTTGATTAGATTAGATTAACAGACTTGAAAGGGACCTTGTAGGTCAGCTAGTTCAACCCCCCACCCAAGCAGGAGATCCTGCACCATTTCTGACAAATGGCAGTCCAATCTCTTCTTGAAAATCTCAAGTGATGAAGCTCCCAGAATTTCCGAAGGCAAGTTGTTCGATTGGTTGATTGTTCTCACTGTCAGAAAATTTCTCATTTCCAGGTTAAATCTCTCCTTATCCAGTTTCCATCCATTATTCCTTGTCTGGCCTACAGGAACTTAAGAAAATAGCTTGACCCCTTCCTCTCTGTGGCAGCCCCTCAAATATTGGAACACAGTTATCATGTCTCTCCTGATCCTTCTCTTCACTTGACTACTCATGCCCAGTTCCTGCAACCGTTCGTCATATGTTTTAGTCTCCAGTCCCTTCATCATCCTGGTTGCTCTTCTCTGCACACTATCTAGAGTCTCAACATCTTTTTTATAGTGTGGTGACCAAAATTGGATGCAATACTTGAGGTGTGGTCTTACGAAGACTTTATAGCATGGTATTAGTACCTCACTTGATCTTGATTGTATCCCTCTGTTGATGCAACTTAGGATTGCATTGGCTTTTTTGGCTGCCACTGCACACTACTGGCTCATAATTAGCTGGTTGTCCACTAAGATTCCAAGATCCCTCTCACAGTTACTGGTTTCACCCAATCTATATGTGTGCTTTTCTTGCCTCAGTGAAGGACTTTACTTTTCTCTACATTGAATTTCGTTTTGTTAGCTAGAGCCCAGTGTTCTAATCTGTCAAGTTCCATCTGGATCTTGAGCCTATCTTTTAGGCTCCTGCCAGTTTAGTATCATTTGCAAATTTGGTAAGTTCCACTTCTATTCCCTCATCTAAGTTGTTTATGAAGATTGTGAAGAGCACTGGGCCTAAGATAGAAGCTTGTGGCACCCCACTGCTTCCTTCCTTCCATGTAGACTTAGACCATTAAGGACTACTCAGTGAGTACGGACTATCAGCCAATTGTGAATCCATCTGGAGCTGATTCTATCTATCCCACTTTTTTCTAACTTTCCAAAAAGTAGGTCTACTTTGTCAAATGCTTTGCTGAAGTCTAATATGTCCATAGTATTTCACTAGTCTACTGATTTAGTCATTATGTTGAAAAATGAAATGATTGGTTTGGCATGATCTATTTTTAACAAACCTGTGCTGGCTGTTAGTTATTATTTTACTTGTTTCTAGATGTTGGAAAATCTGTTTTTTTATTATCTTTAGTATCTTCCTGGGTATTGAAGTTAGGCAGATTGGTCTGTAGTTTCCTGGGTCTGTTTTTCCCCCTTTCTTGAAGATGGGAACTACATCAGCTCTTTTCCAGTCCTCTGGTAGTTCCCTGGTGCTTCAGGATTTTTTAAAGATGTGGTGCAGTGATTCTGAGATGATGTCATACCCCAATTGGAATTGATTCCAAGGGGAAGGCCGAGCAGCTGACAGGGAGTAGGAGTGCGGCTCCATTGGCTGTGGAAAAAACTGGGGAAGGGCACAGTCTGGCTGGGCAGAGCAGGGGAGAGGTAGAGCAAGGCAGAGGGAATTCAGAGGAAATTCCAGGCCCACCCTCTCTTCATCCTAGGGCACACAGGTAGGAATGGACCCTGATTCCCTTCAATGGCTGCAGCTGGGAATACACTGTTGAAAAAGTGAGTTTGCACACGGCAACTTGTTGGAAACAAATAGTGTATTATCTTGTTTTGTCGAGGCTTATCTGGGTTCCTGGCGTATTTCCAACTGTGTGTGTTTTGTTGGACTTTGAAGTCTGCAATTCCTTATCCTGCCCTGTCCAGTTAATTGCTGCAGTGTGGTTTGTGTGGATTTTTGTTTACAGTTTATATGTACTTTGTTTTCAGACTGAATTTCCTCTACTTAAAGACTGTTTTGGGGAGAGTTTTTTCTCCAGATGCAGGTAACTGGACATTGGGTTAAAGTTGGAGGTATTAAAGGGAATTTTCTTACTTATGTGACTGTGTTGCTTTTGTGCTATGCCCTTTTGTGCAGCTGCTTTAGAACTCTGGGGTGTATTCTGGTGATTTGTGTCCATTGAGATCAGACAGATGTTCTCTTACTATTTCTTGCTTATTTTGACTTTTATTTCTAGACTGTCTTTTACAGTTATGTTTTTGGTAGGTTGGGCTATAGTATCTTTTTGTGTGAAGACCGATGCAAAGAATTAGTTAAGGCCCGGTCCCACTGCATTTACGGATGCAGAGGATGTAAAACATTAAAAAAAGCTTGCCATCCGTTGGAAAACGCTATGCATCCGTTGTGTACTCATTGCATACATGTTTCATACACTCTTATCTGTTGAGCATCCGTCCACTGCGATTTCATCCGCGCAAGAAGTTTTGAGCTGCACAAAACTTTGTGAACGGATGAACTTTCCACCATGTACGATGTAAATCCACAACATACAAGCAACAAACGTTCTATGTCCATTTATCATCCGTTAAATGTCCGCTGTATCGTCTCTGCATCCTCGGGGCATCCTCGCAACTCACATCTGCTGCAGCTGAAAACGGAGAGGGAGGAAAAAAAAGGTACATGGAACATCTATACATCATTAGTAGCACGGAAATAGAAAGGATACGCAGTGAACGGTTTGCATCCGATATACATCCACGTGGCATCCCCTTTCATTCCTTTAGGTGTATGTGATGCATCCACTTCATCAGCTATGCGTCCACTTTGCAATTATCCCCTGTAACCCCTTCAGAGGTGTCATCCCTTTCCATCCACTTTCATCTGCTAGGCTTCCGATTAACATCCGTTTAACATCCCCGCTACATACTACCCACGTCTGTTCTTTTCCATTCTTTTCTGTTCTATTTATGCAAAATTTCACCACTTTTTGGAGCGGATGACAACGGATGGAGCCACCCCCGAAATTTTGCTCATCTGCTGTGTCCTTTATGCATACGTTTTGCGTCCATTGGCCAGTGGGACTGGGTCTTTAAGCAGCTCTGCTTTGTCTCTGTTTCCTGTTACTTCCTTGCCATCTTCTCTCTTTAGTGGACCAACTGTTTCCTTGATTTTTTTGTTATTTATATGTTATTTATATGTTGGAAGAAACTTTTTTTTATTATTTTTGACTTTTTTTGCAAGTCTTTGTTGATTCTGAGCCTTTGCTTTCCTGACTTTGTCTTTGCAGATTCTGGCAATTTTGTGATATTCTAGTTGTGTGTCCCTCTTTCCATTTTTTGTCCTTTTTGCCTTTCATTTTGTCAGAGAAATCTTTGTGCAGCCATCCTGATTTCTTATTAGATTTCTTGTTTTTCTTTCTCAGTGGTATTGTGCTGGTCTGGGCTTTTACGATTGTACTTTTCAGAATTTCCTAAGATTCTTGAGTTGTTTTCCACTTTAGGATTTTCATCCAAGGAATCTTTCCCATGATCTCTCTTTGGAATATATGTTGACCCCCTCCTCTCTGTGGTAGCCCCTCAAATATTGGAACACTGTTATCATGTCTCTGCTGGTTCTTTCCTTCACTATACTAGCTATGCCCAGTTCCTGTAACCATTCATTGTATGTTTTAGCTCCAGTCCTCTGATAATCTTTGTTGCTCTTCTGTGCACTCTTTATAGAGTCTCAATGTCTTTTCTTTATTGTATTACAGTTCTTTCAGTACCTGGAAAAGTGTTACTCAAAAGATTATAAAACAAGATCAGACAATATATGCATGAATAATGGATTGGATTCAGACAAGGTTGCTCATGCAGTGAAAAGATCTCTCTGTGAAATATCATTGAACAGTGCAAGGAATACCAAAAAAGAAAAAGCAATTGACTCTGTCAGTAGAGTCATTATGGAAGATATCGTTAACAAATGGTATCCCTAAGAGATATGTTAACATATCTAGAAACCTTTACAACAACATTTGGTGCTATGTAAAAGCTGAAAATGACAGTGTGACTTCTTTGCAATTACTGTAGTACACCAATTACACCAATACTACAGTATTGTCCTATTCCCATTTTTATTTCTGATTATCATGGGCTATACCATGAAAAAGGCAATGGATATGTTGGATTTTAGCATTCTGTGGAATAAACAAGGCAAAATTGATGATGACATTGCTTTACATGCAAACCTTAAGGCACAACTGAAAGATATGATACTGGCTCTTGAAGCAGAGGCAAATAAGGTGGAGTTAAAAATTAGTGAAGACAAGACCAAGCTGATGAAATTGGCTGTCAGCTTTGGAAGCCATATTAGCACCAAAAGCTTCCACATAGCCACATTCCTGTGCCTGGGAAATTAGGAGGGAGGATTTTGTAGAGCATATGTAGTTAAATATAATAACATTCTTCTTTTCAGTCAAGATCTTGTCTTTCCTGCACCTGATGAAGAGTGGTTAAGGGATGTCTCAAGTTGGGATGGATGGTGATTGGACCATGTGATGTAGTGATGGATGCAGGGGATGGGTTTGTGATTTTGAATTACTGTGGTAAAACCCAGAACTCTCAGATTCGGGTTTTCCCTGATGTGCCAGTATGACATCTCTAATAAAATGGAACTTTGAGAAAATGCCTGTCTCAGAGTTTGATGTTGGAGTTTGTTTTTCTGGAATGCTGACATCAGCAATGTTCAAGACCACTCTCTGATAAAATTAGGAGGACATTAAAAATATGGAACAATCTAACTACCTTTGTAGCATCATGGATACAGTTAGGGGAACAGGAGCAGATGTAAAATGCCAAATAGGTAAAGTAAGTGCTGTCTTCTAATATCTGTCTTAGTGGACCTCTGGTTGACATCGTGGCAAGACAGTTGGGGAAAAAGTGGGGCTCCACTAAGCCTGGTTGACTTCTCTATATTAGGGGACCACATGAGCTCCAAGTCACCCTGAAGGAGTGATGAAGAAAGGAGGGGACCCTTGTTGATTGCTGGGAGACAGAAATCTCTCTGCTTGATCTGAGAAAGCTCTTCAGACCAGTGGAGGAAAGGACAGCCATACTTATGTGGTCTGTTCAAAGCTACTGATAGCTGAAGAGAGACAGATTGATCTGTGAACAGTGTGCTAGTACTGGGTGAGATTGATCTTTTTTCAATCACTTTGCAATTTATTTCCCAACTCTTAAAGCAAAGAAAGTCTCAAGAAGTGAAAGGAAGGGACTTTTATTCCCTCCTTTAAGAAAGGGAGTGGCAATCTAAAAGTTTAAAGATACAGACACAGAAAATACAGAATACCAAATATTAAATGCAATAAAGCTAATTGGAATAATACAGTAACTTAGGAAATAATTAAAAATACTTTTAAAAGATATGGGGTGATTTGTTAATTTAATTTAATGAAAGAAAAGTTAAGTTTTATTTTATGGGCTGGAAAATGGACTTGGAGTGACATCTAATGGTGAAAAAGAGATACAGCACAAGCTGGAATAATCTTGGGGAAAGCTTGAGGAGCAGCTGCAAAGCCACTCCTGGTTTGTTTGGTGGCAGGTAAATTGTTTGGCAACTTATCAAACTCTGTGGATTATAAACTTGACTTGTGGAGTTGTTTAGTGATTGAGGGATTTGGTTTTTAGGAATGCTTGGACACTCAGGAAACTATATTTCTGTGGGCTACTTTGGATTATAATCATCATTTGACAAAACAATTTGGGTGGCGAAATAAGATGAATGAAACTTTTATATTTTGGATGAGATACTGAATGACGAAGCCAAATTATAAAACTGTTTATTCTGAATTATCCCTTTTTAGTGGATTCAGTACTGGAAATCATATAGACTTGATACAAATTTAGAGACAAATTTTAAAGGTGTATTCGTGGACTAACGAATGATATTGTATTGTATTAACTATTAAATTGGTTGTAGAGGACAAAGGGTATTAAGGAAATAGAGGTTGATAAGATAAAAGGTGGAACAAAAATGAGCACTTCAAACTTAACTAAAGTTGTGAAAAAATCATCCTCCACACTACCATCTGCAACTTCTAGTCTATCAAATCAAAGATCAATAAAAGCAATGTTGCAGCAAGAAAAAAACAATGCTTTTCAAAAAGAAATACAATCTGTACTATAATTAATACATGAAGCAATTACTTCACATAAAGAGGAAAAAAATCATAATGAGGTGAAAGGCAATTGGGAGGAGATGGAGGAACAGATCCACAATATAGATGCAAGACTAGAAATTTTTCAGCAAATGATAGCAAAAAATGAACAAAGAATACAGAAAATAGAGGACAAATCAGAAGAAAAGATGGAAGAAATAAACCAAAGACTGACAAGCAAATAAGACTCTGGAGGACACAGTCATAGCTCTAGAGATGGAAAAAGCAGCATATTTTTTAACATTTCAATATATATATATGAAGACAGAGAAGATGTATCGGAATTGATTATAGAGTTGTTAGCAAGTACTGTAGAGATAGGGAAACAAGAGATATGGGGGGGGGCGGGGAAATAGATGAAATTTTCAGAATCAATGCAAGCTATGCAAGAAGGTGGAAGCTCCCTAGGGAAATACATGTGAGATTTGTGAAAAAATCAATAAGAGATGAATTATCAAGAAGAGTAAGAGATAATCCATTACAATTTAGAGGAAAAGATATTGTGGTTTTGAAACAGGTCCCTAGAAGGATAAGAGACTCATGGAAGCAATATCAATTTCTGACCACCAAACTAGTTGAAAGAGAAGTAAATTTTAGATGGCTGATCCCAGAGGAAATTTTAGTCAATTGAGATGGTAAAAGATACAGAGTAGATTCTACAGGCAATAGAGTTTTATGATAGTTTTGTAACTACGCCGGAGGAGAAAGATGCAAGAGAAAAAGTGGAACATAAAAGACAGGAGGAATCCATGATGAGAAGAGGGAGAAACAGAAAAGCCAATCAAGAAGGATCAAGAGAAAAAGAACAGAGGCAGGCAAGATAAGCTAGGAGAATAAAACATATATATAAGTAAAAGAGATGTAGAAGGAAGGTGGAATACTGTCAATGAAAATAAATGCATTGAATTCCTTCCCCCAAAAGGATTTTTTTACATGATTACAAAAATTAAAATTAGATATAATTTTCCTTCAAGAAACTCATATAAAAAATAGCACTGAAAATTATTAGAATGTCCAAAAATTGGGAAATTATGGTTTTCATTTGCACAACAAAAGAAAAAAGGGACAGTTTTATACATTAAGGAAACAATAAACTCTAAACAAATCTATGTAGATGAAGAATCTTAATCATGGAAATAGTGATGAACCAAAACAGATACTGATAGTAGCGATATATGTGCCAAATTATAAGCAAGAAGAATTTTACCAAAAACAACATACGATATTGGAAATGGAATATCAAAATATTTGCTTAGTAGGAGATTTTAACGCAATTGTAGACGCATAAGTAGAGTATAAGAGCAGTAAGATAGGAAAAAAGGAAAGAAAGATATACCCAAAGCTTTTCTTTAAATGATAGAAGAAACTTGTATACAGGATATATGTAGAGCAATGAAACCTGCCCCAAAAATCCAACATACATTTTATTCAAACAAATGTCAGTCATGGTCCTGAATTGATATGATATGGATGTCACCTGAATTAAGAACAGATCTACAGGAAATTGAGATAGAAATTAATATTTGGGCTGACCATAACCCAATAAAATTAAGTTGGAAAAGAGTAAAAAAGAAACTGAGATGGACATTGAACCAATCTATACTAAAAGAGAAAGAATGTATACAAACAATAGCAAAAGAAATGATTTTTAAAAAAAAGAAAATAAGAAAGATGAGACATCACTGCAAAATGTATGGGATTACAGCCAAAACATACATTAGGGGACTAGTGATAAATTACATAGTGAGAAAGAATATGGGGGGGGGGGAATCAAATGATGTTAAGAGAAAATTTTAAAAAACTTGAGCTCGAACTACAAAGAGATCCTCAAAAGAAAAGTCTTGAAAATCAAATGGAAACAATATGAATGTAATTTAATAGAAAAGGAAGCATTGATCCAACAAATCAAAAAAGCAAAACAACTTTTTTGAAACTGCCAACAAACCAGAAGATGGTTAGCCTATAAACTGAAAAAGAGAGAAGAAACTGATAAGTAAACTACAAGATGAGAAAGGACACTTCATGTGATCTTGATCCTTTTCTTCTGTTAATTCTGCCTAGGACTATGTTGGCTTCTTTTTGTGGCTGCAATAGATTGCTGTTTCATATTTAATTGGTTGTCCGTGAGGACTTCAAAATCTCTCACAGTTACTGCTGTTGAGCCAGGTTCCACCTACTCTATACCTATGCATCTAGTTTTTCTTGCCTACATATAAAACCTTCCTTTTCTCACCACTGAATTTTATTTTGTTGGATAGAACCCAGTGTTCAAATCTGTCTATAACCTTCTGGATCATGAGCCTGTCTTCTGGAGTGTTAGATACTCCTGCCAGCTTGGCGTTGTCTGCAAATTTGAGTTCCCCTTCTATCCCTTCATCTAAATCATTAATGAAAATAGTACTGAGTCTAAAAGGGAACTTTGAGGCATTCCACTGCAAACATCTCTCCATATATGTGAAATTCCATTAAGAACTACATGTTGAATGCAATATTAAGCCAGTTATGGGTGATAATGCTGCCTAACCCACATTTTTCTATCTTACCAAGTAGGTTGTGTTTATTTTAATAAATGCCTTATTGAAATCCAAATAAATTATATCCACTGCATTTGATTGATTCATTAATTCAGTCATTTGTCAAAAAATGCAGTAAAATTTATTTTCAAAGTCTCAATATTTTCTTATAATGTGGTGACCAAAACTGGATGCAGTATTCCAGATGTGGTCTTACTGAAGTTTTATATAGCAGTACTAATAATTCACATGATCTTAACTCTATTCCTCTATGCAGCTAAGTAGCTTTTTTTGGCTGCTGCTGCACATGGCTGGCTCATATTTAAGTGATGGTCCACTAGGACTGCAGGATCTCTTTCAGTTATTGCTTCAAGCCAGGTTTCAACCTAATTTGTACTTGTACATTTGGTTTTTCCTGCCTAAAGTAAAATCTTACTTTTCTCTACAGTAAAAGTCATTTTGTTGGATAAGGCCCAGTATTCAACTCTGTCAAGATCTGGATTCTGAGTCTATCATCTGGAGTGTTGGCTATTCCTGCCAGCTTAATGTTATCTTCAAATTTGATGAATTCCCCTTCTATTCCCCCATCTAAGTCATTTATGAAGATATTGAAGAGTTCTGGGCCTAAGACAGAAACTTGTGGTATCCCACTGCTTACTTCCCTCCATGTAGACATAGTACCATTAAGGACTACTCATTGGGTATGGTTTGTCAGTCAGTTACAAATCCATCTGATGGTGATACTATCTATCTTACTTTTTTCTAGCTTACCAAGAAGTAAGTTGTTGTCTGTTTTGCCAAATGCTTTACTGAAATCCAAGTATATTATGTCCATCGCATTTCCCTGGTCCATTAATTTAGTTACTTTGTCAAATAATGAGATAAGATATGTTTTTGAGAAACTGCGTTGGCTTCTCATTATAACTTCCAGGTATTTGAAGAGCTGTTTTTGGAAATTATTATGTCATATTATATTCATCTATAAAATAATATAAACGGTAAGTATGTGTAAAAGATAGAGCAAAGTTACATTAAGGTTTATTATTTTCTAATTTGTTTTTAAGGAGTAGGAAATAGAGGATAGTCTTTTATGATTAACTATATTTAATATTGTAAAGGTGACATAAACTACCAAACATCAACTAAGCAACTTTTTCTGAGTTTATCCTTGGAGCACAAGAATTAAATGAAGAAATAATTGACTAAATCTGTTTCATTAAAAAAAAAAGTCAAATGTCAAAATTTTTTTGAGTTATTGTCTTAAGCATTGAACTAGCAAGTTAAATAACTAATTACTGTAGTTCAACTGTGCCTTATCAGGAGAGATGGATATTAAAATGTCTCTCTATATCAGAAGGCAGTGTCAAACCATCTCCTTAGTATCAAAAAATGTGAATTGTTAACTACTAAATGGCTAAATGACAATAGCTGTTAGTAATCACTTATTGAATAATGAAGCTGACACATCTGATAAAGGTTTCAATTCTGGGGAAAAATGATTTATAGTATTTCATTCTACTGACACTGTTATTTGTATGACGAACGATTAGACAGGAACCAGTTAATCTCCCTGAACCTCAAGCTCAGATGTGGCAGCTTCTGCCAGAGCATCCAAATAAACAGCTAACAATACAGCAATGATGTTGTGAGGAATTAAATACTGGTATTTTATCAAGGTTGATCCCTAGATCAATTTATATAATGGATTTTCTGATGGAAGGAGGGAGAATGTGGAAAGAAAAAGAATATCATAAAAACTATGCTGTAGCTTACTGCATTTTGCTAAGGTCATGTTCCTTATAGTTCTAAAATGAAATCATTAATTCTACCAGGCATTAATGATCTTGCAATGTTCAGTATAGTTTATAGATTTTCTTAATGGCAAAATCAGAGCTGCAGCAACATATAGATTTATCAACATTTTTCTTATGTTGTACTGCAACATTTTCTACTTATGTGCCACAAACCTTATTTCAATCAGGATGAGAGGAGATTATAGCTTCATATGAAACATTATAAAATCTGAAAGAAGAAATCAATATTTTCAGACATAAAGTCCTAGAAAAGGGGGAAAGTAAAAACAGCAACCAAAATTTTGTCTTCTGAAAAGATTGAAAAAAGAAAACACTGATTATGACATAATACCTATTTTAAATGATATCTCAAATGGCGAAGATACAAGATACAAAAGAAATTGCTATATAAATTCAGCATATGAGAAATAACCATATACAGATACTCTATATTCAGCGGAAGAGCTGCTGGGGGTGTGTGACGACATGGCAAGGCAATGGCCAGAGCTTTAGAGGAGAGAAGCGGCCCTGTACTTGCCTTTGCGCCACATTTGTGCTCATGGCAGCCCTCGCCTCCTACCACTTCGGGCTTGGAGCTGTAAGCTACGTCCTGTTGCGAGTAGGGCAGGGCTGCATTGTGACTCTGGATTGTAATGGGCTTCAGGAGGAGAAGGGGACCCCATCTCTCCCATTGTGAAGTGCACTAAAGTTCACTGTGCTGCGCAAGGTGCTATGAGAGTGCCTCATGGGCTGCCCAACATCTCATATTAGAACCAGAGGGAGGGAGAGACACAGAGAGAGGGGGAGGGGGGGAGAGAGAGAGAGATACAGAAAAAGGGGGAGAGGGAGAGAGAGATATAGACAGATACAGAGATGGGGGAGAGAGGATAGGAGATAGAGAGGGAGAGAGACATAGATACAGAGAGAGGGGGAGAGGGAGGGAGATAGAGGGAGAGGGGAAAGAGAGAGATACAGAGAGAGGGAGAGAGAGATATAGAAAGATATAGAGGGAGAGGGAGAGAGAGACCTAGGCAGAGAGAGATACAGAGAGGGAGGGGGGAGAGAGGGGGGTCAAAAGGATTTTGTGGCTCCCAGTGTTTTTTAGGTAACTGGTTCTCTGCCCTAATGACCAACTGGATAGGCGTGGCTAGGGCATCATGTGACTGAGTGACATTGAGTTGGCCACTCCCACCCACGTTTTGTGGCTCCTGGTGTTTTCTTTTCTGTGGGAAATGGGTCCAAATGACTCTGAGTGTTTAAGGTTTAGACTCCTGCTGTAGGGTTTCCTGCTTGGGGGGGGGTGGACTAGATCAATGGTCACCAACCAGTAGGCTGCAGCCCACTGGTGGCCCGTGAGAAAATTTTGCTGGTCCTCAGAGAAATGTCACCCCAGAGCATCCCCCCAAAGCAAGTAATCCAGGTTGCACGGGAACACAAGGCTGCACCGCCCACATGGCCCATGGGAACCCTCCCCGCCCACTCACTCCTTACCTGGCAAACCTGCCTGTTAAGTTGCTATTTTTCCTTATTATTTTTCCCTGATCATCAGCTGTTCTGCTATGCCGAGAGATTTAGATTAGCTAGAAAGCAGGAAATTATTGGATTTCTTGCTTTCTACCTAATCTTTAGATCTCCAGCTCTGCCTTTTAAGGAGAGCTGAACTTTCCTTAGGACTGAAGGTTCTGTTATTCAGTTGCAGACTCAGATAGCCAATGGCAGAAACACAGATCTCTAAGTGAATCTGTGATTCTGTGAGCAACTCAATCTGCCTGCCTGCTTTGCCTGATTTTGGGTAAGAGTTGCTTTTTATTTTATAAAAAAATCAATATTTACATACATATTTATAGTATTTACATATATGCCATGCCCAGCCAGTCACATGACCAACCCACACCCACAAATTGGGCCACACCCAAGAACTGGTTGTAAATAATTTTGAATCCCACCCCTACCTCTGTGTGTTTGTGTATATGGGGGGGGGGGGGCATTAGATCAGATCTCTTTCTCTCCCACCAACATTAGCAAGCCACTGTCAGTCAAAATTCATATTAGTGATCCCTGGGATTTAAAATTATGAGTTTGGTGGTCTCTGAGGTCCAAAAGGTTGGCGACCCCTGGACTAGATCACCTACAGTACAAGGTCCCTTCCAACTCTGTTAATCTGTTATCTGTTATCTTTTATCTGTTTCTTTTTTTATTCTTATTTACCTCCTTTATCCAAACTGTATTCTTGTTGTATTCTTTTGGGTTGTATCATAGTTGCATCCAAAACTGCATGTTGCTTCTTTGTCAGGTGTTGGCTGATTTTTTAGTCTCTCCATTGATGGATTGGTAGAAAATTTTCTGATTCAACTGCTTTGCAAATTGTGCCTATAGTGTGCAATTAAAACTTTGTGTTTACTGATTGCTCTTTTTGCATAACTGTTACTGTTTTATTATTTCTAATGCTTCCTTCATGTTTCTTGTTTGTAGGTTAATCTATATAGATATAAAAGTGAAATACCATTCACGCATCATCACAAAATCTCTAGAACCGTAAAGCCTATAAACTTGAAATTTGGCACGTATGCTCCTCTTGGCTTCTAGATGCTCACTAAGAAAGGATTTTTCGGAATGACCATCAGAGCATTCATATTTTGTATATTATTATAAACATGCTCTGAGGCTAAGGAGTTCTATTCCCACTCCCCACCTGAAAAGAAATCTGTTCCAAATGCAAAACACAAGCAGAGGAGAGGAGTCACAGTTTCAGTTTCACAGCAGAAACCAACTTTAGTACAAAACAGTTGAGCGAAGCCATGCCCATGTTCCTTGATGTTTTCTTCTTGCTCATACAGCAAATACTGTTTTTGTTTCTAAACAGCCCTCAACTCTCTCACACACTGACAGGACACTAGCCAGATGTATATCGATGGAGTTTGGTAGGTAGAGGCAGAATTTCCCTCACCCCTTATTTTCCTCCCCCAAAACTAAGCCTGACCACATATTTTTGTAGTGAAGCATGGGTATCAAGCTAGTATCTGATATTTCTTGATCAGATATTATTTGGTCTTCTTGTTCTTCAATTTCTTTTTTTTTCATATGTGGTAGTTTGCTTGCATCTAAACTTAACATGATCTTATTTTCCAGGCTGATCTTTAGTTTTGTTTGGCTTTTTCCCTTCCTTGTTGATTTTACATCCAAGATATTTAATTATAATTGCAGCCATGCTGTATATTGGCTTTCATGGAGCTGGTAAGCACCCCGAAAACCCTCCCTGCCTTTTAATTAACTTTTAATATAAGGTTTTAACTATCCTTGCCTATATGTTACTTCTTTAAATTCAGTTTTTATGTTTTTAACATTTTTTTGGTATACTGCCCAGAGTCCCTCTCCCTCTGTGAGGAAGATTGGCAGTTTCTAAATTAGATAGATAATTTTATTTCACATTATAAATCAACATTTTTCTGCTAGCCTCTGTTCTGTTGTTTATAATTCTGGATCTTCTTCTTTCAAGAATTGGTGCATTCTTTTCAATTATGTTCTTCTCATTGGACTTGGTTTGTAATAACATAATTATTTCTTTATTTTCAATCTTCGTATATTTCTAATGAGTAAACAACTTTTCTTCTCGTATTCCTATAGCTGCTGTCCAGTGGTGGGATTCAAAATTTTTTACTACTGGTTCCATGGGCATGGCTTGGTAGGCATGGCAGGGGAAGGATACTGTAAAATCTCCAGTCAGAGGTGGTATTTGCCAGTTCTCCGAACGACTCAAAATTTCTGTTATTGGTTCTCCAGAATTGGTCAGAACCTGCTGAATACCACCTCTGCTGCGGTCCATGGTTCTCAGCCAATAATCCTGAGTTGTGTAACCCATTTGCCAGCAGATTTCCAGGACCTTCAACACTTAGCATAGTCCTTGTTGTCTTGAGGGATGATCAAACTAGTATGGGTTCCTGTGAATTATGTTTCACCATACTGTATATGGAAGAGAAATTCTTCATCTGGCTCTTCTGATGAACTTGTTGAGCATGGCTGAACCTCTGGTCTAGTACAGAATACCTACAACAGAATAAAGACTGATAACTGACCATTTTGGCTCTGTTGTGAGCTGGCAGAGGTATCTTTCAAGGAAACCTGAGAAACAGTGCCTGGCACAAAGCTGCAAGTAATGAAACACAAGGTCAGGAGCAATGAGCAAGTAAAGTTAGCTCTGGGATGAATATTAGTAGTGATATGATCATAAGATGGTAGCACCAATCAGAAGAAACTTTATGGAGAACAAATCTGAAGTATCAAAATTAGGTTGTTGAACAATGACAAATTCTCATTCTGAGTTACAATGTGAACCATTTCTGCAATTCTCCACAAATAAGATCATTTGGATCCATACTGGGCTTAAAGTTAATTCCATTCGGTGATCATTGCATTGTCTAATGTCAAGCATTTGACACAATTCCACAATTCTTGAGATAGTCAGATCTTTTTTGTGTCATTATTTATAGCTTGGCTTATGAGATTGCCTTGTCAGTGATTACATACATCTTTAATACTTACATTTTTGTTGATGGAAACTTTTTTTCTTAAAGGAGGCAATGGTGTTACTGCATTTAGATCTCCGATTTTAACAGTTACTGTCTGAAGACCAATACTGCATATTCACCTAAGTTGATGGAGAAACTTTGTGGTAGTTCTTGTGAGGATTCCAAAGAATGGGGAGGGAGGGGGGGAAAGGGCTGTAAGATTTCTCCCTTCCCCTCTCCTTTGGAAGGGCCTCATAAGTCGAGTTCTGGAACATGAACCTTTTCCAACATTAGGACTCACCCATCTGATGGGAGTCATATCTTCTTATTGTATGTATTTAGGGGCTTTTAAAAGATTTATTAAAACCTTAAAAGATAAATTTAAACCTTTTAAAAGATTTATTAAAATCCTGGTGTCTCTCTTGGTGTCCTCCTTCTTTGATATCTCTCCTGAAAATTGGAAAAAATTTGAAACAAGACTGGCATTGTTACTACATGTGAGGTCAGGACATTAGGATTCTATTCTAGATGAGCTGATTTAGTCTACTTGTTTACCTATTTGAAAATGTACTGTTTAAGTTTTCAGGTTTGTTTTATCTATATTTAATTTCATTTCTGTAAGAGGTTGTGAGTGTCATAGGCCTCTGTGGAGTCACAGGACTGATATAAGACACAGTATGTTAGACATCACTTATGATGTTTTAAAAACTTAACGCAGCAAACAATATAAAACAAAAGAGGTTTCTACATGTGCTTTTAGCTGGCATTCCTTTGCAGAAGTTACTTACAAATAGATATTGTAAGTGTGACATCTTCTCTTTGCTTTTTCCACTTGCCTGCCTGCAAAGCAGCAGGGGAAAAAACAGAAGTAACCAATTAGAAATTTGAGTTTTTGTCTTTTCTTTTTAGTTATTTTCAACTGGCAAAACATTGTAAGCTAAAACATTATTTATTATATGCATGAAACTTTCTGCTATGTTATGCCATTTTATTTTATAATGTTTTCTATCAGATCAGCTGAATGTATGTATGCATCAGAGGTGGTATTCAGCAGGTTCCGACCAGTTCAGGAGAACCAGTAGTAGAAATTTTGAGTAGTTCAGAAAACCTGCAAATACCACCTCTGACTGGAGATTTTACAGTATCCTTCCTGTCACACCCACCAAGCCACGCCCACAGAACTGGTAGTAAAAAATTTGAATCCCACCACTGGTATTCATTCATTCATTCATTCATTCATTCATTCATTCATTCATTCTGTTGGAAGAAATACCCATTTGGTTCAGTTGCAAGTGGAGAGAAAGACACTGGAAACACGGAGATTGGAAAGATGGTTTATTGATGAACAGGACCACATGGATTTGAGGTCCTGGGCAGTTGATCACATGGAATGGAGAGTGAGGATTATTTATATCCTCTCTTGGGCCTTGCCCTTGAGCCTCCTGTTCCTGTGCAAGAAACGTATTCTATTGGCTGTATTCAGACTCCCAGGGGGCCATGTTGGGTCATACTTGTCTGAATTAAGTTTGGTTGAAGCCTGGAAGGTGATTCAATGTCCCCAGGTGATTTTGCAATGCAGTGAGCTCTGTTGCTAGATAATTCTATAATGTCCTGGAGAGTCATGTTTTAATCCCATCACCCTGGAGCTGAAGGTCTTTTATTTTGTAGATAGGCTGACCCAGTCCTTCTCAATAGGCACCAAATATCTGCTGGGGGCAGGGAGCTGAAACTCTGAATTTCTGTCTCCCTTAAGTTTTCTATTTCTATTTTAGGGGAAATATAATATTCTGCCTTTTTAATATTTCCTAAAATATTTCATTCTTCTAGGAGGGATGGGTGTTAACTTTCGACAATTCATACCGTATATACTCGCATATAAGCCGATCTCGCGTATAAGCCGACCCTTAAAAAACTGACCCAAAATGAGGAATTTTGCAAAAACTCGCATATAAGCCGACCCCCAAATACCATGGTGTGTTGTTTGGGCTAATAACAAAAGAGTATCAATATACAATGCACTGATGAAGGTTCATTATCAAAGCATTTGTGTAGGAAACAATATTAAGTTAATTACCCGGTATGTAAAGAATCTGATGTTATATAATGAAGTTCATCACCTTTTCCTCAAATTCTGATGGTAGCGTTTGGGCTATTTTTGTTCTTTGTCTTAGTGATATCCCATTTCTCTTCAAAAACCTTGTACACCAGCCTGGGGAAGCAGTGAAGGTTGAGGTACCTTGGTATTTTCCAGATTTGGCCATCTGAAAGGCTTGTAAGCGCACGGCCAATCTAGACAACACTGTAGCCATTCTGCCTTTGAGCCTCAAACCACTCAAGAATGTGCTTTTCCATTTCAGGGAATTGCCCAGCTTTGGGCCCTGTTTTTGTACGTTTTGAACTGGGGGTGCAATCCAATGTACTATCCTTTCTCCATCTTCTAATATTGCTCTCATCCACTCCAAAAGTTCTTGCTGCTTCAAGGTTGCTTGTTTCCTCTGTGGCCTTCACTACTTTTAGTTTAAAAGAAGCGGCATACGACATTCTTTTTCTTTTAACATCAGACATGGGTACGGTATATTTTTCTGAATTTTACTACTACTAACGCAAAGAAACTGGACACAAAGTTGCACATGACGATCACAAACACGAAAGTGGTCACGTGAATGACTAACCAATCACAGCGTGTTATGATCAGGCGATAGAAAAAGCAAAATGGAGGCGCCCAGAGTAAAAAAAATGTGCTTAATTAGATGTAATTATGTTGCATTTTATTTGAGGTACAGTTAAAATTAATATTGAAATTGAGTTGTAGTTTGTCAGAATTAACTTTATTTAGTGCAGTCTCAATTTTTATGGCTGTATGTATGACTGAATGGTAATATCGATGATATTGCGTGATCTGAGAAGTGGCGTCATGTCAGTTCATTTGTGTGAGATCAGATTTATGCGTGTATAAGTTGACCCCCAAATTTGATAAAAAGAAAAATTGAGTTTTAGAGTCGGCTTATATGCGACTATATAAGGTACATTTATTATATGAGTATAAAGTGTTCATTGTACTACATGTTTTCCTGAAAATAAGACTGGGTCTTATATTTTTTGGGCCACCAAAAAAGGCACCAGGTCTTCTTTTGAGGGAGGTTTTATTTTTCCCCCATTTACTGGGAGGTGGAGGTGAGCTGCCCTTTGAGCCTTGTGCCTCCTTCCCTAACTGTCTTACCAGCAGCTTGGTCCATGAAACAGCTGATCTGCTGGTGTGCACCTGCTGCCAGCTCCAAGAAAGCTGCAAAAACAGCAGGAGTCACCACACACTTCCAGGAAACAGCTGATCTGTTGGTGAAGCATGGCCCTTTCCAGCCTCAATCTGCAGGCGCCCAGCTTCCCTTGGATCTTTCCTTGGATTTTGATAACAATTCTGACCATTACAACAGGGGCACCCACAAATGCAACATGGTGTAAGATGCTATAAATCACTTGAGTGGAAATGACTTGTAAGCTATACATCTATATTCTTTCCACGTTAAAAACAATCGCAGGACTGCTTCCCGGTTCAATTCTTCCCCTATTCAAGCTATCCAGACAAAAAAAAAAATGTCAAATTTGTGAGAGTTTGTGCCCAGTATGTTCATATCCAGTGTTTCCTTTCTGAAACATGGAAAGGGAGAATTAAGGATCTGTCCACACAGTTATACCTTCCACCACACTAGGTCATCCCCACCCTTCATCTATTGTAACCCGACACAGCTGTGGGCGTAGGAGGACAGGCGGTATGAGGACTAAGTTGGGAGCTGGTCATTGCTCCTCTCTTGCTCTTTGCCTGCTTCCTCCCCAACCCCAAATACCTCGTGTTGTGGCTGACTTGGACCTGTATATGTGTGTGTGAGAGAGAGAGAGAAAGAGAGAGAGAGAGAAATATCCAATCCAATCCAACCTCAGAGAGTTATTCAGGGCTGGTGGCGATGTTCTCTCTCTACCTCCCTCTCTCTCTCACCCCCTCTGTCATTAACAGACACACACAGGTCCCTCACCCCACCCCCAAGGCAGCCCATCTCTTTACTAACCGGATTTCCAGTACCTTTCTCCACTGTGCATGTAGGGCAAGAAAAGTAGTATGTGGGAATATGATAAAAACAACAACAGATAGTTCAGACCTTCTAACTTATGAAAAAATATCTCGTGAATTTGGAAGGTCTGAACTACCTGTATTTTTTTTACCACAGTGCTCTGAAGGTGCAGGAGAGAACAGAGATGAAAAGCAGGTTAGTGAAGATATGCGGCTGCCTTTGGGGGGGGGTTAGGGACTTCTGTGTGTGTAGTGTGTGTGTGTGAGAGAGAGGGAGAGGAGGAGAAAGAGTGAGAGAGAGCACATCACCGCCAGTTCTGGATGATTTTGGGGATGTGTGATCCCAAGGAAAGAACTATTGGCAGGAAAATGGGAGTATGTGTGTAAAGGAGAAAGCCATGGAGCTCATGCAGGGCAGCACAAGCCCTGGTGAAGGTGGCTCTGGCAGGCCGGCGGCTGAGGAGGTGCTCCAGAGAACTGGGCCAAGTTGCCCAGCTTGCTGGCTCAGATGATCCTTTGGCCACAATTAAGGAGTCGAACCTGCATGAGGTGACTGGAGAAGGGCTGCCTCCTGTTGCTGGCCATGCCCACCCCCTTCACTAGGGTGTATTTTTGGGGTAGGCCTTATATTAGGGCCACCCCAAAAAATCAGACTAGGCCTTACTTTTGGGATAGGTCATATTTTCGGGGAATCATGGTATTCCTAAGCAAGTAACTACTTAGGGATAAGAACGGGATTAACTATGTTGGTCAGCATTCTGTCTCTATCTAGCTGCCGCTAGCATAGTCTCTGGATCATGGAACTTGACCTCTCCCTCATGTTTCCTATTTCCTGCACTGAGTAGATTTAGCTCCCCTGGCAGCTCCTCCTTTACTTCAGTGCTTTTCTTTGGCTTGAAGCCTCCTCTGCTTCAAATGATATGTTCTGCACATCCCAGGAACAATCATAAAGCTTCAGTAGTGCAAAACTACCTGGCTTATCTAAGGATCTCTAGCCGTCTATTCTTCAATTATTCCCCTTGTTCTTTCACAAGTTCCTTATCTTTCCACATCCTTCATTTCCAGCTAAGCAATTTTATGAAAAAAAATCTTCCCATTGGAAATTTCCCAATTTCAACTTCTACTTAATTATATTAACAAATAACAAGAAAATGATGCTGTTTGGGTTCCTGAACAGCTACATGACAACATATTAAGAAATAAGGATCACAGCAGACATCACAGATTGGTTCCTATACAAATAAATTAATGAATGCAACATGCTGTTTCAAACACTTTCTCAGCAATCACTAGTCTCTCTGCCTTACCTGTCTTTTTATTTTTAACTAAATAAAAATATTTAAATATATAAATATAGTGATGTAAAAAATTGGTTTGTAAACAGATATGCTACACATATTTGAATTTTTAAATATAAAACTAACGGGTGGCTGAATTCCATTTGAAAGTGTCCAGGTCCCCAAAATAAAAAGAAGAGTAAATTCCAAGGGCAGAAAGCATTGTAAGGAAGGAGGAACAATTATATTAGCTTGCATGCTAGTTAACAGCCTTGTATATTATTTCAAACATTATGTGAACAATCAAACATGATGAACATTTTGCGTTAACACCAATGATATTCATTCATTATTCTAAATGTAAATACCAGCTAGAAAAAAGTTGTGCCTCCATGTCTTACAGCTTTATTTAATGGCTCATAAGTGATCATTTTTCACAGAAGAAATTCTCTTGTTTTCAGAATCTTTAAGTTATTCTAAAGTTTACCAATTCTTTCTAGTAGGGGTAGGAAACACAGATTCAATCCAATTATTATTGAATAAAAGTTAGCTGAAACTTTAGACTGTATACTCTGACAACATTTCTGAAATATTATTTCCATTATTATGGAAATATCTTATGAAATGTTATAGGAATATCTGAAACATTATTAAATATTATATCATTTGATTTAAATTAGGTAGAAACAAGGAAAGGTTCAAAAATTGACTAGGAGTTTAGATACTTTAAATGACTAATACGTCCATTTTTTTACCTGAAGCCCTCTCCAAAGCAGTTTGGCTATTAAGCAAAATCTAAAGGAAGATAATCAATTCCAACTAAAAAGCACTTATCCTGGAATGACTATGCGTAAGACACTTCAAGCTGCTGGCTAGCTGCCAAAACCAGACAACCGCTATCAATGTTTCTGACTATCACAAGAGCACAAGGGGCCATGCATAATTGACTAGAAGATGGGCTAAAACTGTGCCCAATCAGTATGTGATCAAAAACCCGTGGAATATTCAGCGCCACTTGATTACACGGAGGCACATCCTTTCACTCTCCTCATGAAATCTCTTCAAGGTCCAGAGTACTGTAATAAGATCATTACTGTCAAGCGATACGAATCACAGGGAATGAGTCTTGGGATAGAAAGTCATACTTCACAAGCTTCTCTGGCCTTTTTTATTTTATTTTACTGTATACTGTGGCAGCAAGATGATGAGGTGACAGATAATGATCACATCAGTATGTAGCAACTAAAAAAGTACTTTTAAGGGGGAAAAAACCAAATTGGTTAAAAACACTCCTCAACCTCATTTTACTTTATTAATAAAAAAATAATAGATTTAAATTGTGCTCACAATATCAATTGATTTCTTGATATTAAATTAATCTGATAAAATTGTTGTTACAATATGCATACTTTATTACCTACTTGCAAAAAAAAATAGTTTTCTACTCACAAAAGTTCAATTATTCTGAGAAGAGAAAAGAGAGTAGTGAATACAAGACATTGTTGAAGCTATTTCATTTCCTTAATATATATAGTGCATTTCTCTCACCGATCATACATTATGCTAAATACGTAGTGCAAAAGGTAGAATAATGGAAAGATTAGACTAATAAACCCTATTATTAAACCTGGCTATTCCAAATATGATAGAAAGTGCTGCTGTTGATTTCAATGTGACAAACAAGCAATTTAAAAGAACAATTATTCATCACTAATAATATAATGATTTTGCATGAGGCAAAATGATTGGGGGCATGAAATAAATACCAAAATATTGTTTAAATAATATTTTGCCCTCTTTTGTCAAAATTATACATGCTTTTTCTCCATTAAGTTCTTCCCCCAATAAAAATGAGTTCTGTTTCTAAAGTCCCACAACAAGCAACAATACTTTTCAGATACTTTACAACATTACTGTTTTAAAGTGGAAAAATCCAGTTTTCCAGAAATTCAAATTCTGAACAGTTTAATTGAAAAGGTTACAAACCAGTCAAGAAAAACAAATTTTATGTGATTTCTATTGGCTGCTTGCACTCAGAATGTAATGATTTTTCTGATGTTTTACCACAAGTTTACCACAAACAACTAGTACACTGAATTTTTTTTAGAATTAAACTGGAGCAGTATTTACTAAAAATAAATGAGATATCAAACAATAAAACTTTATAATATGCTTAGAAGACTTTTTGGAAAAACTACCATAAGAATCACTATTTCAATCTTTGCAAATATATCTGTCTTTTCTCCATTATTCTTAATAACATACCAGCAAGTTTCCTAGTACACATTAGCAATTACCTACAGATACATCCTTGTGCTCAAAGATTCCTGATAATGCACTCTGTGTCACACAAATAAATTTATCTTAATATTTGTTCTTCCAAGAATCTACTTTCTTCTTTAGTACCAGGAAACGCTTCCTTCCAATGGGAAGGAAGGCATAACTTGCAACCTCTCCTGACCTGAAGTGAATAGAGTTGAAAGAGTAGAACACTGCTCTCAGTTTATTTAGTGGATTAAAATAACAGATGCATTTCTCCTTCCTTGTTTTCTATTCTTCAGCATCAATATAATAGTCTTTCATTGGCAAACCTTTTATGCCAGCGTGTGACTCTGAAGATTTCCTAAGATGAGTTCATATTAAATCGTATTCTTTTTTATTCTACTGTTCCCAGAGTGAAAAATCAGTACATGGTATACTGCAAATAAATAAAAGATACACTACATTTTATGAAGTGTACTTCAAAAATGACAATATAAACAAAAACTATACTAACTCATGAAACCATCTTATAATTGGTTTTTAAATGAGAGCTTTTAAATGAGAATTCTTTATTGATCACATGAGGAATTTGTTTCTGGTGCATATGTTCTCAGTCTACATGCAAACATACAATGTACATACAAACATAAGCTCCCAATGTACATACAAATAATAAAGTGATAAATCATAAGATACAAACAACAAAGTGAGAAATCATAAGATACTAATAGAAGAAGGTGATAGGAAAGAGGAGAAGGATAATAGCAATACAGCCCTACAACATCGGTAAATATCTTAAGGCATAAGATAGTGCTGTGGGAATTAGGTGTTTAGCACAGGGATGGCACAGAAGAAAAACTATATTGGTATCTCATTCTTTCTGCATGCAATGTCCTATAGTGGTGTCCTGAGGGGAGGAGTTGAAACAGTTTATATGGATGTGTGTAGTGTGTCTGTAGATATTTTCACAACCTTCTTTCTGGCTTGTGCAGTACATAGGTCCTCAATGGAAGGCAGGATGATTGCCAGTTGTTTTTTCTGCAATCCTAACTCCCTGTCCTGTTTCATTGTTATGCCAAATCAGACAGTTATAGAAGTACAAATGACAGATTCAGTAATTCCTCTGTTGAATTGTGCAATCTGAACTTTCTGAGTTGACCCAGGAAGAACATTCTTTGTGATTCCTTTTTAAGACTCTTCACATTTAAAAAATGAGTTGGAAAAGATGTTTTGGACTTTTGCAAGGTCCACTTATGTTTATGTGATTTTTAAAATAGTGTGGAAACCTCCAATCCCCCCAAATATCTGGCTGCTTTAACAGACAACAGAATATTAAGTGTAAAAGCTGCAATGCAATAACATATTCATTTCTTTGTTTCATTGATTGATTTCTAAGCCACTACAGTTAGACAACTCTCAAAGATAAGGATAACTACAGGATACTAAAGTATAGCACATTATAGATAGTTACACAAAAATAAATGATAAGATGGACATGTTAGTGGCTAGTAAGTTTAGATAGAAAATAAAAGATAAATGCAGGAAGTCTTGAAAAAGAGCTATAGTTTCTAAAATAAAAGTAAAACTAAGCAAGACTACCTCAGAGAAAGCAAGATTATACCTAATTGATTAAGTATTATCAAGATACTCTTCTGAAGAGAAGAACACAATAAAAATCAAACAAATAAAATAATAAGTTATTTCAGCCAAATTCCAAGTATCTGTTTTTTACAGTGATAATATTGTTTCTTTTAAACCTTTCTGCAGTAAGCCCCATTAAACTATTTTATATTATACTATTAAAAAGGTAAAGGTAAAGGTTCCCCTTGCACATACGTGCCAGTCGTTTCTGGCTCTAGGGAGCAATGCTCAACTCTGTTACAAACTGAAGAGCCAGTGCCAAAGACGCTTCCGTGGTCATGTGGCCAGCATGATTAAATGCCAAAGGTGCACAGAAGGCTGTTACCTTCCCACCAAAGTGGTCCCTATTTTTCTACTTGCATTTTTACATGCTTTCGAACTGCTAGGTTGGCAGAAGCTGGGACAAGTAATGGAAGCTCACCACCGAACTGCCAACCTTTCTGATCGACAAGCTCAACTTTTTAGCCACTGAGCCACCGCATTCCTGTAAAAATTATATAATATAAAGTATACTACTAGAATGACTGAAATACCTTTAATAAAGAGAACAATACTTATAAGACAACCTTTCTCTGCTATTGATCTTCAAAGAATCATCTGCCAAACTATATAATACATTTAATTAGTTCTAAGGAATAAAAACAAAATCTACTTTCATAAATCACCAATAAGTGATATAACCAGGTTCCTGTATATTCTAAAGACCCTCTTCCAAATCCTGTCTGAAGAACTGCAGAGAACTACTTCTTATGCCAGAACTCAACTTAAGCACCACATAAAGTGCACCACATAAAGATAAAAATTGAGTCTGGGGACTTATACTTTGGACTGATAGGTTTATGTCAAGTTTTGCTCTTAGAAAATGCTGTAACCATTACTTTGTACATTACAAAAGAATATTGATTCTCACATTCTTGATTCTCACATTCTAATATGCATTAGTACTGATTCATTTGCCCAATCCTGAAAAGGCGTTTATCTGTGTCTTCCAAATGCAATTTAAAATATTAATTCATTGTAATCTCTGTATTGCCTCAAATGTACTTTCTATTGCACCAAATGAAAATAATCAACTATAGAAAAATTTGCAAAATAAAGTCTGTTTCCAGTTGCAAAATTCACATTGCCCCACTTAATAATATATGAGAATAAAGTAGATATGGGAATAGCTTTAATTTTTAAAGATTATAGATGAAATATCCAGTTCCATTTAGAAGCTGACTTATTTCTTAAAAATATGCAGGGAGGTCATTTATTGTTGTTGTTGCCCCAGGACATAATGGCAGGGAAGTAGCATGATAACAAAAATCAAGTCAAATTCAAATGTAAATAAAAATTCCTCCATCACCTAAGACATACTTGCATAAAGAGTAAGCTTCAGTGATAACATAAAATAGATACCTTCAGCAGTTCCTGAGATACCTTCAGCTTTAACATTGCTAGTGCTTTTCTTCCTTCGATGCTTTTTTCTGTTTGCATGAGGGGAAGGCGGTGGGTCCAATTTAGGACTCGTATTGCTAGATATACTTGGACTGGAACACAGAGAATCTCCCAAACCAGTATCTGTAATTGGAGACAAGAAAACATGAGAAAACATGAAGTATGAAATATCCTCACCTGCCTAGCGGTAAACAACAAGTGCTTGTTTAATGAAGATTACATTAGGAAGAGCAATAGTAGTTAGATTTATATATTGCTTCACAGTGCTTTACAGCCCTCTCTAAGCAGTTTACAGAGTCAGCATATTGTCCCCAACAGTCTGGATCCTCATTTTACCCACCTCAGAAGGATGGAAGGCTGAGTCAACCTTGAGCCTGGTGGAATTTGAACAGCTGATAGTCAGCAGAAGTGGCTGATGAGAGTCCAGCACTCTGAACACTGTGCCACCGGGGCTCTAATAATAATTAATATTTAAATGCTCATAAAATTATTAATGCTTTTAAATAAAAAAGAAAAGAAAAACAAGGAACAATAAAAAAGAGAAAAAACAATGTGTTTATGTGTTTCTTTGTGTGTGGGAGTATGTTTCTGATATATGTATATTGACAACAGTTTCAGGCTTCTGGGGCAACTGAAGACCGCCCTGCAGAAAAAATGAGATAACAGTTTGCAAGCTTTGTACAAGTAGGAGCCAAAGCAGATCAGCTCCCTTTGATCCTCTCTGGATTAATTATGTGAGATTGCCCAAGCTGTTTCTCCTTACGGTGGTTTTTTTTCCTTAAATTGTAACTTAAATTACTTAACTTAAAGTGTAACTCAAATTAAACTTGCAATAAGTATACACTGGTTAGATCACATGAGAAAAAAGTGAAGATTCTGGATGTAAGCTAAGCCACACTACTAAAACTCCAGACATACCCATACTACACACTCTGAGTTCCAGTGGTGAACACAATGAACATGACACACTTTGAGTGTTGGTGATAAGAGATTCTATTCTCAAAGGAACAGAACCAGCCTCTGCAGACCCATACAAACTTGGAAGGTATGTTGTCTCCCTGGAGCAAAAATCAAAGAAGTGGTTGAGAACCTAACCAAAATAATAAACCCACAGATTATTATCCTTTTATATTACTACATGAAGGGACGAATGACACCAAAAATTGAAAACAATATTAAGTGATTATGAGCAGCTAGGCCAGAAAGTTAAAGAGTTCAGTGCACAAGTAGTTTTCTCGTATGTACTGCCAAGGAAAAGTCAACATCCAGTAAGAAAACAAAGGATTCGAGAAGTGAACCACTGCCTTATGGGTTGGTGTCAAAAATCTTTGGATTTTTGGATCATGGTCTGTACTACCTCCATAATGAGCTTTTTGCAAGGGATGGGCTACACCTCACAAAGACTGGGAAAAATGTTTTCAGAAAATGACTGGATCAACTTATCAGGAGGGCTTTAAACTAAAATTGAGTGGGGGGGGGGGGGAGACTAACCAATCTCCAGGACCTAATTCCAAGCAAAAAACCCAGAGTCAGACATAAAGACCTCAAGTGCCTATATAATACAAATGCATTAAGTTCCCCAGAACAAACAGGATGAATTTGAACTATTAATACATGATGGCAGATATTATATAGTTGGAATTACAGAAACTTGGTTGGACGAAACCCATAACTGGAACATACTGATAGAAGGATATAAACTGTTCAAAAAAACCAAACCCCATTAAAGAGGTGGAGTTGCATTGTATATAAAAGACCAGTACATTGCTACAGAAATGCACGGAACCAAAGATGAAAACCTCCTACAATGCATATGAGTCAATATAAAAGAAAAAAAGAATGACATTGCCATCGGTGTATATTACATGCCACCCAACCAAGCAGAAAAAATAGATGTACTTTTTTGCCAGCCCCTAACAAATATATAAAATAGAGTAGAGTAGAGTAGAATACAGTAGAGTAGAGTAGAGTAGAACAGAACAGAACAGAACAGAACAGAACAGAATAGAATAAGACTTGGAAGGGACTTTGGAGGTCTTGGAAGTCTTCTAGTCCAACTCCCTCTTAAGCAGGAAATCCTACACCACTTCAGACAAATGGTTATCCAATCTCTTCATTAAAACTTCCAGTGTTAGAGCATTTATAACTTATATAGAAACACACTAGAATAATAATCGGGGTGTTGTGGTTAGCCGGCAACAGTTACGGACAGCTGAATAGAGCGAGGACTCAGATGGGGGGGCAGGACTATCAGGGAGTGGACTGCTGCCTTCAGAGATTGTGGGGGCTGGCAGCAGCGATAAGGATGTTCACGAGGAGCCTGTGCCAAGTGCTCATGCACACAGGGCTGCTCGTAGGAAAGAGCAGCTGCAGCAGCACGGGTGACTCGGGAGTAAGGCTGCAAGGTAATGGACCCTCCTTCAAGATGATAAAAGCCAGCTATGAATCAAATGTTCTTTGTAAGAAGCAAGAACGTTTTGAAACTCCAGCCTCGTGGACATTGCAGTATATTAAGTTGGTATTTGAAGACTCTTGTGTTATGAAATATTTCTTATCTGTTATTCTTGGCAGCCTCGCACAGTTTTGCCGAGGCTTGTGTTTATCAAAGTTAATTAGTTTGCAGCAGCCTTTTAACTGGGGATTTGTAAGAATCATTAAAAGGTTTATGTTCCCTTTGGTTCATGTTTGTTTTATTGGAAAAGGGTTTGAGTTAGAACAGGAGGACTTCAATTATCCTGACATCAATTGGAAGACTAATTCCTCACCATGAGAATATTTGAAATGCACCACTGAAGGACACATAACTAAGGCAGAATATCACCAGATAGCCAGAATCTGCAAAGACGAAGTCAGAACAGCAAAGGCTCAGAATGAACAAAGACTTGCAATAAAAGTCAAAGATAATAAAAAAAAGTTTCTTTCAACACATAAATAACAAGAAAAAAAAATCAAAGAAACAGTCAGTAGAGTTCTCAATGAGCAGGCAAATGTTATCTCAGAACCACTGTATCACATCTTTCAAAAATCCTGGAGCACCGGGGAACTACCAGAGGATTAGAAAAGAGCTGATGTGATTCCCATCTTCAAAAAAGAAAAAAAATGGGGGGAACAGATTCAGGAAACTACATACCAATCAACCTAACATCAATACCCAGGAAGATACTGGAAAAGATAATTAAAAAACAGATCTGCCAACACCTAAAAATGATTACATAATAACTAGAAGTCAGCACGAGTTTGTTAAAAACAGATCATGCCAAACAAATCTTATTTCATTCTTCAACATCATGACTAAATTAGACCAGCAAAAGATAGAATATACTTAGATATAGTATACTTAGAATTCAGCAAGGCATTCGACAAAGTAGACCACAACCTACTTCTTGGTAAGCTTGAAAAAAGTAGGATAGATAGCATCACCATCAGATGAATTTGTAACTGGCTGACAAACCATACTGAACAAGTAGTCCTTAATGGTACTATGTCTACACAGAGGGAAGTAATCAGTCGGGTACCATAAGATTCCATCTTAGGTCCAGTACTCTTCAATATCTTCAGAAATGACTTAGATGAGGGAATAGAAGGGGAACTTATCAAATTTGTGGATTATACTAAACTGGTAGGAATAGCCAACACCCTAGATGATAGGCTCAAGATCCACATGAATCTTGAAAGACTTGAACACTGAGCCCTATCTAACAAAATGAAATTCAATATAGAGAAAAGTAAAGTCTTACACTTCGGCAAGAAAAACTAAAAATACACATATAGACTGGGTGAAACCAGGCTTAATAGCAGTAACTGTGGGAGGGATCTTGGAGTTTTAGTGGACAACCAATTAAATATGAGTCAATGGTGTGTGGCAGTAGCCAAAAAAGTCCAATCACACTTGGCCAATAAAGATTTCTATTTTATTATATTCACTCAATAAAAACTTAGTAAGATCACACCTAGAATACTGTGTCCAGTTTTGGTCACCACATTATAAAAAAGATGTCAAGACTCTAGAAAGAGTGCAGAGAACAGCAACCAAGATGATTAGGGAAATGGAGGCTAAAACTTATGATGAACAATTGCAGGAACTGGCTAGTTTAGTGAAGAGAAGGACCAGCGGAGATATGGTAGCAATGTTCCAATATTTGAGGGGCTACCACAGAGAGGAGGGGGTCACCAAAATAGGAATAATGGATGGAAACTGAACATAGAGAGATTCAACCAGGAAATAAGGAGAAATTTTCTGACAGTGAGAACAATCAACCAATGGAACAGCTTGCCTTCTATGAAATTCAGAAGTCTCCATTCAACAGAGCATATCAAGGGAAGAAAAATCATAAATCTCTATCCAAACAGAACATAGTAAGGAAGACAAAAATGAAGAGCAAGGGAGAGGGCGGAGCTGGCATTGCGACGATACGGCATGCGATCTTGGAGGTCTGAGATCGCTGCCGACATCTTTGCTCCTGGATGGTCCAATTGGATCTAAACCATCCCAAAGAGACGGCAAATATAAAGAGCGCATCCTGATGATCCCAGGGATATCGCAAAGTCCCTGGTAGATCCAGGAGAAGCTCTTTTTGCCAACGGCAAAGACGCAGCCATTAAAGCTGCTGAAGTTGGGAAAGCTGCGAAACGGAAGAGAACAGAAAGAGAGAGCGTGCCGGTTTGGTGAGAACTTTTTCTTTATTTTAAGATTTGAAAGGACACCCTGAAGGAAAGAAATAATCTGTAAAAATTTTGACAGAAGTGATTAAGCGGTGATTTTAAACAAGAATGTCAAAGTAATTTTTTTTTTCATTGCTGGATTTTTTTATACATGATCTTATATTTTGAAACTGGACTGATTTCTTTTTTTTTTCTTTTTTTTTCTTTGCCTTTTTGATTTTATAATATTTTAAGCCAGAGATTCCTTAGTATTTATAGTTATTTTTTAGTTATTTTTATATAGTTATTTTTTAAATACCTTTTTTCTTTTTTAATTAATTCTTATTATATTCTGCTTGGAAAAGGAGAGGGGGAAAGTGAAAGCTAAAGAAACTTTGTAACACTGCCAACTAGGGGCTTGGAAGTATCCTGTTTTTTTTACCAGACAAAGGTGAGGAAAAACTGAGACTTTGTTTCAAGGACATTGCCTGTTTGATAAGATAGAGGAAAGAGCATGGGAGAGTATTATTGCAGGTGCTCTTCCAGGTTTCTATTAGTAGCTGGAGTCTGGTGTTGAAACTTAGGAAAAGAAAAGGTGATAAGCCTTTGGAGAAGAGAGCTATAATAAGAACCTTGGATAATTAAACAAAGTGCAATGTGCTTTTTTTTTCATTTTTTCTAAGCTGTGCTACCCCCCTCATCAGTTTATTTCTTTTTTTTTTTCATAATAGCTATTTGGATTTTTGGCTTTCTGGAACTTGTCTACCTTTCATATTGGTTTCTTTCTGGTTTCTTTTTATGTATCTTTTTATATTTGAGATCTCTTAATTGGATTAAGGTGTTGAAGAACCTGAAGAATCTTTTTCTTTCCTTTTTTAAAAGACTTTTTCCTCACCTCTTTGCCTTTTTTGGGACTTTACAGTTTTTCATGGTGTGGTTATGCCCTTTTTCTTTACTTTTGAATTTTCATTGTTATCAAACTAATCGATTGGATTAAGGTATACAAGAGCCTGAAGAATTTTTTTTCCTTTTTCCTTTTTAATTATTATTACCAATTGGTTTTTTCTTTTTTTCCACTATTTTTACTTGGAATTGTAATTGGTTATTTCACAACTGGATTAAGGTCTAGAAGAATTTGAAAGATCTTGAATTTCTCAAAATGAGTGGGAAGTTAACAGCTCCTGGTTCCTCAATTTCTGCTTCCTCCTCTCCACCATCTGGAGGACAACGCTCAATACAGACAATGTTAAAGCAAGAAAAAGAACAAGAAAAAGTGATTCTGCAGATGCAAGGAATTCAAATTATTCAAACAAGATCAGAGAATATTGAACAAAGAACAGAGAACTTTGAACAAAGAACAGAGAACACTGAACAAAGAACAGAGAACATTGAACAAAGAACAGGGAAAACTGATGAAAAAGTGAAGAGCATCCAACAAATGATGATGAAGTATGATGAGAGGCTCCAAGAAATTGAAGAAGAAGGTAAACAAAGAGATAAGAAGATTGGAGACATTGATAACAGATTAACTGTGGTTGAACAAGATAAAAGTGGTATGCTGAGATGGGAGATAGACAGATCAGAATTTTATCTCAGATTTCAAAACATAGAGGAAGAAAAAGGACAAAACCTAGCTGAGATAATGATAGAAATACTAGCTGAAGCTTTGGAAACAACTCAAGAGAAGATGATGGATGGAATAGATGAGGTTTATTGAGTCTTCACAAGATACGCAATGAGAAATAGCCTACCAAGAGAAGTTCACATCAGATTTACAAAGAAAGCCATTAAAACGCAAATATTGCAAGTGGCAAGAGAGAAAACATTGAAATACAAAGATAAGGAGATTGTGGTTGTTAGGGATAACATTGTTCACCCTAACTGTTTTAGGTGAAATAATAACTATGAATCATAGTTAGTGTATGCAGCTTTAACTGTGAAATAGCAATTGTGGGAGTGGTTATGAAAACCATATAAAAGTAGCAAGGCTACAGCTTGCTCTCTCTCTCTCTGGCTTTGATGATCCCTGATTACTGCTTGGAATCAAGACTGCATTGCTCGAACGGGAGAGACAACAACGGACTGATTTATATGAACTGACATTGGATATTCTACATGGACTTTGCTAACTGAATATCCCTGAATGGGCTGACTACATGGTAAATGAATATTGGACTGTTTTTGACTATGCCATAAACTTATACTGGAATAAAATATATTCTTTATAGCACAAGCATATCTGTTATTTTTACTGTATGTTAATAAACATACAAGCTTAGCTCACTCATTTATCTGTGTGCCTATCTGACTAACGCTGCACATTCTGTTTAGCTTGTCTACCTAACCCTGGTTGGGGAACCCAGGCTTAACACTGGTTATGGGCCCAGAGGCTGCAAAGTCAGTTTAACTAGGTTAAAACAGATTTATGTAAAAAGTGAGAGTTTGTGTTGTTATACATTACAGTAAACAGACAGCTGTGTTTTATTAATTATATTTTTATATCCATATAAGAAAACATGGCACAAGTCAATTTACAAAGTTTGTCCCTTATATCCAAGCTGGATGGAACAAACTATGTATCATGGTCTACAAAATGTAGTCTACTTCTACGAGGAGAAGGTCTGTGGAACATAATTGAAAATCCACCAAAC
>BLBF01000025.1:23133903-23166112 GCA_015471245.1 Laticauda colubrina
CAGCTGGCACGTTTTAATTCAGATCCAAAAGAATATCATTGGAAATCTTTAAAACGAATATTGAGATATCTTAAGGGAACAATAAACCATGCATTATATATAGAACCAAAGGGTTATTTGAGTCTTAGTGCTTATGCAGATGCAAGTTTTGCAACTGATATAAACACTAGAAAATCAACATCTGGGATGGCTATATTATTTGGTAAGACACTAATAGGATGGAGGTCAATCAGACAACAGCATATTAGCTTATCTACGATGGAAGCAGAATTTTCATGTCTATCATTATTATGCACTGACTTGATTTTCTACAAACAGTTGTTGTTGGACATGGGAATAACTATAAAAGATTCCATTATGGTATATGAGGATAACCAAGCAGCTATAAAGTTAGCTACTAGTATTGCTGTAAAAACTAGATCAAAACATACTGACCTAAGATATTTGAATGTAAGAGAAGCAGTGAAGAATGAACTGATAAGATTGGAATACTGCATGTCAGAAGAAAACATTGCAGACCAATTTACAAAAGCTCAAGGAGCAACTAAGTTTAAAGAAAGTTGCGAAAAATATTTTCTAAAGTTGTAAATGATTCATAGTTATTATGTAACCTAAAAGGGGAAAATGTTAGGGATAACATTGTTCACCCTAACTGTTTTAGGTGAAATAATAACTATGAATGTATGCAGCTTTAACTGTGAAATAGCAATTGTGGGAGAGGTTATGAAAACCATATAAAAGTAGCAAGGCTACAGCTTGCTCTCTCTCTCTCTGGCTTTGATGATCCCTGATTACTGCTTGGAATCAAGACTGCATTGCTCGAACGGGAGAGACAACAATGGACTGATTTATATGAACTGACATTGGATATTCTACATGGACTTTGCTAACTGAATATCCCTGAATGGACTGACTACATGGTAAATGAATATTGGACTGTTTTTGACTATGCCATAAACTTATACTGGAATAAAATATATTCTTTATAGCACAAGCGTATCTGTTATTTTTACTGTATGTTAATAAACATACAAGCTTAGCTCACTCATTTATCTGTGTGCCTATCTGACTAACGCTGCACATTCTGTTTAGCTTGTCTACCTAACCCTGGTTGGGGAACCCAGGCTTAACAGTGGTCTTGAAACAAGTGCCCAGAAGAGTGAGAGAGATGAGAAGAGAACCGATTTTTGACCAAATTGTTACTTTAAAAGGAGGTGAATTATAGATGACTGATTCCAGAAGGTTTAATGTTCACATGGCAAGAACAGAGATATAGAATTGACTCAATTGAGAAAGCTGAATCATTTTACACAGAATTTTTTAAAGAGGAGAAAGAGGCAGAAAAAGAAATTTCACCAACTGAATTCCAAGAGGACTATCAAATGACGACTGGAAAAAAAGAAGGTGCAGTAGGCGGAAAGAAGGAGACTAAAGAACAATGCGAACCAAGATCTAGGAGAGCTGTTAAACCTAACTACAAAATTTAACCATGGAAGAAAAAAATTAATTACAATCATACATAATCAATCAATCATACAATCAAACATAAATGGACTTAATTCAGCTGTTAAAAGAAGGAAAATCTTTCATAAATTAGAGAAATTAAAATTTGATATAATTTGTCTTCAAGAAGTACACATTAGAAAGCAACATGAACAATTGCTGAGACAGCCAAAACTAGGGAAAATATTTACTTCTTTGACACAATGCAAGAAAAGAGGAGTGGTCCTGTATATTAAAGATATTATCCCAACAAAATTGATGTATACTGATGATGATGGAAGAATACTAATGATGGAAATAATAGATAATAATATAAAAACACTATGCCCTGAATGAACAATCAAGAAGAATTTTATAAAACATTACACATGAAAATAATTGAACTGGACTATGCTAATATAGTTTTGATGGGTGATTTTAATGGAATTGTAGACAATAAATTGGATTATACAGCACAGAAAACAACAAAGCAAAGCAGAAAGACCCTCCCTAAATCCTTTTTTAAAATGGTAGATGAAATAAACTTAAAAGATACATGGAGAGAAAGAAATGCTAAAACTAAACAATACACCTTCTATTCAAATAGATATTTATCATGGTCCAGAATAGATATGTTATGGATTTCAACATAATTGTTAACCAATATTCAAGAAGTAAACATTGAAACAAGTACACGGGCAGATCACAATCCAATGACAATTAAATGGAAAGGACAAAGAAGAAGATCTAGATGGACGTTAAATAATACTATTTTAAAGGAAAAAGACTTTACATAGTGGATGGAGAAAGAACTGGCTCTTTTCTTTAGAGAAAACAAAAAAGATACATCAATCCAGAATGTATGGGATACAATGAAGGCATATGCCAGAGGCTTGATAAAAGACTACACAAGGAAAAGAAATATTATGAAAAGACTAGCCTCTAAGACATTACAGGATGAGTATAAAGGATTTGAAAAAGAATTACAGAAAATGCCACAGAAAAAGGATATCAAGCTAAAAATTGATATAATTAAACATAAAATGGGTCTAATAGAAAAAGAAGAGCTAGCACAAAAAATTAGAGGTGCTAAACAGAACTCTTTTGAAGATGCAAATACAAGAATTACAAGAATCATTGAACCTCCCATTGTTAGAAGTTATGAATGAAGTTATGTTTAAAGAAGAGGATACCCAAAACATGGTTTGAAGCTTTTATTACACTTATTCCAAAAGAGGAGGCCGACCCATTACAAATTAAGAACTATAGACCTTTTTCTTTATGAAATGCAGATTATAACATTTTTGCTTCAATATTAGCAGAAAGACTAAAAAATATTTAAACAGTTTTATTCATCCTGATCAAAATGGATTTCTGCCAAAGAGACAAATTAAAGACAATATGAGAGTAATTTTGTACACTTTAGAATACTATGGGGCTCATCCTAAAAAACAAATGGCTTTGATATTTCTAGATGCACAGAAGGCATTTCATAATGTGAACTGGCGATTCATGTTGTTACTGCTGGAACAGATGGGCTTTACTAAAAAATTTACTCAAGCAATAGAAACTATATATCATAAGCAAACAGCAAATGTAATGATAGAGTGAGAATTGTCAGACTCTATTGATATAAGAAAAGGAACAAGACAAGGATGCCCACTGTCACCTTTGTTGTTCGTGTTAACCTTGGAAGTGTTAAACAGAAATATTAGAGAAGAAAAGGACATAAAAGGGATGAAAATTAAAAAAGGAAGAATTTAAATTGCAAGCATTTGCAGATGACTTGGTTTTCATCTCAGAAGATCCACGAGAAACAGCATCAAAATTGATAGAAAAGATCAACATATGGTCCATCAACATATGGAAAGGTGGCTGGCTTGAAAATAAATAAAGATAAGACGAAGATTCTGTCAAAGAACATGTTATCAAGACAAAAGAAAGAACTGGCAGATGTATTGAAAATCCAGGTCACAAATAAGATCAAATACTTGGGGATATATTTGACAGCAAGATGCAGTACACTAAAAGAGAATAATTATATTAAACTAAAGGCTAGGTCCCATTGGCCGACGGATGCAAAACGTATGCATAAAAGACACAGCGGATGAGCAAAATTTCGGGGGTGGCTCCATCCGTTGTCATCCACTTCAAAAAGTGGTGAAAATTTGCATAAACAGAACAGAAAAGAACAGAAAAGAACGGACGTGGGTAGAATGTAGCGGGGATGTTAAATGGATGTTCATAGGAAGCCTAGCGGATGACAGCGGATGACACCTCCGAAGGGGTTCCGGGGGAGAATTTCAAAGTGGACGCATAGCGGATGAAGCGGACGCATCACGTACACCTAAAAGAAAGGGGATGCCGCGCGGATGTATATTGGATATAAATGCATCCTTTCTATTTCCGTGCTATTAACGCTGTGTAGACGTTCTGTGTACCTTTTGTTTCCTCCCTCTTTCCATTTTCAGCTGCAGCAGATGTGAGTTGCGAGGATGCCCAGAGGATGCAGAGAGGATACAGTGGACGTTTAACGGATGATAAATGGACATAGAACGTTTGTTGCTCGTATGTCGCGGATTTACATCATACACGGCAGAAAGTTCATCCATTCACAAAGTTTTGTGCAGCTCAAAACTTCTTGCGTGGATGAAATCGCAGTGGATGGATGCTTGACGGATAGAGCATATGAAACACGTATGCAATGAGTACACAATGGATGCATAGCATTTTCCAACGGATGGCAAGCTTTTTTTAACGTTTTACATCCTCTTTGCACCCGTAAGTGCAGTGGGACAGGGCCTTTAAGCAGTAGATAGTGCTAGATCTGGCGAAATGGGAAAATTTACAACTGTTGCGAACAGGGAGAATATCAACAATCAAGATGAATATATTACCCAGAATTTTATATTTGTTTCAAACAATTCCAATCAGGCTTGGAAAAGATTATTTTGAAGATTTAAATAAAATTGTGTTAAAATATATATGGCAAGGTAACAAGGCGAAAATAAAGTTAAAACTTTTGCAAGACGCTAGAATAAGAGGAGGATTTGGCTTGCCTGACTGGGAGTTATACTACCAAGCTACAAAATTGATGTGGGTAAAGGAATGAATAACATTAAGAAATACAAGATTGTTGACATTAGAAGAACATGATCTGTTGTTGGGCTGGCATGCTTTTTTATGATATAAAGGAACGAAAACACAGGGGTACTTTAGAAGACATTATATATGGGAGTCTCTGTGGTTAAATTGGGAGAAGACTAAAAGACAATGTTATTTGAAAATTCCAGTCTGGTTATTGACTATTGAAGCATTTTCTTATCTTATAATATACAAAAAGGAACAAACAGTTAGATATGGTGAAATACTGAATGAAAAGGGTGAACTTAAATCTATGCAAAAATTAGAGGAACAAGGTATAAAGATGAATTGGTTTTCATATGCGCAAATACAATCAAGGTATGATAAAGATTTAAAACAGAAGGTTTTTATGATAAATTGACTGATTTAGATAAGATTTTGACAGGTGCTGATGAAAAGGTGATTAAAAAATTATATGGATATTTATTAGAAATTAAATTAGAAGAATAAGAAGTTAAAGAAACTATGATTGCTTGGGGGAAGAATTTTGGATATGGGATTGATTTAGAGAAATGGCAAAAATTGTGGTCTCAAAATTATAAAATGACAATGTCAACAGCATATAAAGAAAATTTGTATAAGATGTTTTACAGGTGACACTTTCCCCCAACAAGAATAGCAAGAATGTTCAAGAATAAGTCCGAAAAGTATTGGAAATGTCATCAGACACCTGGCTCATATTACCATTTGTGGTGGACATGTTCGGACGCTAAAAAATATTGGACTAAAATCCACAAATGGATGGAAAAAATGACAAATAAGCATATAGACTTGAAACCAGAAATTTTTTTATTGGAAATTTTGCCTGAAATATATAGTAAAGATTTGAAATATCTGATTGTTAATGTATTAACAGTGGCTAGGATTGTATTTGCTAAAAACTGGAAAAATGAGAAAATACCATCACAGGAGGAGATCATTAAGAAAATATTGGAATGTGTTGAAATGAGTAGATTGACATTTGAAATTAGAGAACAAGATGATAAACAATTTTATAAAATTTGGGATCTATTCTATCAATGGTTTGATGACAAAACAAAGTAATGAAATATGTAGATTTTTAGAAAATAATAAATATATAAAGATGTATTTTCTTTTTTTTCTTTTTTTAAATTATGTCTGCAAAATGATTCCAGGATAGATCTGGGAGGATAATATGAATTGTTATAAAATAAATTAAGTAAAATATGATTATTTTATAAAACATGAATGAATAAAAGTATAGTCAACAATTGATTAATAAAGATATTAATGTACTTGATATTTGATTGAAAGTATGAGAGGATATATCATGTAATTGTAATTGAAGATTACGAAATGGTAGCACAAAACAATTTGTAAACCAATCGACACACTGTATGGATATATATGGAAGATGGCTAAATGTTTTTATGTTTTGTTTGTTTATGTTTGTCTTAAAACTAATAAAAATTTTTAAAAAGAAAAAAAAAGAATAAAAAATACCAATAAAAAGGGAAAAAAAGTAAAAAAACAAAAACAAATGAAGAGCAAGGACTGCATGTCATGCTAAGGACAATAAGAACAAAAATTAAAAACACAACCCCTGACCTCCCTGAAATTTCATATTTCAAATCCTACCCCAGGAAGGAAACAAACAGACACCTGAAGAAAAAACTTTGCCAAATGTACAAGTGACAAAAAATAAAGTAGCTCAGTTTTCACCAAAGGAAAAAAAGGTGAGTGTTTGTGATTGGAGAGTCTCAGCTTAAAGGAACAGAGTCAATAATCTGTAGACCAAATTCTTAAGAAAAGGCATTGTCTTTCAGAGGCAAAGATTAAAGATGTGATGGAAAGGACCACCAAAATAATCAAGCCTATCTATTATTTTCCCTTTCTCCTCTTTCATGTTGGGATGAATGATACAATGACCCTGAAAACAATTTCAATGGACTATGAGCAACTAAGCAGGATAGCTAAAGAGTTTGGAACAGGAGTACAGGTGATGATCTCATTGATACTTTCAACTGAAAGTCAACATCCAATGGGGAAATAGAGGATTTTAGGAATAAATTGCTGTCTCAAAGCATGGCTTGGCTTTCTAGACGAATGATTATACTACTTAAAGGAAGATTTTCTAGGAAGAGATAGACTCCAAGACCAGTAAGAATGTATTTGGGAAATATCTAGCTCAGCTCATCTAAAGGTTTTTGAACTAAAAGTGGTGGGGGAGTGTGACCAACTAATAGGATTAAATCACAAATCAGATAAGAAGAAAGGTGAAGAATGAGCTCACAAGTATAAATCAGAAGATGCAGAAAACAAAACTTGGGACAAGTATAAAGGGCTCAAATGCCTATATATCGAGGCTCATAACATGAGGAATAAACTGGGAGTACTTGAAATTCTAGTTTATGAGGGCAACTATGATATTGTAGCTATTACTGAAACTTAGTGGGATGGAACCCATGATTGGAACATGCAATTAGAAGGATATATTCAAAAGGAACAAATCCAGCAAAAGGGAATCATTTGCATTTCATGTAAGGAATTACTTACACCATCACAGAATTCACAATACTAGGGATGAAAGACCTAATAGCTTGAAGGTATTTGGATAAATATTAGAGGTAAAATAGATGACTTTGCTAAACATATGTAATACGAGCCACCCAACCAGCCAGAGGAAATAAATGGACCCTTTGCTAATCAGTTAGCTGAGGTATACAGCAAATATACTACTGTAGTAATGGTGAACTTTAACTACCCTGACATCAGCTGGGAAACCAATTCTGCTGGAAGTGGGATATCAAATCAAAAGTTGTGAGCTGACATGCCTAGCTCACAACTTGTCATATAAAAGGTTGATGAGGAAACTAGAAAGATCTGGACTTAATTCTTATTAATAGGGACAAAATGGTTGAGGGAGGAGAAGTTATAGGAACTTTGGGAGTCAGCAATCATGACATACTTGAATTCACCATAAAGCAAGCATAGGTAACTAAATCAAGTAAGACTAGTGTTTTAGGCTTCAAGAGAACTGACTTCAACAAGATAAAGGCTACGTCCCACTGGCTGACGGATGCAAAACGTATGCATAAAGGACACAGCGGACAAGCAAAATTTCGGGGGTGGCTCCATCCGTTGTCATCCACTCCAAAAAGTGGTGAAAATTTGCATAAACAGAATGGAAAAGAATGGAAAAGAACGGACGTGGGTAGTATGTAGCAGGGATGTTAAATGGATGTTCATAGGAAGCCTAGTGGATGACAGCGGATGGAAGCGGATGACACATCCGAAGGGGTTCCGGGGGAGAATTGCGAAGCGGACGCATAGCGGAAGGGGTGGATGCGTAGCGGATGACACGGATGCATCATGGACGCCTAAAGGAAGCAAAGCGGATGCCGCACGGATGTATATCAGATGCAAAGCATTCACTGCGCATGCGGGGAGTATGAATTGCGTCAGCTCTGCGGATATAAAAGGATGCAGCTCGCACGCAGTCAGCATTCAGAGGAAAGATGTGCTGCCACATACATCTTCAAAGAACACCATGGTTCATCAGTCAGGGAAGAAGAGGAAGCCAGTGCCTACTCGTGCCAGCCCTGGCAAGAAGGACAGAACCAGCATCCCACCCTCTGGCACTGACTCTGAAGCTGCTAGTGCTGCTGGTGCTGCTGGTGCTGGTGCTGCTACTGCTGGTGCTGCTGCTACTGCTGGTGCTGCTGCTACTGCTGGTGCTGCTGCTACTGCTGCTGTGGTGGACCAGCCCCAAGGTCCTCAAAGCCCTGCTGCTGAAGGCCCTGCTGCTCAAGCCCCTGAAGGCCCTGCTGCTGAAGGCCCTGCCAGAGGGAGGAAGAGGCAAGGGAAGGACAAGGGAGAGAGTAAACAGTACACCGTTTCCGAGGACCATGAGGAGGAGGTGCTGGAATGGCTGAGGGAGAACGAGTACCTGTTTTGTGCAGCTCAAAACTTCTTGCGCGGATGAAATCTCAGTGGATGGATGCTCCAGGGATAGAGCATATGAAACACATATGCAGTGAGTACACAACGGATGCATAGCGTTTTCCAACTTATGGCAAGCTTTTTTTAACGTTTTACATCCTCTTTGCATCCGTAAGTGCAGTGGGACAGGGGCTTAAAAGAGAGCTAAGAAGAATTCTAAGCATTATATCAAAGGAAAAACAGTTTAATATGTTGGGAAACCTTGAAAAATGAGATAAAGAAGAAACAAGAAAAAACAATGCCAAAGGAAAAATTTTCTTTCTCTTGTTTTTCTTATATGTACCCATTTCATGTATTCATAACTATGTATATACTTATACCTATTATCTTGTAAACGATTGACAAATCAAATAAAAATAAAAATAAAAAAAACAAAAGACACCAGATGAGACCAGCATAAACAAAGAGCTTTCTGACAAATTGAGGGACAAAAAGGTCAAATATAAAAAAATGGAGAAAAAGCCATATAACTAAAGTAGAATGCCAACAAATGGCCTGAATTGGCAAGGAGGGAGTCAGGAAAACTGAGGCCTAGATTGAGGTAAAACTAGCTCCTAATGCCAAAAAAATAATAAGATAAGGTTTCTTTTAATATGTAAGAAACAAGAAGAAAGTCAAGGAAATGATTAGTCCACTAATGGGAGCAGATGGCAAGAAGGTGGCAGGCAGTAAGGAGGAAGCAGAACTATTTAATTCCTTCTTGTTTTTAGGCAAAAGGAGGAAACAGCCCAAAAGTACGGGAGAAATATCAGAGGACTGAAAAAAGCTGATACAATTCCAGTTTATAAAAAGGTGGGAAAAATGGATTCAAGAAATTATAGGACAATCATCTTGATATCAATACCTCGGAAAATCCTGGAAAAAATATCAAATGGAAGATATGTGAGCATCTAGAAACAAACAAGATAACTACTAGAAGCCAGCATGAGTTTCTTAAAACCTTTTGTCATGGTTGACCTCTACACGACTCTGCTTGTAACCAGATAACTGTAACAAGAGATGGGAGGGAAGACATTGGAATGTAAAGGCCCTGTCACACTGCCCAACGGATGCAAAATGGACACAACGGACGAGAAAAATGTTCCATCCGTTGTTATCCGCTCTCAGAAGGGGCAAAAATTAGCATAACGGGAGCGGATAACACAGATGTGGGGAGGACGCAGGGCAGATGGAAAGCGGATGCGGAACGGAAGCCTAGCGGATGGAAGTGGATGAGAGCAGATGGCACATCCGCTAGGCTTACGGGGACGCGGAACAGATACAGCGGATGCAGAACGGATGCAGAACGGATGCACAGCGGATGAAGCGGATGCAGAGCGGATGCACAGCGGAAGCCTAGCGGATGCCGAGCGTTAATTGCGCATACGGGGAGGATGCATTGCATCAGCCCCGCGGATATAACGGAAGCAGCTCGGAAGCAGGTCGCCATTCAGAGGAAAGACCTGCTTCCAGACACATCGACTGCCTTGCCTGTCCTGCCTGCATGTCTGCCTGCAAGCCTTGCTGCCAGCCTTGCTGTCTGCCTGCCTGCCAGCCTTGCTGTCTGCCTGCCTGCCACCCTTGCTGCCTGCCTGCCTGCCAGCCTTGGTTCATGCCTGCCTGCCAACCTTGGTGCCTGCATGCCTGCCAGCCTTCCTTTCAGCCTTGGTGCCTGCCTCCCTGCCAGCCTTGGTGCCAGCCTTCCTGCCAGCCTTGGTGCCTGCCACCCTGCCACCTTCCTGCCAGCCTTGGTGCCTGCCTCCCTGCCAGCCTTCCTGCCAGCCTTGGTTCCTGCCAGCCTTCCTGCCAGCCAGCAACCCCACAACCATGCTGAAGCGCAGCAAGCCTCAGCCATTTGCTGCCAACCCTGGCAAGGGGGACAGGGCTACCATCCTGCCCCCTGGCCCTCACTCTGGTTCTGCTGGGGCTTCTACAGCACGGCCTCGCTCTTCTGGGGCTGGGGCTTCTGCTGCTTCTGCTTTTGGGGGAGCTGATGACAAGCACTCCAGCACCAGCCACCTCCACAGCACCTGGACCCTTCACCCCTGAGACTGAGCGACCAAGAGGAGTGCCAGAGACTCATTTTTGTTTTATAGCTTCTTGTTAATAAAGTCTATTTTTGATTCATACACTTGCTTCGTTTCTTTTTTTTAATAAAGTCTTGGTGGAAACTTTTAGAAATGGTTTAAGCCTTTGCATGCTTGTGGGATGGGTTAAGATAGCAGTGGGTTGGGCAGGGATACCTTTGGGATGGGTTAAGATAGCTGTGGGATAGATAAACCTCCAGTGCAAGCATAGTGGGACTGTATGGTCCACCCTCCCAGCTGCCACACCCTTGGCCCTTTATTATCAATAACAATGTAAGCATTGATCCACACATTTGAACATAAACACAACTCTTTATTAAATGCCCTGTTCATTGTAGGCCCACCCAACATACATGGCCCAATCTCATCAGTGTGATGAGACAGGCTGAAGGAAGCATCCATTAAGCATCTATCATCCTGTCTTGCCACTCCACTGCTCCAGCTGGGGAGTTGCACCAGTGTTTCAGGAGGTTGCGCTGCTTCTTCCCTTCACGTGAGGCTCTGTTGGGGCTTTGCACATCCTCAGTGTCTATCAGGTTTCGCCCTTGCCTCCATTCCCCAGGCTCCATGTCCCCATTGCCTTGTTGGAGGTCCACGAGCCTGTTCTGCAAGACTGGGTAACGGGTGCGCATGAGATTGTGCAGGATGCAGCAAGCTTCCATGATCCTCCTCACGGTCTCTGGGCAATGCTGCATGGTGGTGAGAAGTACCTGGAACCTGTTGGCCAGGATGCCAAAGGCGTTCTCCACCACCCGCCTTGCCCTGGACAGCCTGTAGTTGAAGATCCTCTCTTCACGGGTGAGGAGTCTGGAAGTGTAGGGCTTTATGAGGTAGGTTGTGAGGGAGAAGGCGTCATCCCCCACGATGAAGTAGGGCACATCTTGCGTGTCGTTGGGCAGGGGTTCTGGATCTGGGAAGCCCACAATGAGGTTGGGTTCCAGCTCCTCCTTGAGGTGACTGGCATTGTATACCTGGGCATCTGAAGATGAGCCGTTGCCTGAAGCATCGATGTACATGAACTTGTAGTCAGCATCGACCATGGCGAAGAGGATGATACTGAAGAAGCCCTTGTAGTTGTGATAAGTGGACCCTGAGTTGGCTGGAGCTTTGCAGGCCACGTGCTTCCCATCTATGGCTCCAACGGTGTGGGGGAAGTTCCACCTCTGATACCACTGTTCTGCAAGTTTCCTCCAGCCTTGTTAAGTGGAGGGACACTGGAGGTGCTTCTCCAGGTATTCTTCGATGATGGCCTGCACCACTTCTCTGACCACAATGCTGATGGTGTTGGGTGGCACCCTCCAGCCGTACTGCATGCTCCTGTAGGTGGTCCCTGAGGCCAGGTGGCGCAGAGTGAGTGCCACCTTGAGCCCAGGTTCCAGGCTGGGCCGGAAATTGGTGTTTGCCTTGGTCAACCTGAGTGTCAGCCGCTGCACAACTTCGTCAAACATGGCTGTAGGCATCCTCATGAAGTTCTGGAATGCCCGAGTGTCTTCGCTCCTGAGCTCCACCATCAGCTTGTTGTACAGTCCATCCTCTGCTCTTCTGGCGATCCATCTTCGTACCCAGACGCTTCTTGGCCGCCCCTTTTTCTTCCCGTAGTACAGTTCACAGAGCCTGTAGATGACTGTGTTACGATCCACGGTGGACATGACTGGATGCTGTGGAAGAGCAAGAGTCAGATGAAGGCTGCAGAGGTCCGCACCGCAGGGCTGCTGTTCTGAAAGTGAGATCCAGATGTGTTGCTCCCCCTTTTTATAGGCAGTATAGGTGTCCCTTTGCATCCTCTAGGCATCCTCTAGGCATCCTGTAGACATCCTTAATATCCGAGATAGGTCCCCTCTGCGGACGTTTTTTCCGTTTTAAATGCTTTGTTTCCACTTGGCATCCGTTCTGCATCCGTTCTGCATCCGTTCCACTTCCTCCCTGCGTCCAAGTGGATGTGAGTTGCGTGGATTTGCAGCGGATGCCTAGCGGATATAGCGGATGTGTAACAGATGCAGAACAGATGCGTAGCGGATGCAGAACGGATGAATTGGATACATTTTCCGCACAAGCTCAAAACCTTCTGAGCGGATGAAACATCAATAAACGGATGCTGGACGGATAGAGAGGAAGAAAAATGGAGGCAGTGAGTACATCGCGTTAACCAACGGATGGCAAGCTTTTTTGTCCGTTTTACATCCTCTTTGCATCCGTTGGTGCAGTGTGACATGGGCTTAAGGGAAGTTTGGGAGGGAAATTTGGAATGCAAGTGTGTCAACAAGAAGCCTGAGACAAACCCAACACCTCAAGGTCACCAGCTGGAGAAGTTTGAGATAGACAGACTGTTCCCAAAACTAAGAGGGTGCGAATGATTGGTGGTGTAAGGTCCTGCCTCTACTCCCAATTCAAGAAAGTTGGAGTCTTGAGATATCAGCATTTCAAAAGGAAAGGAAATAAAAGGAATATTTTATTGAAAGGGAGTGATTGCAAGACAAAAGCAAAGCAGGATCTAAGTTCCCCTCAGGCAATTCAGTTAGGATAAAGGAGTTAGAAACCTCTCCCCCCAGTCCAATATTGAATGGGCCAATCCACAGGTGTGAAGATGTTGTGGAAATAACCCTCCTGGGTGCTTATCTCTAGAGGCTTCAGAGCTAAGACAAAACAGATGGCCCTCCCCCTTTACACATTCCCTAAAGGTAAATCAAAGCACAAGGCAGATAGGTGTCAGAGATAGTATTATAAATTAAGGGGTTACAGGATATGTAGGAAACACAAAGAGGGCAAGTGAACAAATGATCCAGGCCCCCTTCCCCACAGAAATGACAGTATTACGATAGGGATCTGACAGGTGGACAGTGGACAATGGGAGGTCCAGGAGAAAAGGGGAAAGTTTTCCAATGCTATTTTCATATGAAATAGTTATATCTAGCTTTTCTACTTCTATAACCACATGGAATCTTCAATAAAACTATACTGTTGATAAAAAAATATATCCCAGGAGTTTCTTCTGCTGTTTAACCTAGTGGGACAGTTGACACTAATCATGCCAGACAAACCCTATTGCCTTTTTTTGACAAAGTAATTAAATGAGGGGGGGGGGTCAGCAAATGCTGTGGACATAGTATAGTTGGACGTCAGCAAGGCATATGACAGAGTAGACCACAACCTACTTCTTGTTAAGATAGAAATGATAGATAGTACCATCACCAGAAGAATTTGCAATTGGCTGACCAACCACACTTAGTGGATAGTCCTCAGGGAACTGTTATATGGTGAGAGGAATGCAATGGAGTATCTCAAAATTCTGTTCTGGGGCCAGTGCTCTTCAACATCTTCATAAATGACCTAGATGAGGGGACAGAAGGGGAACTCATCAAATTTGCAGATGACACTGATGTTGAGACCCTGGGAGTTGTGCAAAGAGCAACAAAGATGACAATGAGTCTGGAGGCTAAATAACACGATGAACAGTTGAGAGAGCTAGGTATGTCAAGCCTACTAAGGAAAAGGATTAGGGAGAACACGGTTACTATCTTCTCACACTTAAGGGGCCATCACAAAGATGAGGGGATTGGCTTAGTCTCTAAGGCAACGGAGGCAAGACAAGAAGTAATGGATGGAAACTGAGACAGATCCAACCAAGAAGTAAAGTAGAATTATTTTGACAATAACAATTAATCAATAGAATACCTGGGGTTGTGGGTACTCCATCATGGAGGTTTTCAAAAATAAGATTGGACAACCATTTGACAGGGATGATATAAAACTTCTGGTTGGAGTATGAGGTTAGACTAGAAGACTATGGAAATGAAAAAATATTTTTGAGTTTGGAGTCCTAAAACCAGCAATTTATTATGAAGTTTTGAGACATGTTTGAAGAACTGTGTAGAAACCATCAGCAAGAAATGGAACTATGTTGTGTCTTCTAAAGAACATTGTCACCAAATAAAAAATATCACAGAATGAGATACCCAGCAATATTTACTTACTTGATTAAAAAAATGTACATTTTGAATAATCTGTCAGCAGATACATTGGATGAGGTCTGAAAAATTAAGGAAAAATAAAAATGATAATCTCTGAGAAAAATTGGAATAATTTTTTGTTGTTGGATTTACAAAAGAAACTGTTTAATGTGTCACAAATAATTTGTAACAAGGATCAACAATCACCTGAATGGATTGCAAGGGAAAAACTGCCCTGTGTAAAATGGAGAAAAAGAGTTAATCCAAATAAAGTTGGATTATTTGATAATGGATAAGATGGAATATTTTGTTATTCTGTATGATACATTCTGCATTTATTGACGTTTTGTTGGATTTGCCTAAAATGGATATGGTGTAATATCTTCCTGGTAAAATATTTAGTTTATTCAAAGAAAGTTAAAACACAAAATGCCAACATGTTTTTTTAAAAAGACAAAAACATTTTTAAAAAACCCCACAAACAGAACATTTTTAAAAACCTAACACGTATACACATAATATTCTCCCTACTTGAATGCTAATTAATGTAATATAACATTTACTTCTTGCAAAACATGCCAAAAGAATTTTAAACTACTAAACTACTAAATATGTTTACAGATTGTTAATCATCATCTATATACTGTATTAATAACAGATTCGTTAAAAGGAAAATCAATAATAGACATTATATGGAAGCATAAAACAATATAAATTATTATTAATAATAAAAGAAAGACAACATTGTAATTCCAAAACCCTCTGTAAAGAAATTGTTACTGTAATCAACTTGTAGAAAATTTACCATGGCTTCAAATCCAAATCATCTTAAACATAAACACGGATTGGTCTCGGATCAAATATCCATATTTGTTTCTTAATATCACCTCTTATCAATCACTGATTGATTGAATACAATAAGTCCATTCTCCAAAGCCAATCTATCTTCCTCCCCCCACAAAAAAACAGATCATCCCCCAATTAAATGTAATAAGTCCATTTCCCATTCTTTCAAACCCTTCAAAAAGGACCCATTTGCCACCGAGAGACTTGTCTGCTAATCATATAAAAGCACAGAGTTCAGCTTCTGGAAGGTTTATATGAAGTCAACTCTTATTTCTAAGTCTTTGTTTCTTTGAATATGAGTCTTTATGAGTTCATTGCTAGAAAAAAAAAATCAGCTAAAGATTGTATGTTGTGAGACAGTCTCTTCCCCACAGCCTCAAAGCTACTTCCTTCTCTTTGTAATCTGATATGTTGTTGCATAATGAAGTAGATAAGTAAAGCAGGGAATAAGCAGAAAGAACAGAAAGGGTATTTTTAACTATTTTGATCCAAATACTTTTTGCAGGTTAATAAAATGCAGATTCCCTGAAGTGAATAATCAAATATAAACCACCATTTCACCATTCAAACACAGGTGCCATGTTTCCACATGGAAAAGCAAAAGTTGGTAAGACTAACCAAAAAATCAGAAAGAGATAGCAGAAAAAGAGAGATAAAATCCAGCAGGGGATTGAAATAAATCAGCATTCAATCAGCCAATTAAATCAGCATTCAATCAGCCAATTAACATTTCAAGTTAAAAACAAAAACAAGTTCAAAAAGTGATGTTAAAAGTCCCAGACATGCTTATGAAAACATACTGCCGCTAGAAAGAGATGTAAAAAATATACTTGCATTTCCAGCTGCTCCCGCAAGGAGTTGCAATTTTCAAGATTCCCACAGCCACCCAAAAGTTGTCTTGGGACATTCCTAAGTGGAATGACCCAAGACATCACTCCAAGGGGCAAGACTGCCAAAGAGCAGCCTGTGTCTGGCACAAACACATCCGATTGTAAAAGAAAAAAAGTATCTTATGCTTCAGTAGCCATCTTGGGGAGGAATCTATGATGTAATATCTTCCCTTGTAGTTATTTTAATTTTGTACTTTTTAAACTGTTTTTTACATTTAACTGTTTCTTTAAGAACATTTGGGAAGTTTGTTTTAAAAAATTGTTTTGGGGGGACTATGTTAAAATTTAAGGGGGGTTGTGTATATTAGGAAACTGGAATTATTTTATATTTGTTAAACATTCACAATAGAGATATGCATATTTTAAGATAGATGTTATTTGGAATGTTGTGTATTGAGGCTTGCTTTTTGTAAAAGAAAAAGCAGTCCCTTATTGTTTTTCATAACTTTTAAACGGGATTTTTTGGTTAAGAAGAAAGATGTGGAATCTTGAGTTATATGTGTATTAATTAATGTTACAATCTTAGAGCATTGTTTGAATCTTTTGTTGGTAACTATATTGAAACAAATGATATTTATTTGATTTGCCTATTGTTAAGAAACAGGTTATGATATTGTCATGCCTCCAGCATTGAGTTGTACTCTATCCGTAGATACTATTATTGTTCTGTAACATGTATTGAGCCCCATCTAGTGGTCAAAGATAAACCTTTCATTGTTTAGAAAGTTGGTTTTAGTAGTATTTTGACCCTACAGAGTATCCATCCTATCATCATCTCTCATTCTGAAAAATAAAAAGGGTGCATTCTGAGAAGGTAGCCTCTATTTTCAGGCTTCCAGTTCTAGATTGAACATCTAGAAGAATCCAGCCTAATCCATAATGCATATTCTTTGGAGGACAAAATCCATGTCCCACATACATAGCATCACTATTTCACTTCATCCTGTTCTTTAATAAAGCATCAAAATCTATGCACACAGTCTGGTTTATTTAAGGATACAAAGGTTCAGCTGTATGTCAATCTACACACAGGATAACGTGAGGATGAACAGGGATGAAAAGTTTTGTTTGTTAGCTAAGAGGAAGTGAAGAAATTAGGGAATTGTTTATATTTGCCACAAAGAGGATTGGGACTCATTTTCTTAAGCAGGTTTTTCTCCTCTTCATACATTTATTTTTTTGCAATTCTTTTTTCCCCTTATTTCCTATTATCTTTTATTCCTTTATTCAAACTTTTAATAAAATTACTTTCATATAAAGTCATTCACAAGTGTTTTAATAAGAAACCCTTTGGAGTTATGTATACATAATTTACATCTCTAGGTAAACCACAAGTAACTTCAACTCTTCCAACCAATGAGTAACTGGGTCAACTGGGTCAACTGGGTCATCTTTTCAATATTGAAAAAGAGTCATTTAGCAACAGAATGGCATGCAGAGTCCATTTCTATTGTTCATATGTCACTTCCAATATAACAGGCATGTGGTTCAACAGAATGTGTAGAACTGAACTTATTAAAATTTGCTTCAGAATAATATATATAAACATTTTTTTCAAGAACATAACTTTAGGATGGGTGTGAGAAAAGGAAAAAAGAAACCTTGCCCTTTAAGGAACAGGCAAAGTTCTTTCCATTTGGGGATTCAAATTTCCTGGCTGGGAGAAATGCAAAATGATTTGGTCAGAATAAGTTTATTAATAGGAAGGCAGGTAAAAAGAAATCTCACAGCATTCCTAGGATTAATCTAATAAGTGAGTAGGAAAACCTCTCTCTTATACATTTTAGGTTCTTTGATTTTCTTTGAAGTCTTTGATTTGTGTTGTGTTGAATTCCTGTCTCTTTGAGATTGGGATCTTGGTTTTATGGTCCTGATCCTTTGTAGTTGCTTGTTTGCTATCATGTTTCCTTCCTACCATGCCTTTTGGTTTGCTTTTCACAAGTTTTTTAGAACTTGCCATATTTGATTTCTATGGGAAAGGATCTTAACTAGTTTGTAGGGTTTTTTCTCTGTATCTCATGCCTATAATTTTCTCCTTCCTTTGTTGTGAAAAGTAAGCTGGCTCTAGCTATTTTAGTAGCCCTACTTGACAAAGGGTGGGGGCTGTTTTCCTAGAAGAGAGGGGAATCGTAACTTCCAACAGGTGTCAAACCCAATTTCATGGAGGACCACCTCAGGGTTATGGTTGACTTGGGGAGAGGGGCAGGAGGCATGGCTGATTGGGTGAGGGTGGCCTTCTTGACACAGCTCACTGGGCGTGGCCAACTGGGTTGGCATGGCTATCTAAATGCTGCTCACTGGGCGTGGCTGACTCAAAATGGAACAAGTCATACTGGCTAATCATGTGGGGACAATTTGGTGCTCGACAAGCTCCTCATCTTCTCAAACTGCTGGCAGCCAAATGCATGAGGGCACCCACACACATTCCAAGTTTGGGGACTTTTAGTCACTTAGGAAGGAGAGAGCTTTCTCCCCAAGCCCAGGCATGATTGGCAGTTTGTAAGCTCAAATGTGGATAAATGTTTCCAAACTTAGAAAGGTATGTGCATGTGTATGTGTACAGCATGTCAAAGAAAATGTTCCTCTCCCAATCCCAGACATCATTGCCATTTCTCTGTTGGGGGTACCCTCCCAACAAAGGAGGAGGCAGAGGACGCTGCTGCTGTGTGTGGAAACGTGGAGTAGGAAGTTTGCAGGAAGAGTTTCCATTGAGTCCAATTTCTGCCTTGGGAAATCTCTAAAGAGCAAGAAGAAGTGGCAGGGGAGCAGTGCTCCCTTGTCCTGCATGAGGGAGGCTGGCCCTTCTCAAAAGGGAATCCCTGTTTCCAATTATGAGTGGTAAGGATGCTAATGGTTGGTGCAGCCTTCCCTCATGTTGCTCCCCCACCATCCTCTCCTCCTCTCCAAAGATCTTTCAAGGCAGAAGCTGGACTTGGAGGAAACTGCTTCCTGCAAACTTTCACTGCATCAGCATTATGGTTGTCTCAAAGGGCCAGTTGCATGTAAGACTATTGTATGATATCAGTTCAAGAGTGTATTAATGTGTGCCGAACAGGATTAATATTTCAAATATGAACAAATATTTCAATAAATCTGAAAATCAAATTTAAAACAAAGAACAAGCAAACTTTTAATACGCAAACACAAATGTAAAACAAAGAAAAAACATAAGCTTTTTAGCTCTCTCTCTCTCTCTCTCTCCCTCTCTCTCTCTCTCCATCCCTTCCTCCCTCTCTCTCTCATGCTGTTTTGTCTCAGCCAGATGGTTGGCAACTTTTACTGGCTACAAGTTCATCAATGTTTGGAGTTAGATTCTGAGCTGTGGAAACTCTCAGGATAGAGTGAAGGTGTGCATCAGTGAGAAGACTTCTGTGTGTGCTTTTGTTCACCCTCATCATGGAAAAAAGTTTTTCACACAGGTATGTAATTCCAAGCTGGTCTAGCAACTACAAGGGCTGATCAGCCTCTCTAGTTAAGTTATCTCCACTTCTGATCAGATTCTGATATTTTCAGGGCTGCCTTTCAGTGTCTCTGATTATTGGAGGGAGGGGGGGTGGAATCAAACACAGTCCAGCTTTCCCAAATAGGAAACGCACCACGGTCTCCATTTTTTCCGAACAACTCTCCAACATCCAAGAAGCCCAGGAATAGAGTTCAAAATGCCTGAAATATCCATCCAAAATTTAGCTGTTGCAGACAATGCTGGTGAGATTCCTCAGGGCCTCTTTGTGGGTCTATCCTTTGTGGGGGAGACCCAAAGCACCCTTCCATTAACTTCCAGACATTTTTCACAAAGCCTTGGAGCATGGTGTGCTTTGGAGACCAAGGGCAAAGGGATGGGGGGTCATGGAAGAGGATGCCCATCAGCTGTTGGGTGGCCATCGATTAAGCTGAGCTTTAAGCTATGTGGACTTCAACCCCCAGAATTCTCTCTGCTATGCTGGTTGGGGGATTCTGGGAGTTAAAATCAACACAGTTTAAAGTTGCCAAGATTGGGAAACACTAAAGTTACAAAATAAACAGGGAGGGGCTCTGTGTGTGAATCAATTTATCAGCAAAATATCAGGAGAAACCTGGCATTTTAACCTTGGCTCCCGGCTGCTCGCTCACCTAGCCTCCCGAGGGGTGGGGGGAATAGCATTTCTTTTGACAGCTGGCCCTGCAGGAAGAGAGCCCCTTCCCTCAGCCGCCCTTACATGACACAAGCTTTCTTCCCCTTCTTCACCAGCACAGCAAAGCCTAAGGGGTGAGCAACTCACAGGCAAAGCAGGCAGCAAATTATCACCCACCAGGCAGAAATGGTGGGACCAGCCTGCACTGTGTTCACCATGCCACAACAATCCTCCTCAGGCTGAAGCCATGGGGGAGGGGGGAGAAAAACAAGCATGCCCCAAAAGCAGGAGGAGCTTCGATTAATGAGCATGTGACAACCTGGAGCCGTCAGCCACTTGAGACTTGGGAGGACTCCCTGCAGGCATGCTCTGGCATTACTGCGTGTGGGTGCCCTCAAAAGCAGCGGTGGGTTCAGGTGAACGCTGGCTGTGGGGAGAGAATCCTGGGAGAAGCACGTCCCTGGGAGGAAAATAAAGGTGGGAAGCCCAAGCGCACAATTTGTTCTCCTGCGGCAGCTATACCTCACAGCCTTGAATAGCAAGCTCCGCGGCTGGAGCTGAGGGATGAGGAGCGCCGTGCTGTTCCTCAGAGGCCACAATTGCTTTCCCTCCTAAACTGGAATGGATCATTCAGACTCTCAGGCATGGGTATGTGTGGACAGTGGGGTGGGGTGGGGAGGATGCTGCCGTCGATGGAGGAGGTGGTGCTGTCGCCTACATGGCTGCTTGTATTGCTTCCTTAAAACCACACAGCCGCCACTACCACCAACACCTCTCCTCTTTTTCACCTCACGACTTGTCAAGAATTCAGTCTGGAGTCGCTCAGTTGAATCTTCACCTCAGAGCTGACAAGGCCGCTTACAATATTGGGAGGACAGAGCGAGCAAGGAGGGGAAGGCAATCGTGTCCCAGACAAGGTGGAGGTTTGACTTGGGAAGGATTGTCCGAGCTACAAATTAGCCACTCATGCATGCACGAGGCGAGGAATGGCTGGGAGCATCAGGACTGGCCTTGGTGAGTTTCAGCTGGCTTGCCAAACTGCACAAAAATTAGTCACTGGTTCTCCTGAACTGGTGTGAGCTGGCTGAATCAACATGGGCCAGCCCCTTTTCCAGGACAACCCTGTGGGCTGGATCAAACTACATCGCGGGCCGGATCCGGCCCACAAGCCTTAAGTTTCATACCCCAGCCTTAGGACCAGAGGTGGAATTCAGCAGGTTCTGACCAGTTCTGGAGACCTGGTAGTGGAAATTTTGAATAGTTCAGAGAACCGGCAAATATCACCTTAGTACTGGCTAATGCTAGTACTATCCTGTCTTGCACCTAGAAGATCACAACAACAGAAAGTTATAGCAACTGCTTTCCATGTTCTCAGAAAATTAGAGACACTGTTATAAGGTTAGTGGAGAAATGGCAATACTTTGAGGTGTGCTAAAAAGGTATTTACAACCGCTATAAAAAACAGTAATTGCCAGAGGCATTTGTTAACACCCAAACAGTAGATATTATTCTGTAATCAGAGTTTATCAGCAATGTTACTTGAAACCCATCCAGATTTGGACACACAATTATGAACATGAATGGTAATCAATAACTGAAATAATTGTTAATAAAAGCCTATTTAATTATTAGGAAAGAACTGGATCAAATATATTATTTATTTAATTTACATGGTATTGACTCTTACCAGGCTCAGTACAATGAACAACAGAATAAATAAAATATCCAAGCACAAAAAATCTTAGAATACAAAAATCAGCAAAATATAAGTTATTGTAAATAATAATAATATAGAATAATAAAAACAAAAACAAATGATAGTTAATTATTTCACAAAGTTCAGTTTTCACTGCCTTCCAGAAGGTCTCAACTGAAGAGTTATTTAGCTTAAAGGAGGATTGTATCAAGCTCTCACTTAAAAACAATTCATTTCCTTTTTAAGCCTCTCTCACCTTATGAAATACATATAGCCAACAAAATTAGATAAGAACCAGGTGCAGTTTAATTTTAAATGTATTTGCAATGCAATATTAATATGCATATTAATTCTCTAAGTTTGGCATTCACCACTAAATTTTCAAGTCTAGGGGCAAGGGGATCAGATGCTTTTATAGTCATCAGCCAATCGGATTGCTGCACACCTTTTCTTGTTCATATTTTCATAACTCATAAGACAATTCAAAATCCCAAGAACAATCTACACTGGTACCAACAACATTAACTTCCAGAAAGATTGGATCTAATAGATCAAACTACTTGAAGCTTTCACATACAGAATCTTTCATGCAATATCTGGTATTTCTGTTAACTAGAGTTAGTCAAGAACTATGTAATGAATCAAAGAGTTGGAAACGACTCTAGGGGTTATCTTGTCCAACATCTAGTTCAGAGTAGGATCTACAAGACTATCAGTAAGGAAGGACTTACCATGAATTACGAGAGCCTTTTGCATGGCTCTTGCATGGGTCCAGGTTATCTGAGGAACTGTCTCATCCCAATGGAATTGGCCTATCCCACCGACAGCAGCAGAAGAGGCAAGTTCCAGGCCCAATTGGTCAATAAATTCTGGCTCCACCCTCTGGAACATTATGCCTCTGGAGGAAGATCCACATCCACCCATTTGGCCTTCTGCAACAAGCGTAAAGACCTGGTACTTCCAACTGGACTGGGGTCCCCAATGGGGCTGTGTCATTTTGGAAGTGGTAAATGGATTAAGACTCCACATTTTCCCCAAATGCACCTTGCTACCTTACTTCCCATTTTTGTCAATTTTAGTGTTATACTTATAGTTTAAATATTTTATTTGGCTTTAGAGAATCATTCCCAACTCATTCATAGTAGTTAGACATCCCGTAAGTATCTCTTTAATTATCCTGGTTTGCCATTCCCTATTTGTGCTATTTGTTCTAGATAGGTCCATTTGAACAGAGTTCTTCCGGGAAAAAAATCGAAGTAAGAATGGAGAACAGAGCTTTGCATGTGAGCATTCACCACTTGTGCGAGTGGAGCTTCACACGCAAGCACAAGTGCCCTCTACTCAGGCACCCTCCACTCATGTGAGCGGAGCTTCATATACAAATGCAACTGCCCTCCATACAAGTGGAGCTTTGTATGAGAGCACAAGTGCCCTACATTCAGAGGTGGTATTCAGCAGGTTCTGACCAGTTCTGGAAAACCAGTAGCAGAAAATTTGAATAGTTCGGAGAACCGGCAAATACCACCTCTTACTGGAGATTTTATTGTATCCTTCCCCTGCAACGTCCACCAAGCCATGCCCACAGAACCGGTAGTAAAATTTTTTGAATCCCACCACTGCCTCCGTTCATGCGCAAAGCTCCATTTGCGCAAGTTGAGGGCATATGCACCTGCTGCTCATACCAATGGAGCTATGCATGCACATGCACACCTGCCACTAAGCCATCACTCTGTGCTGGGCCAGATTGCTAAGGGGTAAAGGTTGGAGACTTCTGATCTACAGCATCCTTCCACAATGCTAAGACTGGATCCTTATGCTTGCATGATTTCTATATACATGTACTTTCTTTAAAATAATAGCATTCTCCTCACCTTTATTTTGAGATATTCATCTAAGGTAGTCATGTCTTTGATTTCTAATTCTTTCTGTTTGTTCCCTGTACTCTATTTTTATCACAAGACAGGAAACTTTTCATCATAAAACATAACCTATTCCTTTCGTATTCCACATGTTTATGTTCATTGAATCTCCACATCCAGCACTCCCAGTTTTGTTCCAAGTATTAGACATCAAATATTTTCTGGGCTCTCTTCTCCCTCTCTTTAAGATTTTCTCGAGATTAGTTTTACAAAATGCCCACCAAGCATATTGTCCCAATTCTCATGAAGCAGAACACAGAAACATATTAACAAGAGAGACCAGAGCAGCAAAAAGAAGCTCCTCTGAAAAGTTAAGGAATCAGTTCTCAACAAATGAACCAGCAAACATGTGGAAAACTCTTAAAAACATCACTGGCTACAGCAAACCTCCTTCCCAGGCAGAAGGAAATCAACAACTAGCAGATGACCTGCATGTGTTTTACTGCAGGTTTGAAAGGAAACTACAGCCACCTCTCTCCACAACCCCCATCTCAAACACACCAACAACAGCCAAGCCTCCTATAACTGATTCAAACCCACTGGGTTCACAATTTCTGGTAATCACAGAAAAAGAAGTGCAAGATCTATTTCACAGACAAAAGCCAGGAAAAGCACCAGGGCCAGACAAGATAACTCCTTGCTTAAAAGTATGTGCTGACCAATTGGCCCCCATCTTCACCCCCATCTTCAATAAATCATAAGAGCTGTGCTATGTTCCTTCTTGCTTCAAATGCTCTACTATCATCCCAGTGCCAAAGAAGCCCTCCATCAGGGAACTGAATAACTACAGACGAGTTGCTCTAACATCTGTAGTCATGAAAACCTTTGAAAGGCTAGTGCTGTCCCACTTAAAAACCATCACAGATCTGCTCTTAGATCCCATGCAGTTTGCATACCAAGCAAATAGATGGACAGATGATGCTGTTAATATGGCTTTGCACTACATCTTACAACACCTTGAATCTCCAAATACTTACACAAGGGTCCTCTTTGTAGACTTCAGTTCAACATTCAATATCATCATTCCAGACTTTCTTCTAACTAAACTAATCCAGCTAGTGGTACCTGAACACACTTGTAAGTGGATCATAAACTTCCTAACAGACAGGAAGCAGCAGGTGAAGCTAGGCGGAATCACATCAGATACCTGTACAATAAGCACAGAAGCCCCCCAAGGCCGTGTGCTTTCTTCACTTCTCTCCTCCAATATACCAATGACTGCATCTCAAACGATCAATCTGTTAAATATTGAAGTTTGCAGATGATACAACAGTGATTGGTCTCTGAGACAACGACGAATCTGCATACCTATGAGAGATTGAACAAGTAGCCTGTGACTGGAACAATCTGGAACTGAACACACTAAAAACTATAGAAATGGTGGTAGACTTTAGAAGAAACCCTCCCATACTACCACCTCCTACAATACTAGACAACACAGTATCAACAATAGAGACCTTCAAATTTCTAGGTTCTATCATATCACAAGACCTAAAATGGACACCTAACATTAAAACCTTATCAAAAAAGTACAACAAAGAATCTTCTTTCTGCGCCAACTCAGAAAGCTCAAACTGCCCAAGGAGCTGCTGATACAGTTCTACAGAGGAATTATTGAGTCTGTCATCTTCACCTCGATAACTGTCTGGTTTGATTCTGCAACCCAACAGGACAGACACAGACTTCAGAGGATAATTAGGACTCCAGAAAAAGCAATTACGACCAATCTGCCTTCAACTGAGGATCTGTATACTGCACAAGTCAAAAAGAGGGCTGTGAAAATATTTACAGACCCCTCACATCCCGGACATAAACTGTTTCAACTCCTTCCCTCAAAATGACGCTATAGAGCACTGCCTACCAGAACAATGACATCATTCTGCTGAACAAATAATTCCCACAACATTGTTCAACTATTTACAAAGTCTGCACTACTATTACTGTTAATTTTCTCATCACTCCTTATCATCCATCCCCTCCCACTTGTGACTGTATGACTGTAATTTTGTCGCTTGTATCCTTACGATTTATATTGACTGTTTCCTAGTATGATTTGATTGCTTATTGTACCCTATGACTATGAAGTGTTGTACCTTATGATTCTTGACTCTTGATCTTTTCTTTTATGTACACTGAGAACATTTCCACCAAGACAAATTCATTGTGTGTCCAATCACATTTGGCCAATAAAAGAATTCTATTCTATTCTATCTCTTGCCAAGCTTTTGTCCTTATGGAAGTGTACCATGATCAAATAATTAAAAAATAATCCTTCTTGGCAAAACCTGAAATGCATTCAGTGTTCTCTTTTTCTTTTGGGCCACATTCTTCAACAAGAATGAAGAAAATATCACTTGTGCTCTGAGCTTCTCCACTCTCTTGCCCTTCTCAGTTATATTTCTGATCTGCATCTTGATGTATTTTTTTGTTTCACATGGAAAGGTAGTCAAAAGGAAGAAATGCTAAGCTTTTTCTTAATTTTTTTATATAGCATAGTAGACTCTTCTTCCAGAAGAGTACTACTATGTGTACCGAATGCTACTTTCAGCTAAAAGTGGTATGCCTTTGAAAAATTGGCCACCTCTTAGAGAATTAAGCCCCTGACATCTCCTTTCTTTTCCTGTTTTAATTTCCCCAAATCTCTAATTCTCCAGAGATTTATATCAGCCTTTTTAATATTCTGTCTGCTCTTATATTTCTCTGTTCATCAATCATCCATAGCTAAAAGAAGGGAATGGGGGGAAAAGAATGAGATCTGATTGATTTTATGAATTTTTCTTGCATTATTGCCAGAAGCCAATTCTTACTTTTTGCAAGCAATCAATGAAGAGAAGAGTTGGCTCACGATGGCAGATGTGTTTGGCATACCGAAGATTAAATAATTTTAAACTGAAATTATATAATAGTTCTGGATATAAGCCTGAGACATTTGAGAACTGTTATGGCAGCAAGTAGACAGTACCAGTGCAGATGGACTAATACTCATTACAATATATTATAGAGGATTTGGACTTCATTCAAGAAAGCAGGTTAATGTTTCATTGGATATATTTGATTATCCTGTGTTGGCTTTGTCCCTACTATGCAATGATTTAGTTTTGCATAAGTCAGTGTAGGTATTATCATCCTTTTCTTGGGGGGAGGGGAAACCTTCAACCACACTCTTTTGATATCATTTCAAATGCCCTTATATTTTTGTAAATAAAGATGTGCCCGGATTTAAGATGAAGAGTAAATACCAAAAAGATACAAATGAAAATCACATGGAATGCCCAGCTTCTCAACTTCTCAGATTTACCAAAGTTAGACCTTGTGGAGATAACCCTTCCTAATCTCTCTTTATGTATTTATCTATCTCTCTCTACCAGAAACAACAGTCTCCTAAAGTGGCCAGGACTACTTCAAAAATTATATTAATTATAATCAGTTGTTATGGACTTATAGAAATAATTGACTTTTGATCCACCCTACCAGAAGCATAAAAGTACATGCCTACATTCAGGGGTGGGATTCAAATTATTTAACAACTGGTTCTGTGGGTGAGGCTAATTTGTGGGTGTGGCTTGGTGGTCATATGACTGGGTGGGCATAGCTTGTATGCAAATATTATAAATATTTATGTAAGTATTTATTTTTTTATTAAAAAAAGGAACTTTTACCCAAGAGCAGACAAAGCAGGCAGGCAGATTGAGTTGCTCACAGAATCACAGAATCACTTAGCGATTCTGTCTATTTGCAATCGGCTACCTGAGTCTGTCACATAAAATTTGCTTGCAAGCAAACTCACAAAATTAACTCACAACACACCATCTATGTAAATATTAAAATTTTATTAAAAAAGAGCAACTTTTACCCAAAAGCAGGCAAAGCAGGCAGGCAGATTGAGTTGTTCATAGATCAAAGATTCACTTAGAGATTTATCTATCTGCAATCAGCTACCTGAGTCTGCACTGGAAAGCTTCAATCCTAAGGAAGGTTCAGCTCTGCTTTTAGATTAGCTAGAAAGCAAGAAATCCAAGGATTTCCTGCTTTCTAGCTAATCTAAATCTCCTGGCAGAACAGAACAGCTGATAGTTTGGGGGGGGAAAAGGAAAAATAGCAATTTACCAAACCAGTCAAGTTGGATGGCTCACATGCCAGGTAAGAAGTGAGTGGGTGGGGAGGGGGGAAGCCAGTGGAGCGACTTGCCGGTTCTCCGAACTGCAGACAATGATAGTAGGCTTGTGTGCAGCGTTTGCAAGAAATAATCAGCTGTTCCGTCTGGACAGCTGACAAGCACTACGCGTGAGTGCGCAGTGTTTGAAAATCCTCGTTTCCTGCTTTTTCAACCTCAGATGTGCCACGCAAAGCAGCTGAGGAGGGAAAATCAGGGAATAAAGGACAGTGTAGAGCCGGGAATAAAGGACAGTCTAAAGGACAGAGAATAAAGGACAGTCTAGAGCGGGTGGGCCAAACACCGAACCTGTTTAGTGTCAGCTGCTCTTCGCAGCTAGAGGTTTTATAGAACAGGGTTGAACCGGTAGCATCCCATATTCATACAATTCCCTCCCTTCTTTCAACAGAAGCAGCAAAGCGTAGAAAAAAAAAGATAAGGGTAAATGGCTGCTGCAGACAGACAAAAGGAAATAGAAAATGAAGAACTCAACTTAATAAAAATGCAGTAAGAAAAGAGAACACAGAAGAGGAATGCAAGGGGAAAAACGATCTGTTGAGAGAAAGAGTTAACATTCAACAGCAAAGTTAAGTCCCTCTTTTTCCAGTGTCTTGGGAAAGGAGATAATCTTCCCATATTTTAAGTATCAAATGGAATCAGTTGCTCTGGAAAAATTCTTTATAACAAACCTCTAGCTTTAAGCTGTTGCATCAAGGAAGTGGACAGGGTCCTCAGAACTATGAGCTCAGTCATGGTTCTTTAGATCCATGTCCCCTCTTTGCAAGTTAAAGCAGGCTGGGAGCAGTGTTGTGTAATTGGGTTCTGGCACTGATTAATTCTTCTAGGGAGGAGGTTGTTCCTTTAACTCTTAAAGAGGCCATGATTTGCCCTTTCCTCATGAAGCCATCACTGAATCCCACCATACTGGACAATTCATTCAGGATCTTACCTCCCTTTTCAGGGAAAAGTGGTAATGCAGCAACTTCAAAAGACCTTGGAGGAAGTAGATTATCTGGATCCTTTTCAGTCAGCTTTCAGACCTACATATGGAATGGGAAGCCATTGATCATGCTTTTGGATGACCTGAGGCATGGGTGAGATGGGGTAACATATCTATTCTTGCTGTACTTGATCTCCCATCAGCTTTTGATTGCATTGACCACTGTATCTTCCTGGATTGACCCAAACATTGAGGACGGATAGCATGGTATTGTGCTGCTTTGTTTCCTTCTTTCAAGGTTAATTCCAGTTGGTGATGATTGGGAAGGAAAAGTCCCACCTCGGTTCCAACTTTGTGAGGTGCCACAGGGATTACTGCTTTCTACTCTCCTTTTTAATATCTACATGGGGCCGCTGGGTGAGCTCTTCTGTCACTATGGAATGAAGTATCATCAGTATACTGATGATACCCAATTCCATATCTCTATTTCTGATGAATTTAGTAATGCCGTGGATATCTTATTCCAGTATCTTGAGGCTGTGAGGGTCTGGTTGGAGAATAACAAACTTACGGTAACCAAGACTGAGTGGTTCTGTATTCTGGGTCCACAGGTCATCTTGGTGCTTGATGGGGTTACACTGGTGTTGCAGGCAGACTTGATGCATAACTTCACAGTTCTCTTGGATTTATGACTCCTGCCTAATGAGCAGGGGGCAGTCATGGTAGGAAGATCTTTGCACAGCTTCATCTGGGGAGTCAGTTGCATCCATTTTTGGATTGACAGGCCCTGCTCACATTACTCATGCCACTCATTGCCTCCAGATTGGACTATTGCAATGTGCAATGAGTCTGTTCTTGAAAAGTATCTGTTAACTTCAGCTGAAACAAAATGCCTAGAAAAATTCAGCTGATACAAAATTGGCCCAGAAAATTATGGGTGCTCCCAGAACAATGCATGTTACGTCTCTGTTCCAAAGCTGCATGGGTTGCCATTTTGCTTCTGAATTCAGTTCATGGTGCTGTCTCTGATCTTTCAAGCCCTTTATGACATGGGACTAGGCTGCTCTCCTTTCTTCTCCACTCAACCTGTCCCTTTATATCTGCTAGAAAAGGCTTTCTGTGGGTAGCATCAACTAAGGATCTATATTTGGTGGGTCCCACAAGATGTGCTCCTTCTGCTGTGGCACCCATCTTATGAACTTTCTTCTCCCTGAAATTTGATTAGCTCCATTCCTTTTGGTATTGCAGAATGCCCTCAAAATCTGGTTATAGGTTATCTGTTCTGGGACATGCCCTTGGTCTAGATGCTCCATAACTGACATGGCTATTTCATTCTGTCTTCATCTATAGTTTATATCCATTTTTATAATACTTATTGTTAATGTTAATATGATTTTAATATTTTTCTATCTGTGGATTTTGCCTATATGTTGTGTGTCACAGAGAGTGGTCTTCACTAAAACGGGTAACTATATGAATTTGATAAATAAATAAAGCATGGAAATTAAAGAATAATAATAATTAGTACAACATATATCAGATTCCCTTCTCTTTTGTAATTGGCAGATTAAAAAGAAGAGATATTTATTTGTATCCTGCCTTTATTATTTTTACAAATAACTTAAGTTGGCGAACATATCCAAATCACTTTCCTCCTCCTATTTTTTCTATAACAACACTGTGAGGGGTAAGACTAAGAGAGCATGACTGGCCAGAGTCACCCAGCTGGCTTTCATGGCTAAGCTGGGACTTGAACTCACAATTTCTTGCTTTCTAGCCTGGTGCCTTAAGCAATAGATCAAACTTGCTCTCTTAATATATCATTTTCTTAATCTTAATTTTTCATCCTTAAAATATCCTTTTCTAATCTTAGTTTGAGTAACATTACGATCAGGTAATATGCTGTATATGCAAGTCTGGGCTACAGACTTAAGCATACACTGAAAACTATGATCCAGGATATCAATAGTTTTCTCATATATAAAAAGCAAAAGTCTTTGTTTTCCAGATTTTATTCTTAGAAATTTTAAAAAAATTCTGTTGAAATATGACAAATCTATTTCTTTAAACTTTCCTGGGAGTTTAGTTCAAAACTAACCATGACCCATTGTGTCAGTCTTCTTTATACATACAATGTAAATTTACAGTGTTGCCTCTCCTGACACAACCCTGAGGACAGCCCAGTGAAGCTGCTTTGTCCTCTTGTTCCTCCTCCTCAATGACCCATGGAATTTTGCCTTCCACTTTACTGGGAGGAAGGGGAACCAAGAGAGCTGTGGAGTACAAGGAAAACTGAGCCCCTCCTCTCCATTCTGGCTCTAGGGAGGCTTACCTGTCAATTGCCAGCAGTCATGGGTCCCAACATTCTTTAAGTTAGCCTATTTGAATTACCTCGCTTCAATAATTGTTGGCCTATAATTTTCAATTTTGTCCAAGTGAATGTTACAAGCAGACACAAGAGTTTTAGTAATGTTTAGATTAATATTAAATTTGAATCTATACACAAAGCAAGAATAACCATAGTAATTGCACGTCAAACATTTAAAACCAAAACTTACATTTTAAACAAAATATTAATAATATAAATACCACTTTCTGGAAAACTTACAGATACTCTGCTTTCGCAATTAAATAAAAAATTAAATATTTTAAAACTGTATTGCAGTAATCAAGTATGCATTCACCATTTGCTATTACTTAGAATGTTGGCAGTCTCAGAGAGAAGAAAAGAATGTTAATTTTGACCATTTTATTATTTTCTTTATTGCTATGGTTTATTAATGATTGTGATATTCTGTGATGCTTAAGAGTTTAATTTGAGTCACATCAATTTTTAAAAATGTGTTTTGTCCAATCATTCATGTTTAAGGCCCTGTCACACTGCCCAACGGATGCAAAACGGACACAACGGATGAGCAAAATGTTCCATCCGTTGTTATCCGCTCTCAAAAGGGGCAAAACTTTGCATAACCAGAGCAGATAACACGGACGGGGGGAGGACGTAGGGCGGATGGAAAGCGGATGTGGAATGGAAGCCCAGTGGATGGAAGC
>BLBF01000025.1:23191112-23235861 GCA_015471245.1 Laticauda colubrina
TATCTGACTAACGCTGCACATTCTGTTTAGCTTGTCTACCTAACCCTGGTTGGGGAACCCAGGCTTAACAACGATCCATGGTGGAGATGACTGGATGTTGTGGAAGAGCAAGAGCCAGATGAAGGCTGAAGAGGTCTGCATCGCAGGGCTGCTGGACTGAAAGTGAGATCCAAGTGATTTCTCCCCCTTTTTATAGGAAATATAGGTTTTCCGCTAGGTGTCCTTTTGCATCCTCCAGGCATCCTCCAGACATCCTAAATATCCGAGATACGTCCCCTATACGAATGTTTTTTCCGTTTTAATGCTTTGTATGCGAGCTGCATCCGCTTTCATCCTTTCTACGTCCGTGCTACTAATGCTGCATGTCCGTTCCGCGTCCGTTTCGCTTCCTCCCTTTGTCCGTTTTCCGCTGGAGCAGATGCGAGTTGCGCAGATGCGCAGCGGATGCCTAGCGGATATAGCGGACGTGTAACGGATGACGACGGACGTATAACGGATGTTCCCCGTATGCGTAGCAGATGTATATTGGACGCGTTGGATACTTTTTCCGCTCAAAAAGTTTTGTGCAGCTCAAAACTTTTGAGCGGATGAAATCACAGTAGACAGATGCTGGACGGATAGAGAGTATGAAAAACGGACGCAGTGAGTACAGAACGGATGCATCGCGTTAACCAACGGATGGCAAGTGTTTCTCTCCGTTTTACATCCTCTTTCCATCCGTTGGTGCTGTGTGACAGGGGCTTTATATATCAAGTTTTATATAATTTTAATTATTTAATTTTAAAAAATCTCAGTATTGCTGAACAGAAGTTAGAATCTTAAGAATATTCTTTTTACACCATTTATTCTGATCTCTTGCCTGAAGCTTACATGTAAAACAGTAACTCTGTTCTTGCTTGCTCTCTATACAGTTCTCTTGATTTAAAATTGAAGGCACATGGCTCAAGGCAATTTCAGACTTGCTGACCATCTAATTTTATAACAGACTCAGAGGAAAAGTTGCTTCTTCTTTAAAAATGAGAAATATTTGTCTGACTTAATAAATATCATTGAAATCTGCAACTCTTTTTTACAAAGTGAAATGCATACTAATTCAAACCAATAGCATACTGAAATTATATCTCCCAATTTCATGAAGGTTTTTTGCTGAAAAAAAAACCCAGGCTCTTTTCTCATCCACATTCGGATTTTTACCAACCTCCTCAGATTTTGTTTTCTTTCCCACATTTCCTTGATGTGCTGAAGTGTCTTGAGAATGTGGGTAAGAAAACGTAATTGTTTAAAGAAGAAGAAATCTCAAGAAAAGATTGACATCAGGCATCACCCAATGTCAAAGCCAGCCTTAAGGCTCTCAAAGAAGATGGTAAACACACACACCCCTGTCCAGAGGACCCAGGAGATGGTTCTAAAGGAGTTATGGTTATTGAATTCACCCCGTCCCTTGGTGATAGAGTGGGAACACTGATCATATCAATCAGGAGCCCAATGGGGAGCAAATCAACAGGGAGCTACACCAACACAGATGATGAGCCTTTGATAAGTTGTCCTGTGATACAATCCCTACAGAATTAGTACTACTTTCCTCAGGGAGTAGGGAGAACCTGGCTATCCTCCTGGACTCGGGCTTCACCAAATGACTGGTCAACCCTGGCTTAGTTGAAAAATTGGGTCTGTGACTCAGGGAACTTAAAGTACCTGTGGCTTTCTGCCAGTTGGATGGACCAATAGCTGGAAAGGGGCATGGCATTGGTCACAGAACCTATAGAAATGAAGGGGTCCCATTAAGAAACTCTGAGCTTTACTATGGCACCAGGCATGGAGAGACTCCTCGCATTGGGTCTGGTATGGCTCCTGAAATGGAATCCCTATGTAAATGGGAGAATACTAAAAATTTGGCAGAAGACACCTGAGAGATAGCCCAAAAAGAAACTAGCCTCACACCATTTGGTGGAAAGTCAAAAGGGAAGAATGGGGCCTTGGCATGAGAGCACACAGTCAGACTTCCAAATCCTCAAGGAAAACTGAGACTTACAAGACACTTTCAGTGAGAAGGGCTTGAACATGCTCCTTCCTCATCATCCCATAGATTGCTCTATAGAGTTAATGACTGGGTTCAATTTGCCCAAGCATATTGTACTCCAAGACCCCAAGAGAGCTCAAAGGGCTCCAGGCCTTCATAGACAAAAACCTGCAGCAAGGGTTCAGCCAGAGAAAGCGTGAATGGACACCTTAATGCTATTTTGGGAAAAGATGGGTTTCTTCGTCTATGCATAGTTTGCCACAGATTAAATGTGATTTGCATTGAGCAAGTTTACCCTCTACTTTTAATGAAGGATATGCTAACCTACTTGGCAAAGGGGAGAATCTTTACAAAACTGGACTTGCAGGACTACAGAGTAAGGATTAAAGAGGGGGAATGAATGGACAGGCCACAAAAGTCTGGAAGTATTGAAAACTCCCAGAAGGTGCCCCCAAACAATTCTGCTGGGCTCAATAACCGCTTTAATTTTACATTGCGATATCTCCCAAAGGGGAAAAAAAATTTAGGTGATGCCCTTTTGACGCTACCCCAGTATGTTAACTCTAAAGTTGAAGTCATTTGACCATTATCTCTTCTCAACAACCAGCAGCCCCAGCTATCACTAGAGGGCAAGGAAAATCTACTCTGCAGATGCTGGGCAAACTGCTTATAGTGTTCAAAACATCACTGGAAAAAGACAAGTGTTTTTGAGCCTTTCTCTGGAGTGAAGAATAATGTTTTTCTTTGAAGGTACTGGGGAACTGCTGATCTGAATTGTTTGCTGGGGAATTGCTGGTCTGAAAAGTTATATTTATGTAGTTATCTACCAAGCACATCTAAATTATATTAAGGTAGTCAAAATGTCTGTGGAATCCCCAAAGCATGTCACAACTTTTGAGCACCCCTAACATTTGGAAATTAAAAATTGAAAAATGTGACATGCCCTAATGTGCATACCACTTTCACAAATGCAATTTTTTTCATGGATGCTTGCCCATCACTTCTGCAGCCAGGTTCCAAATAGGCTGCGGCTTGGCACTGGGCAATTTAAGTTGTGCCCCTCATATTTCTACATGCTCAGCAATATTAAGGATTTTGCACTTATATCAACTGCCAATAGTTTTACATGTCCCATTTTTAAAACCTTACCAAATGTCTTTGTATTACAAGTGAAACATTAAGTGGACACATGACCTTCATCACTCATCTCCCTCCAACCATTTAGTTCTACTGGCTTGCTGTTAGCGTGCATTTTTCAATACTGAACTGCATTCATTTGATACATCAACGTGATAACATATCTCTAATATTGTACAATTTTACTTTTACTCTTTTACACTCCACTTCTCCCTCAAAGGGTCCTCCATCTGGGTAGAGAAGATTTAGAATGGGCAGAGGCTTCAGGTAAAAATATGTTCTATCTACAATATCAGTTCCATGGTGGATTGACAACTGTGGTCTGACAAATGTGAATTGTGGATTGACAACTCTGAACATAATACGTATAAGAAAAATACAAGAAAAATTTAAGATTGGCTCAATTGAGTGAATTAAGAATTAGAACAACAAAAAAGTTAGTTATGCAATGTATTAAAATGACAAATATGTATTTTGACACAAAATAGCGTTAATATTGAAAAAATGAGTGTACAGAAGCCAAATGACTCCACAATAGCATATAAATGCATTGCCAAACCCATGATTTTTATTTTTGTATATGTCTTCAAATTAGATACAGCAAAATTGCTTAGTCAATAATTACTGCAAGGCTGATTATTCACGAATCTATGTAAAATATCAAGTTACCACACTGAAATAAGGAGGCATATTCTGGCACATCTTCACTTACAAACCAAAGTCCATGTCTCAGTGTCCCTATTTAAGTGATAAACAGTTTAAATTGCATCAAAGCTTGATACTTGTGTCCCTATAAAGAATCTAAAGAACTGCTAAAATTATTTGTGTCATCAAAAATACAAGTAAATAAAAGAGTACTTTTTACATAGTATTGAAACTATTAAATACAAAATTCAAAGGTCATTTTTTTAATTTTTAGCGTTTAGTTCTGTTTAAGTTAGCATTTAAATAAAAAGTGATGTAGTTGTGTAATTTTCTTTGTCAAGCATGCAGCAATTTCAAGTAGTCAATGAATTGTCTAGATATTCTCTAAGGACCAAGTCACAGGCTTCATGTTACTGGGTGTCAAATTATATTAGACATTTCATTTTAAACTTCAGATACTTCAATGTAAAATGTTACGGCTATAATAGCCATAAAGCAATGGGGCATTCCATTTCATAGAATTAATTTTTCTATTTTCCCTTCTTGAATTTAAGCAGCACCTCCTGTTTGTAGCTCTGCTCTCTCCAAAGTAATTATCTAATTAGAGAATATTCACAGTTGCTTAAAATATAAACATCATAGGGAATCAAACATTTGGATAGAGAGACTTTGAAAACTTCTCCAGAGCCATACAAAGTTTTAATTTAATGTGAAAAAGTGCAGAGAAAAATTAATTCCAATAAATTATTTTGCCTACAATAAAACCATGTGACAAAATGATATATTCTCTATTATATTTGCATTTGAATTTAAAAAGATACTTAACTTCTTTTCAATCCCTGCTGCTTTCACGGTATTATCTTTTTATGACTATCAAATTCAAAATCCTTTACTAGGAGGTGGAGGAAAAATCTGAAATAAATACACTCTTTCATATTTTAATCAAGAATATAACTGAATACAGAAAATAATGCATACAGAAACATGGGATTATGGAGGAAGGGACCATTAGAATCATCTAAGCCAATCCTCTACAATCTGCAGGAAAATCAGTTAAATTGTCTTTAAAAAATGACAGATTAGTTTCTTAAACTTTCTAGAGATTATGATGTCATCACTAGGTAGATTATTCCTTTATTGTTCCTTATACAGTATTTAAATAATATGTTAGTAGCTGCACACTTGTACCTATTATTTCTAATTGTTGTATTTATGTAATGCAGTGCATTGTTATCCTCCCTATGACACTCCTTTTGTATCTGATCATCGGTATTATGTGTCCACTCATTCTAACCCCACACAGAATATCAAAAGTTTCTCAATCAAGGCATGTCCTCAAGTCACATCTTCAAGTCCCTCTTTCTTATGCACACATAACTCTGGAAGGCAAGCTGCTCCATTGATTAATTGTTCTCACTTTCAGGAAATTCGTCCTTAGTTTCAGGTTGAACCTAATGAGTTTCCATCCATTGCTTCTTGTCTGCCCTGAGGCACTATGAAGAATAAATTGGCCCCCTCTTCCCTGAGACAGCTCTTCAAGTATTATAAGACAGCTATCATGTCTCTCTAAGTCTTTTCTTCATTAGATTGTATACTTAAATGTCAGAACTGGCTTGCCTTTGCTTGCATCTATGCTTCGCTAAATGCCAGTCTGCCATAAACCATGAGGGGAGGAAGCTGTGGGAAGACAGGAGAGAAACCGAAAATGATCTACATGCCATCCCAAGACATCCCAAGACTGTGGACCTGGGAATGGAATGCAATGACTATCCATTTACCCAATTGTTGCAGGGACAGTTACCAAAACAACTACTTCGAATATGACTGGACAATGGAGAGATAATACTGGGGAGGGAGAAGGGAAAGTTAATTGGAAATCTTAGCTGATAAACTTGTAGATCTGGTTTTGCTATTGTAACCACTTGGCTTTTAGCAAAAGTAACCTTTTAGCGAAGAATGGAGTTGAGAATGTTTCTTTCCTAAGAAACCAGGCTGGACCAAGTCTAATATTAAGCCAGATCTGCAGTACCAATTTTCCCAGAACTAATGACGATCACGGAAATGCTATCCTGAAACAAGAGAAAAAAGAGATGAAAGACTTTAAGCCCCTGTCACACTGCACCAACGGATGGAAAGAGGATGTAAAACGGACAAAAAAGCTTGCCATCCGTTGGTTAACGCGATGTATCCGTTCTGTACTCACTGCCTCCGTTTTGCTTCCTCTCTATCCATCCAGCATCCGTTTATTGACGTTTCATCCGCTCAGAAAGTTTTGAGCTGCTCAAAACTTTTGAGCGGAAAATGTATCCAATTCGTCCGTTCTGCATCCGCTAGGCATCCACTAGGAATCCGTTCTGCATCCGTTACGCATCTGCTATATCCGCTAGGCATTCGTTCCGCATCCGCGCAACTCGCATCTGCTCGGACGCAGGGAGGAAGCGGAACGGATGCAGAATGGATGCCTAGCGGATGCAGCACGGAAACAAAGCATTTAAAATGGAAAAAACGTTCGCAGAGGGGACCTATCTCGGATATTAAGGATGTCTAGAGGATGTCTAGAGGATGCAAAGGGACACATAGGGGAAAACCTATACTGCCTATAAAAAGGGGGAGCAACTCATCTGGATCTCACTTTCAGACCAGCAGCCCAGCTGTGCAGACCTCTGCAGCCTTCATCTGACTTTTCCTCTTCCACAGCATCCAGTCATGTCCACCGTGGATCGTAACACAGTCCTTTTGGCAGCCACCATCCTTCTGCAACAGTGCGAAGCCATCTACAGGCTCTGTGAACTCTACTACGGGAAGAAAAAGAGGTGGCCAAGAAGCGTCTGGGTCCGAAGATGGATCGGGAGAAGAGCAGAGTATGGACTGTACAACAAGCTGATGGTGGAGCTCAGGAGCGAAGACACTCGTGCATTCCAGAACTTCATGAGGATGCCTCCAGCCATGTTTGACGAAGTTGTGCAGCGGCTGACACCCAGGTTGACCAAGGCAAACACCAACTTCCGGCCCAGCCTGGAACCTGGGCTCAAGGTGGCACTCACTCTGTGCCACCTAGCTTCAGGGACCTCCTACAGGAGCATGCAGTACGGCTGGAGGGTGCCACACAACACCATCAGCATTGTGGTCAGAGAAGTGGTGCAGGCCATCATCGAAGAATACCTGCAGAAGCTCCTCCAGTGCCCCTCCACTGAAGAAGGCTGGAAGAAAGTTGCAGAGCAGTGGTATCAGAAGTGGAACTTCCCCCACACTGTTGGAGCCATAGATGGCAAGCACGTGGCCTGCAAATCTCCAGCCAAGTCGGGGTCCACTTATTTCAACTACAAGGGCTTCTTCAGCATTGTCCTCTTCACCATGGTCAATGCAGATTACAAGTTCATGTACATCGATGCTTCAGGCAACAGGTCATCTTCAGATGCCCAGGTATACAACGACAGTCACCTCAAGGAGGAGCTGGAATGCAACCTCATTGTGGGCTTCCCAGATCCAGACCCCCTGCCCAACGACACGCAAGATGTGCCCTACTTCATCATGGGGGATGACGCCTTCTCCCTCAGAACCTACCTCATGAAGCCCTACACCTCCAGACTCCTCACCCGTGAAGAGAGGATCTTCAACTACAGGCTGTCCAGGGCAAGGCGGGTGGTGGAGAACGCCTTTGGCATCCTGGCCAACAGGTTCCAGGTACTTCTCACCACCATGCAGCATCGCCCACAAACCGTGAGGAGGATCGTGGAAGCTTGCTGCATCCTGCACAATCTCATGCGCACCCGCTACCCAGTCTTGCAGAACAGGCTTGTGGACCGCCAACAGGGCAATGGGGACATGGAGCCTGGGGAATGGAGGCAAGGGCAAAACCTGATAGACACTGAGGATGTGCAAGGCCCCAACAGAGCCTCACGTGAAAGGAAGAAGCAGCGCAACCTTTTGAAACACTGGTGCAACTCCCCAGCTGGAGCGGTGGAGTGGCAAGACAGGATGATAGATGATTAATGGATGCTTCCTTCAGCCTGTCTCATCACACGGATGAGATTGGGCCATGTATGTTGGGTGGGCCTACAATGAACAGGGCATTTAATAAAGAGTTGTGTTTATGTTAACATGTTTGGATCAATGATTACATTAGTATTGATAATGAAGGGCCATTTGTGTGGCACCTGGGAGGGTGGACCAAACAGTCCCACTATGCTTGCACTGGAGGTTTATCTATCCCACAGCTATTACCCATCCCACAGGTATCCCTGCTCATTCCACAGGTATCCCTGCCCACCCCACTGCTATCTTAACCCATCCCACAATCATGCAAAGGCTTAAACCATTTCTAAAAGTTTCCACCAAGACTTGATTAAAAAAAAGAAATGAAGCAAGTGTGTGAATCAAAGATAGACTTTATTGAACAACAAGCTGTAAAACAAAAATGACCCAAGTCAAGTGTCCAAATAAAGTCCACAGGTAGCCAGCCAGCCAGTCTCTGGCACTCCTCTTGGTCACTCGAAGGTGTGCCCAGTCTCAGGGGTGAAGGGTCCAGGTGCTGTGGAGGTGGCTGGTGCTGGAGTGCTGGTCTGAAGCACCATTGGGATGCCTGGCCCTGAGAGGACAACAGGGGACGGTGTGTTGAGGAAGCTCTCGGACAGCTGGCTCAGCCCCGTGATGTTGAAAGCTCCTTCCTCCATGCCATGTGGTGTCAGCCCCAGTACCGAGGACAGATGTACTGAGGCCGGGCTTGGCTGTGGGGTGGAGGAAGGAGCAGTGTAGTGGGGCTGTCTGGTCTGCAGCTAGGTGAGGACTGGCATTGGTGGCATCGGTGGCATGGGTGGCATCGCTGTCGTCGGTGGCATCATTGGCGTGGGTGGCATCGGTGGCATCAGTGGAACCAGTGGCAACGGTGTCGCCTGATGACTCTGTGCCTGATCTGGGAAGGGCTGCTGCCTGTGCTGCTGGACCTCCTGGTAGCTGTAGCCCTGGTAGGTGAGGGGCTGTGGGAAGCCTTGGAATGGGAGGGACATCCCCTGGGGTGGAGGAGCAGACCTGGACTGGGTGGGAGCAGGTTCCTCTGGATCTGGAGGGTTGTGAAGCAGCTCGGTGATCCGGTCCTTCACCACCTGGTACTGGGCTTCCGCCATGTTCCTGAGGGTCTGGTTGACATAGGTGAGGAAGAGCTTGTGGTTGGAGGATGAGGAGTCGGTGTGGACCAGCTGAGAGAGGAGATCTATGCTGGTTCGGATGGTGTCCCTGATCTCCAGGAGGACAGTGTGGCTCTGCCCCTCCTGCTGTCTGGCTCTCTGCCTTTCTGTGGAGGTGGAGCTGGGGGGGGGTGGATGCGGGTACGGCTGTGGTGGACGCGCCATCTCCTTTCTCCCACCGCACCAGGAAGTCCTCCACGCACTTCACCACGGTTACAAAACCTGTCCGCAGGTTCTCTGCCATGGCACGCTCCACAGAAACCTGCCTGGAGACAGGGACTGACTCTCGGCCGGAAGAGGACTGGCTCTCAGCAGGCTGCCAGAGAGAGAGGGTTGTGAGAGGGGCTCCTGGTGCTCCTCGGTGGCGGATCTCACCCTCCAGGAAGCTGCACCTGGCCATGACATAGGTCTCTCTGTCTGTCAGCTTAACTGTGGCCTGGCCAGATTTCTTCAGGTGCAGCTTCCCGTACCAGGTGTGCATGTGCTTCCACCAGCCGAGAAGCACCTCTGAAGTGTAGCCCATACTCTCCGCCTTCTCTCTCCAAGCAGCATGCTTCCGCTTGGTGTCCCTGTACAGCCGGTGTCCCTTCCGCCACAGATAGTCATTCTCTCTCAGCCACTCCAGCACCTCATCCTCATGTTCCTCCTCAATGGAGTATTGCCTCCTCTCCCATTGTCGCATACGCCTCTTCCTCCCTTTGGCAGGACCAGATGGACCCTCATCAGAGGGGCTCCCAGGTAGTAGGGGCTGCTCCTCCACACCACCACCACCAGCAGCAGCAGCAGGATCATCATCATCATCATCACCAGCAGGATCATAATCATCATCATCATCAGCAGCAGCAGCAGCACCAGCAGGATTATCATCATCATCATCATCATCAGCAGCAGCAGCAGCAGCAGCACCAGCACCAGCAAGACCAGGAGCACGAGCAGGACGAGCAAGTCCAGGAGCACGAGCAGGACCAGGAGCAGCTTCAACAGAGTAAGCACCAGCAGAAGCACCACCGCCAGGAGCAGCTTCAGCAGAGTAAGCACCAGCAGAAGCACCACCACCAGGAGCAGCTTCAGCAGAAGCTCCAGCACCAGAAGAGCGAGCCCAAGCAGCAGAAGCCCCAGCAGAAGCAGAGTCAGGGACAGGGGGCGGGAGGGTGGCCCTGTCCCTCTTGCCAGGGATGGCGGCAGGTTGCTGAGGCTTTCGCTTCTTCCCCATGGTTGTGGGGTTGCTGGCTGGCAGGGAGGCTGGCAGGCACCAAGGCTGGCAGGGAGGCTGGCAGGGAGGCTGGCAGGGAGGCTGGCAGCAAGTCTTGCAGGCAGGCATGCAGGCAGGGCAGGCAAGGCAGTCAATCCGTCCGGCAGCAGGTCTTTCCTCCAAATGGTGACCTGCTTGGGAGCTGCTTCCCTTTATATCTGTGTGGCTTACGCAAAGCATCCCCCCCGCATGCGCAATTAACGCTCGGCATCTGTTCAGCTTCCGCTGTGCATCCGCTAGGCTTCCACTCTGCATACACTTCATCCACTGTGCATCCACTGTATCCGTTCCGCGTCCGCTTTGCTGAGGTCCCCCAGAAGGCTAGCGGATGTGCCATCCACTCCCATCCGCTTCCATCCGCTGGGCTTCTGTTCCGCATCCGCTTTCCATCCGCTCTGTGTCCTCCCCGCGTCCGTTCCTTTCCGTGTTATCCGCTCCAGTTATGCATATTTTTGCCCCTTTTGAGAGCGGATAACAACAGATGGAACATTTTGCTTGTCCGTTGTGTCCTTTTTACTAACGTTTTGCATCCGTTGGGCAGTGTGACAGGGCCTTTAGGATGAAAGGAGAACCCAAAACCCTGAGAGCTCAACAGGGAACAGCCAACTTGAGCCAAAGCAACAGGGGGAAAGCTGATGCTATTGCCTGTATTCCGCAAAGTGTGCCAAGAAGCCTTTCTAGATGGAGCAAACCCTGCTAGTCGTGGGGGTTCAGAAAATTAGACAAGATAGAGGAAGCCCTCTTCAGGAATAACCATCGGCCAAGTACTCAGAGTTTGCCTCTGGCAGAGCTGTTTGAGCCATCCCGGAAGCAACCCCAGTCTTTGACCCTCGAACATCAACTTCCTCAAATTCCCAGAGTTTAGGCTCCTTGACCAACCAGGTCAATCTACCCTGGTGCTGGCACCAAATCCAACAAGGGAAGACACTCAGCCTGCTCCTGCCCTGCCGATACTGGTTGTCCCACTGGCACCAAGACCCCTCCAGCACCTGTCACTTTGCCAGCACGAGCACCAGCAATCAGTGGCACCAGTGGCCCTACTGGGACTGGCTGCTTCCCTAGCACCAATCACTTTCCCAGGCTGAGGAGAACACCAACCACCAGGGAAGGGGGTAAAATACAACAGGAATCTGAAGCAGTTGATGTTCTTCCTGGCTTAAGTGTGGCATTACATGGATGAATAATAGATGCATCTGGTGGGCTACCCAGCAGAGTATGCTGCACTGCCTTGGAGGGAGAGGGGGCCCGAATAGCTTGTGGCCCTGCATGACAACAACATTGAAGAACTACACCATTTTGACCTAAGAAAATGTTAATCCTAAGGCAGAGGTTTGAGGACTCCCTAGTGACTCAGAAGGCAAATGACCCTTATAAAATCTAGCAGGCAAGGCAAAAGGCCCATTGCAGTCTACCTCCAAGATTTCTGGAGCCTAGCCAGTTGACTAGTAGACAGTCCCCAGGCAAGGCTGATCAAGTGTTTCTGAGACAGATTAAACTGCAAGGTCTTCTATACCTGTCTCTCATGAGGGGCACCTAAACCCTCCACCAGTGGTACATGTTGGCCAGCAAGATGGAGACTGACTTGGCAGAGTTTCACAAACGTACCAGCCAAGAACAACAAAACTCCTATACCCCAGAGAAGAAAGATTCAGCCTGGATGGGAAAAGGGGTCCCCATCTCTAGTTGGTGAAGCATGGGATGCTTCCTATGTGGCAAAGATAACCACTGAATGGCTGATTGTCCTTCCCAGCACCAAACATCCATTGCCTCCTGCAAGACTTCCAAGAAGACTAAAACCACTTTAAATCCCAAGAGGGAGCGCTAAGAGGGGTTGAGACCATAGAGTCCATGCCACTATCCAGCAATGGTGAGGGAACTCTGATCAAAGTCCTGAAGTTGGATCAAAACAGCAACAGTGGAGAAGATGACCTTATGGTAAATGCCCCCCTAATCAGCATAGAATTAATGGTAGGTTTCTTGGGGTACAGGGGCATGATGACAGCTTTACTGCACTCTGGGTGTGCCTACTATCTAGATCGCCCAAATGCAGTGGGCAGGCTTGGACTGCAACTTTAGGAGTTAAAAACTTATAGCCTTTTTGCTGTTAGATGGCTTATTAGCAGGGGAGGCCCAGTGATCTTTTTGACTGAACCAATAGGAGCAAAAATGGGACCCTGTGAAGAGACCATTAGATTCATTATAGCTTTGGGCATGGACCATCCCATTTTGGGCTTGGCTGGTGAAATGGAACCCAACCATAGCCTAGAAGAGAAAAGTATTAAAATCTGCCAGCAAAACCCAGAGCAGAAAGCTGAAACTAGACAGCCATCTTGCTAAGAAAAGGAAAGGGAAAATTATTTTACTCTTCGACCCAAGAGTGGGAAGAGGCCATCAGCGCCATTCCTAACAAATACTGGGGATTGGAAGAAGTCTTTAGAAAATGGGAGTTTCATATACTTCTCCCCACCACCAACCCATAGATTTGCAATCAAGATTCTACCCGGGGCCAAACTACTGAAGCCCAGGCTTTACTCTATGACACCAAGAGAGTTGGACGAGCTCAGAACTTTTATTGACAAGAACTTAGCCAGGGAGTTCATCTCACCAGCAAAACCATGCATAGCCATCCCAGTGTTCTGGGAAAAAAAATGGGTTTCTAAGACTGCATTGATTATCCCAGACTGAATGCAATTTGTGTGGAGAATGTATATCCCTTGCTGTTGGTGAAAGACATTTTGAGCGATTTGGTAAAAGGAAAAATGTTCACCGAACTACACTTGAGGAAGGGATACTATAGGGTGCAAATCAAGGAGGGTATCATGTCCCTGTTGGAGACTGACTCTGAAGGAGAGGAGGAACAGCTGACAGGGAGTGGAAGTGTGGCTCCAGAGGTTGTGGAAGGGCACAGGCCAGCTGGGCAGTTAGAGGAGGACCCAGGTTCATCCCCTCTCTATCCTAGGGTAATCAGGGAGGAGAGGATAAGGGAGAAATGTGAATGGCATGGTCTACAGGGGGAAGAAAGGGTCTTGATCCCCTTCATGGGCTGCAGCTGTGAGAACTATTTGAAAGGATGGACTGCGCATGAGCCAGTGCTGGAAACAAAGCGTGAAAATATTTCTAGTCTGTCCCTTCTTACATGAGTTTGGCCTCCTTCCTTGTGTGTATTCAAATATCTGTGGACGTTTTCAAGCCTTTATCTTGCCTGGTTCCCTTAATTGCTTCAGTGCGGTTTGTGTTGTTTTTTCCTAGTTATAATTCATAGGTATTTTTAGTTTAAATGGCATTTCCTCCCTTTTGCAACTGTTTGTGGGGGAGGTGTGTTGTCTCCAGTCAAGGATGTTTGGAGCTTTGAAGCCAAGTTGAAAGAATGAAAGGGACTTCACCTGTTTTTGTGCCTGTGTTGTTTTTGTATCCCACCCTGGGTCATCACAGAGGGAGACAAATGGAAAACAGTTTTCAATTGCCCACTTGGATGTTTTCAGTTCCAAGTCCTCCCATTTGGCCTACAAGGTGCACTCGCTGTGTTCATGCAGCTAATAAACAAAGTACCACATGAGCACCTATGTAAAAGTGTTTTGGTTTATTTAGATGCCATTTTAATTTATATTGAAACTATGGATGAACGTGTTAAACTAGTAAGAGCAGTCCTCAAAAAACTTCATTCAGTGCAACTATACGGAAAGCTATCCAAATGCGAGTTCCACAATACCAAACTGGATTACTTGGATTACTGCATCTCCCATGAAGGAGCAGAAATATATCTGGAAAAGGTGCAAGCTGTATTTGAATGGGAAGCCCCCAGCACAAGGAAGCAACTTCAAAACTTTTGGAGGTTTGCAAATTTTTACCGATAGTTCATTTCTGCATTGCACAAGTCATTCTATCAATCACCAGCTGCTTAAAACCAAAGGAGGCACAAAACCCCAACTGAGCCAGCTACTATTGGAGTGCCAGGCAGCTTTTGAAAAGCTTCAATAACTATTTGCTACCAAACCCCTTGTCAAACACCCTGATCTGGATGAGCCTTTTGCAGGTGGACAGTTTGGGAATGTAGTGTGTTGGGCACTGATCACCTGAAACATCTGAGGGCAGCAAAATTCCCTTTGAGGTGAGTACAGATCAGAAAAACCTAGAGGCACTAAGAACACCATGAAGATTATCACCTAAACAAGTATGGTGGACACTAAACTTCAATAATTTCAATTTCAGCCTTTGTTACTTGCCAGGAGGGAAAAATGTCCTGGCTGATGCACTATCCAGGCAACTGCAGTATACAACAGTACCCAAAAGGAGTTATCAATTCCATCATCTCCTCTAGCCAAATAGCTTCTCCCACGATCACCCAGGCACAGAGCAAAACAAAGCCCCAGATGGCCAATGACCTCATCCAAACATCATGGCTGATGATGACTGATACAAGTAGCATGAAGATGACGTCACCTTACGAAATGACCTCGCATGGTAGGGGCCAAAGTCTATGTATCAGCAAGCCCAAAAGCCCTTGTGCTGCAACACAGCCATGACTCCAAAACAGCTGTCCATTTTTAGTGGTGGTATTTTAGTGGTGGTATATTTACTATCGGCTGAACCGGTAGTAAAAGCTGAGAGAAAGAAAAAAAGCCTCCGACAATTAGCTGAGAGGAGAAAGAAGAGAAAAGCGCAGAATCAGCCCTCCCAATCAGAATCGGCCCTCCGAATTCTGCTCCCAAGCGCAGAATCAGCCCTCCTTCCAACTTTTTTTTTTTTGGGGGGGGGGGATATATCTCAAAGTTGAAAGGTTTGACTGGTAGTCACATGGTCTTCTTTTGTTGCCTTGTATGCCAGAGAATGGAGCTGGAAAGCAGGTTAGTGAGGGAATGGTGTTTGCTGCAGGATTTTGCAGGAGGCTGTCTATGCCAAAAAGGGGCTGCGGGGGGGGGGGGGGGGGAGAGCAGCCTCCCAGCTGATCAGGTTCCCAGTCATGCTTCTGCAGCCTCCCCACCCTGAATGGCAACCCCAGTGGACAGGACAGGGCTAGCCAGTGGTGGGATCAACTGATTCATAGAACCACACAAAAAGTTAACAACATGTTCGGCCAAATGGGTGAAAACTGGCTGAATCCCACCACTGACTCTGACATGGGGCTACCCTTGAAGCTTCAATTGATGCAAGGTGTGGCAGCATAGGCAGTTCTTGGAGTCCCTTGGATGACCCCATGATCTGAGAACTGCACTGGCTGCTGTTCTGTTTCTGGGTGCAATTCAAGTTATTAGTTATTATCTTAAAACCCTGCATGGCACGGGTCCAGGTTACTTGAAGAATACCATTAGGACTGGCCTGCCCCATCCGCTAGCAGAGGAGGCATGCTGAGGGCCCAGTCAGGGGTCTTGCCGTCTGGAACATCTCCTGTCTCCACTTCCCTGATCTGAGATTGGCTCCCATCCTTCTGACCTGACTCTGCCAGATGGCCTGGGGCCTTAATGGGGAAACATCACATTGGAGGTGGTTGTTGAATTAAGAGGCAATCCCATCTCCTCCCCCATACATCCTGTTCCTTCTCCATGTTTTAACTATAATTTTATCATGATTAGGATTTCCATTTTTATTATTTTAGAGATATTTGTTAAGATTTTAATGTTTTAATGCTGTAAGCTAGCCAGAGTCATTTTGTTACAAGATAGATGGCAAATAAATTTAATAAATAAATAAAAATAAAATAAATAGAGCCTGACTTGTATTTTTTTTCTTCAGCTGCTTCTTATGTGGATATTATTTTTTACTGTTAGTTTTATGTGTTTTGTAACTTGTTAGCCAAATCCATATAACTGAACTGGATGTCCATATAAATTGAATGAATGAATGAATGAATGAATGAATGAATGAATGAATGAATGAATGAATGAATACTCTTTTGTATGGCTCACCAACTCCTGGAGGGAGGGAGGGAGGGAAGGCAGGCAAGAATTTTTGGCTGCTGAGAAATAAATAAACCTTCTAGTGAGGTTTGCTGTTGTTTCCAGAACGGAATGTCAATCCTTTCGCAAGCCTTTTGGGATTGTTGTTTTATGGTTTAAAAAAAACCAATTTACTATAGATTTAATGCATTAACCGTGTATCTGTATCCAACTATATTTTAATGAGCAGTTATGTTCCCAAAATACTATGTTTTGTTACTAAACTTTGGCTGATATTGAGCTTTGATAGTTGCACAAGAAAAATTGATTTGTTTGGCTGCATTTGATGTGCCCAACCTTGTCCAACCCTGGTATGCTATGCAAACAAATTATTTTACTCCAGAATGTTTTTCATTAATTATATTTTTTCTAATTTAGAAATGTATCATTTATACTTTAACTATAAAGTTATACAGTTTATATAAATATAAAATATATACAGTTTACTGTATTTATTTGTTTGCTTGTTCCTGCCTTTATTATTTGTATAAATAACTTAAGGATATGAACATACTTCTTCCTCCTCCTATTTTCAGTATCAGTATTTTTTTTAATTCTTTAAAAATGCCACTATAGTTTTTGAGGGCAAAAATTATCAAGTGAGGACATCATATTATCAGCATTTTTTATCTCCTGCCAGCTTTCCTGTTAACTTTGCTCATAGGAAAAAAAAAGCAAAAAAGTACAAATGACAATCATGTAACCACAGGAATGCTGTGACCAATGTATGAAGACCATGTATGTAAATACCAGTCATTCAACATTGTCATAAGTTCAGTAACCATATAAATGATTACTGAATTAGTGGTCATTAGGTAAGGAAATCTGAATGTTTAAAAATCCAATAAATTATCATTTCCATTATCATTTTCTTGTTTTCTGTCATTTAAGTTAATCTCATTGCAGTTTTTACGACTAAAATAACCCATTTTTGTGTTTTATTTGTTCCAGAAAAAGCAAAAGCACTTTTATAAGAAAACCTATTCTTCTCTTTTTAATCATCTTTGCTACCCTTACCTCCCATAAATTTATTTTTTTTCATTAAATAACTTTTCAGTACTTTATGAGTACTAAGATGAAATAATCTGATGAATTTGAGAAATGGAGTCACTTAGCCATAATTACCAGTGGCAACCATTTTTTTCCTAAGAGATTGCCATACACATCGGATAAGAACAAGATAAGATTGAATTTGTGTCGGTTACCAGGACCCGAGATTTACTTTCAGACTCATGCTGGAGCCCATCTTCAGGGAACTTCTTTCTACTGGGAACAAAAATCTACGGAAGAGTAAATCTACAGTCCTGATGACCAACCCAGATTCGATCTTGCACCATTATCCTGGGACATGTATATTTACCTTCATTTGTAAGAACAACCCAATTTAATATTAACTTAATCTAAAATTCTAAGAAAGCAAAATAAAGTGAAGTTAATTTAAAAATAACAGAAAAATATCAAGATGGTGAACTCAGCACAAGCTTAGGGTAGAACCAACAGTTTCAAACAGACAAGTAGTTTACAAAGGAACCCAATAGTTAAAAATGACAATTCTGGAAAATTCTTGACTTTTTGCCAAGTGATGGAAAACAGAAATCACCATCAATTATGCAATATTATGAATCAACTAGTCCAGGGGTGAAAAAAACCTATTCTGCAGCTGTCAAGAATGGATGGTAGGAACAAGAATACAGAAGTAAGTAGGCAACTTGGAAACACAAGAAAGAAGGAGAATGTTCCCCTAATCAGAAAAAAGTTTGGTTGCTTTTAAGAAATGCTTTAAGCATAAATTATTCATTTGTGCACATGGGAAAGTAATAAATATATACCTAAAAGTATGAATTATTGAATTGTTTATGATGAAAATCTGAGTGATTTAGTGATAAATACAAATTGGTAACAATATGAATGTGGATCAGACCATTTTTTGGCATCTTTAAGAGTGATGCTTGGGGAAAAAAACAGATGAAGAAAGAGGAAGAAATGGAAGAAAGTAAAAATTCTGGATGGGCTTCTTGCTCTGTTACATGATGAAAAATTAACAAAAACAGCATTGCTATCACATATCATCTTATGGGTAATCCATTTCATTGTTTGACAGCTCCCTTTAGAAAATTCCTTATAATGTCTTAGTTTGCCACTATTTTAACAATCACTGATTCCAATCGTGCCTCTCGGGTAACAAAGAACAAGATTCACTCCCTCCTCTGTAAATAATAATCCTTTAACTATCTGAAGACTGCAGTTCTATTTGCCTCAGTCTTTTCTTCTCTTAGGCTAAACATGAATATGTTCTAGTTTGTTTGCATCCTTTCCAAACTACCATATCCAGAACTGGATACAGGACTCCAAATAAATGATTGATATATAATTGATCATTGATCACATAAAGTATAAGAGTAATTCTTATGAGTAGGACTCATATTCCTGTTAACAGGAATAGCAGCTGCTTTTTTAACTTCTGCAGCAGTTATTGTTTCAGTTGTATGTATAACTAGCATCTGTTGCATATAGTGTGAACCAGTGGTGGGATTCAAAAAATTTTACTACTGGTTCTGTGGGCATGGCTTGGTGGGCATGGCAGGGGAAGGTTACTGCAAAATCCCCATTCCCTCTCCAATCCTGGGGGAAGGATACTGCAAAATCCCATTCCTTCCCCACCCCACTAACCTGCTTTCCAGCTCTGTTTTCCTGTGCAGGGAAACAAAAGAAGACCCAGCCGATCAGCTGGGACTCGGGAGGTAAAGAACAGATGGGGGCTGGGCCAGTCAGAGGTGGTATTTCGAACCACTCAAACTTTATGCTACCGGTTCTCCGAACTACTCAAAATTTCCACTACCCGTTCTCCAGAACCTACTGAAGACCACCTCTAGTGAAGACCACCTCCACCATTAACCATTAGAGGTACTAGATTGAAAACTATTTCTCCAGAGCAGTAGGTCCTTAAGCAAATGTATCAGATTTCTAGATTTGGACTTCTTTAAGACTATGATCATTTGAATGAGGAAAAAAACACAATTTTAATAAGTTTTATGCATATTATTTTGAGCAGCGTTATTTTGCAACCTTTTTTTTAAACCCAAGCTGTTTTTTTTAAGTAGCAACAGTTTTGAATCATATTTCTATTACTATTATAAATCTGTTAATTGAAAAAAAAAAAAAAGAAAATTATAACACTATCTTACCATTACTGATACCAGAATTTGCAATAACTGTCACTTCACTCCACTGATCAGCACTAGAAACTGAATAGGATCGTTGATGCATCCCATCAGGTCGACTGTTAAAGGAAAGAAGACTGATGCCACTTGTCATATGAGACACAGATGTACTAGTAGTCACATTTCCTAGAATGAGAGGAATATGAAAATAGGAATATCAATGAAAATGTAGAAATGCACATCACAGCAATTAGAACAAAAAATAAATTCTACAATGTAAGAAGGTGTAATATTATATTATAATGATACTTACATCCTTTCTTCCAGAATCAAAGATATGCTTTTTATTCTATTTAAGTTACTTTCTTTGAAAAAAAAAAATCCCAACTTCCACTTTCAAAGGATTGGCTCCAAGACATGTTTGGTTAGAAAGAACAATTTCACACCAGACCTCTGCTTCGTATGCTCCCAGAAAAAAAGAGGTGTGATTTCCCCCACCCCCATATTTCTCCTTCCACCCACGTTACTTTCCCAGCACTTCTGCAGAATTCCCAATTATCTGAATTCCCAATTATTAATGTCAGGTCCTTATCAGAATTCTGCCATTCTGAAGGGGAGAAGGAGTCTCCACAGGCTGAATGTTTTTCATGCTTTCACTTTTGCTGTAACTGCTTGGGAGTTTAGGGTGGGAGGATGAGCCATCTGCATAGAACCCCCTCTCAGCCAGTTCCAGCCTGCTACACAAGGTTGTGGCATCCCAAGGAAAACCTCGTCTCACCAACCAGCCTCAGAGTTCTCAAAACACCTTTGTGGCATTTTATTGGCTGCCGGTATACATGCAGCATTGGGGTGGGGGTTGAAGATGAAAAGTTAGTCTAATGTTTCTTGCACGAATTTCAGACTCCACCTGACTTTTCTGCAATCACTTTACTTTCAGTAAAAGTTCCTTTTGAAATGTGAATTGTTTCAAGAGTCATGCTTTCCTAGGAAGGTAGCTGAGGCAGGACCTTATATTAGGTGAAGTCTTCAAAGTGGTCAATTCGGAGAGGCACCTGTCCTATCATGGGAACCATGCAAATGATATCAACACAAGGCAGTGACCAAGAAGCCAAATGCTGGGGCGAAGCCTCTGCCAAGCCTCAATAAGGCATGAACCCCACCGGATTGGTAGAGGAAGCCACAAGCTTAGGGGATTCAGCTAAGCCTAGATGGTCCATAGGTGTAGGGAAGAAGGGTGACTGGGAAGGGAGAGCAAAAGGAGTCGCCCTTACCCAAGGTTGTTACTGACAAGGATGGAAAGAAGAGCTGGAGGTATAGGAAGAGGAGGAGGAAGGAGATGAACCAACCATGCCAAACTCCTCATATGATTAATGATGGATGCCTTCCAAAACTTGAAGGCACTGGAGGCCCTAGTCGGGGGGCAGCGGATGTTGGAACCAGCTGGAGGAGGTAGATGAAAAAAATCTCATTCCTGTACTCCAGGGGTGTCAAATTCAAGACTCCTGGATTGAATGCAACTGTGGAGTGGTGAGATCTCGCTTTCAGGGCTACCCTGGAAACAGTGAAGGACCAGCCTGTGGTGCCTCTGCCAGAGAAATACAGCTTCAGCTGGCCCTGCCAGTCCCCCCAGTTCGAAGGGGAACAACATTTTGAAGTCAAGGAAATCCTGGATTCCAGGAAATATAGGAGAAAGTACAGTATTTGGTAGCCTGGAAACACTTCTCCCCCTCACAATCTTAATGGTTGAATGCTTGGGACGTCTGGGCCCCCAAACTCCTTTAATTGTTTCACAAAAAATACCCTGACAAGTTTAATGTAATGTTATTCTCCTTTATTGTAGTTTGCTTCTATCCCAATCTTCTATGTTTTATGTTTTTTTTCTTAGGGCTAAAGCCTCTGCTGCAGGAGGACCGAATGTCAGCCAGATCTCCAGCATGGCACTTTGCTCTGATGCATGCTTGCTTTCAGCTCCCATAGTAATGGAGAGGGTGGGCATGGCATTTGGGTTGGGGAAGTGAACTGGTGAGTTGAAGGCACATGTGAATTAAAAGGGAAGAATCACTGCGCAGCTGAGTGGAACTGCTTACACCCTGTCAAGGTCAACCATCCTAGAACTCCAAATGGACGAAATATTTGAAGATAAGCTTCACATTATACGGGACATTGATTGGACACTCAGCATGGGACCCTGGAGGGAGGGATTTATGGAAACATTCAACCTGTAACTTTCGTGCCTTTTGAAACAGATCTTGCCTTGCTTTTGTTGCTATCATTTCAAACTCAGTAAAAGTACCTCTTTTCTCCACTTCAATGGAGTTGGGGATTTTCTTTTGGGGTTTTAAACAGAAGCAGGTCTGACAATTTTACTTTTTTGGGAGAAACAATGTCCCGGGAGTTCCTTATTTTGGATTTGCTAGCTGGACATCTGACATTAAACCAGCTCTCCATAAATTACAGCCTACCTGGACCCCTCCAGGAGAACTGTAATATCAAGATGTCAGCAGCTGACAAGAAGATAAATGGTGGGGTGAACCTGGGAGAAGTTCCACTCTGGGACGAACTGACAGTAACCCAAGAAGGGCCTGGGGACCAGCCAATCAGCGTGCCATAAGCAGGGTGCTGGGAAGCTGAAGCAGCCACCCAGGATCCAGCCAAAAAGCCAAGTGGCTTGAGGAAGGCAAGGGAGGCAGAATACCCACTAGTTCCTGCCGGAGTTATGGTGGTTTGGGGAAGCAAATGTAAAGCCAGAAGGACAGCCAAATGGAAAGAACTGGTGGAGTGGAAGTTCCTGATTGCAACCTGCAGCCCCTCAATGGAACAGTTCAGGGACAAGTTGGGTGGGTTAAAGGTCCAGGGGAGCCACTTCACAGAGGTCCATGGTGACAAGTTGGAAAGGGGACTGTCAAGCTGCTGGCTGTCCCATTCCCCCCCCCACTGCAACCAATGGTGTAGAGTCTGACTGAATTGATGGAACCTATGCCACAAGGGGCAGCGGCAGTCCTCCATGGCAACAGGAGCCTCTGCACAGGTGGTCCCACAAGCAGTGTGGCTATTACCAGCTTATGTAATGGTGCGACAGAACCAGGAGCTTCCCCCAAGGTCAAAATTCAATGATCAGCTTATTTCCTAACTCAGGAGTAATGTTATATGTCGCAGTATGGAGCAATGCGTCCTGACATGCCCTCCTGTGTGAACGCTATCACACTGAACCTGGAAGGAGATGCCATGGAGTGGTTGGTGTCATTTGCCAATGCAGAGGCCCCAGAGCTGATGAACATGGATACCCTTGTGCAAGAGATGTAGGCAGATTTGAGGACCCCAGAGAGACCCACTGAGCAGAAGCTAGGATCCACTCCATTCAGCAAGGAAAATGGCTGATTGTGAAGTACATGCAGGAGTTTCGCAGCTTGATAATCCGCCTGAGAGGATGGCCTGAGTCGGTGTTGGTCTACCAGTTTGGGATGGTCTGAACCAGGGGTACCTAATGACCTCTGGGAGTGGTACCAGCTGCCCACAAAAGAACACAAATATTACAAGTGGCAAGAGAAAAAGCATTGAAATATAAAAATATAAAAACAAAGAGATTGTAGTTTTAAAACAAATACCTAGAAGAGTGAGAGAGATGAGAAGAGAATATCGATTTTTGACCAAAATGCTACTGGAAAATGAAGTGAACTACAGATGGCTGATACCAGAAGGACTAATTTTTACGTGGCAAGAGCAGAGACATAGAATTGACTCGATTGAAAAAGCAGAACTTTTCTATGCAGAATTTTTTGGAAGAAAAAAGAGGTGGCAGAGAAAGAGATCTCATTAATTGAGCTTCTGGAGGAACAACTGGAGACTGAAAAAGAGAAAGGAGTTGCAGGTGGACAGGTAGACAGTAAAGAACAACGTGAAGTGAGAGCTACGAGAGCTGTTAGACCTAAATATAAAGCATAAACATGGAAGAAAAAAAATTGATTACAATGAATATAAATGGACTTAACTCAGCTGTTAAAAGAAGGAAAACTTTTCACAAATTAGAGAAATTAAAATTTGATATAATTTGCTTACAAGAAGTTCATATTAAAAAGCAACATGAGCATTTGTTAGTACAGCCAAAATTAGGGAAAATATTTACTTCTTTGATTCAATGTAAGAAAAGAGGAGTAGTTCTCTACATTAAAGAAGATATTCTAGCAAAACCGATCTACACGGATGAAGATGGAAGAGTATTAATGGTGGAAATAATGGATAATAATAAAAAAATACTCTTGATTGCAATTTATGCTCCGAATGATAAACAAGAAGAGTTTTATAAAAAACTACATATGGAAATAACTAGACTGGACTATGTTAACATAATCATGATGGGAGACTTTAATGGAATTGTGGACAATAAATTGGACTATATAACAACAACAACAAAACAAAATAGAAAGATTCTCCCTAAATCTTTTTTTAAAATGACAGATGAATTAACCTTAAAAGATATTTGGAGAGAAAGAAATGTTAAAACTAAACAATATACTTTTTATTCTAATAGACATTTATCATGGTCCAGGTTAGATATGATTTGGATCTCAACAGAATTAATATCTACTATTCAAGAAACAAATATTGAAATAAGTACTTGGGCAGATCATAGTCCAATGACAATTAAATGGAAGGGACAAAGAAAAAGATCGAGATGGACATTAAACAATACCATTTTAAAGGAGAATGGATGGAGAAGGAATTGGTCTTTTTTTTTAAAGAAAATAAAAAAGAAGATACCTCAATACAGAATGTTTGGGATACAATGAAGGCATATGTAAGAGGTTTGATAATAGACTATACAAGAAAAAAGAATATTAGGAAAAGACAAACCTCTAAGGCCTTGGAAGATGAATATATAAGACTTGAAAAAGAATTACAGAAAATACCACAGAAAAAAGATATTAAATTGAAACTGGATGTAATTAAGCATAAAATGGAATTAATAGAGAAAGAAGAACTGGCACAGAAAATTAGAAATTCTAAACAGAATTATTTTGAAGATGCAAATAAACCAGGTAGATGGCTAGCATATAAACTGAGAAAGGAGAAGGAATCAAGAAAAATACTGAAACTAATAGATGATCAAGGTCAAGTTTGTTGTGGTAATAAGGAGAAAAAGGAAATTATTCGAGATTATTATGGACAACTATATAATCAAGAGAATATTGATGAGAAAAAAATTAAACAGTATTTACAGAATGTTAACTTACCGAAGATACCTAAAGAGACTGAAGAAATGTTAGAAAGCAATATAACAATGATGGAACTAAATGAAGCATTTAAAAGACAAAATAATGGGAAAGCACCAGGTCCAGATGGGCTTCCGGCAGAATTCTATAAAAAAATTCAAGAATCATTGAACACTCCATTGTTAGAAATTATGAATGAAGTTATGTTAAAAAAGATGACACCCAAAACATGGTCAGAGGCTTATATTACACTTATTTTAAAGGAAGAGGCTGACCCGTTGCAAATTAAGAACTATAGACCTATTTCCTTATTGAATGCAGATTATAAAATCTTTGCTTCAATCTTAGCAGAAAGACTGAAAAAATATTTAAATAATTTTATCCATCCAGATCAAAATGGATTTCTACCAAAGAGACAAATTAGAGACAACATGAGAGTAATTTTGGATACCTTGGAATATTATGAGGCTCATCCTGAAAAACAAATGGCTTTGATATTCCTAGATGCTCAAAAAGCATTTGACAACGTGAACTGGAGATTTATGTTATTATTATTGGAACAGATGGGCTTTGCCAGAAAATTTATTCAAGCAATAGAAGCCATATATAATAAACAGACAGCAAAGGTAATGATGGAGGGAGAATTTACAGATCTTATTAATATAAGAAGAGGTACAAGACAAGGATGTCCCCTATCTCCTTTGTTATTCGTATTAACTTTGGAAGCGTTGAATAGAAATATTAGAGATGACAAAAATATAAAAGGAATGAAAATTAAAAAGGAAGAATTTAAACTACAAGCTTTTGCTGACGATTTAGCTTTTATTCTGGAAGACCCGTTAGAAACCGCTCCAAAGTTATTGGAAAAGGTAGAGACATATGGTGAGATGGCTGGCTTGAAAATAAATAAAGATAAAACAAAAATTTTGACAAAAAACATGTTATTGAGACAAAGAGAAGAACTGACAGATCTTTTGAAAATTCAAATTACAAACAAGGTTAAGTATCTGGGGATATATTTGACAGCAAGATGTAGCACATTAAAAGAGAATAATTATATTAAACTTAAACAACAGATAATTACAGATTTGAAGAAATGGGAAAATTTACAATTGTCATTAATAGGGAGAATTTCAACAATTAAGATGAATATTTTACCTAGAATTTTATTTCTCTTTCAAACAATACCAATTAGACTTGGAAAAGACTATTTTGAAGATTTAAATAAAACTATGTTGAAGTTTATATGGCAAGGTAAAAAAGCGAGAATAAAGTTAAAACTTTTGCAAGATGCTAGAAATAGAGGAGGTTTTGGCCTGCCTAATTGGGAATTGTATTATCAAGCTGCAAGTTTGATGTGGGTCAAAGAATGGATAACATTAAGAAAACATAGATTGTTGACATTAGAAGGACATGATTTACTGTTGGGCTGGCATGCTTTTTTATGGTACAAGGGAACTAAAACACAGGGGTATTTCAGAAGACATTATATACGGGAGTCTTTGTGGTTAAATTGGGAGAAGATAAAAAAACAATGTTATTTGAAAATTCCAATTTGGTTATCGACTATTGAAGCATTTTCCTATCCTATGATCTATAAAAAGGAACAAACAGTTAGATATGGGGAACTGTTGGATGAAAAGGGTGGACTTAAAACGATCCAAAATTTAGAGGAACAAGGTATAAGGATGAATTGGTTTTCATATGCGCAAATACACTCAAGATATCTTGAAGATTTTAAAACGGAAGGATTCTATGATAAACAGACTGATTTAGATAAGATATTGATGGGTACTGATGAGAAAGTGATTAAAAAGTTATATGGTTATTTATTGGGAATTAAGCTGGAGGAAGAACAAGTTAAAGAAACTATGATTGCATGGGGGAAGAATTTTGGATATGGAATTGATTTAGAGCAATGGCAAAAATTGTGGTCTCAAAATTATAAAATGACAATGTCAATAGCATATAAAGAAAACTTGTATAAGATGTTTTACAGGTGGCACCTTCCCCCGACAAGAATAGCAAGAATGTTCAAGAATAAATCTGAAAAATGTTGGAAATGTCATCAGATACCTGGCTCATACTATCATATGTGGTGGACTTGTGAGAATGCTAGAAAATATTGGACTAAAATCCACATGTGGTTGGAAAAAATGACAAAGAAACACATAGACTTGAAGCCAGAGATCTTTTTATTGGGAATTTTACCTGATATATATAATAAAGACTTGAAATATTTGATTGTAAATGTATTAACAGCGGCTAGGATTGTATTTGCTAAAAACTGGAAGAATGAGAAAATACCATTGCAGGAAGAAATTATTAAGAAAATATTGGAATGTGCTGAGATGAGTAGATTGACATTTGAAATTAGAGAACAAGAAGATAAACAATTTTATGCAATTTGGGTTTTTTTTTATCAATGGTTAGATGATAAAATACAATAATAGAGCATTAATATTATATATATGAAGAGTTTTTTAGGATTGATTTGTTATGATTATACGATAAATTATAGAATAAACTGTTTGAAGTATTGTTATCTCGCAAAGCATGAATGATTAAAAGCATAGTCAGAAAAAGATTTTTTTATTTTTATTTTTTTTTAGTAATATTAGAATATGGATTGACAATATGAGTGGTTATGCAATATAATTGTAATTGACACTATAAAATGAATGCACAAAACTGATGAACCAACCGATACACCGGAAGTATATATGAGAGTAGATGTTTTTAATGTTTTGTATGTTTGTCTGTTTGTAGAAAATTAATAAAAACTTTATAAAAAAAAAAAAAAAGTGGAGTTAGTCCTGATAGAGTACCAGCAGCACACTGTGCAAAGGATTTGCCCCTGCCAAGTAACCAAGAGATGCCCCACAGCCCAAGGGAGGAAGGCTCCTCCACTTCTCAAGGAGAAGCCCTGCCAAATCTCGTAAGAGTGCTTTAAACATGGGAAGGAAGGCTACCAAGCAGCCAACTGCCCTGCTCAGCATCCAGAATTTGCATCACAGATCCCAACTTGGCCAAAGGCAAAGAAACCAATAGCGAAGCCGAATGAGAAGATGTGGGTGGACAGCAGGTCGTGGAGGTGTTTCTTCAGTCTACCAAAGAGGAGGGAACTCCAACCTCTGATAAGCCTGAGTTGGACTTTTCTGAGATTAACAGCGAGAGGGAAGACAACCTGATAATAAGTGGCACCATCATCCAGATGACTGCCATCCTGGTGCCCTACTCGGGAGTAAAGGGCACTCTCATGGCCCTATTAAACTCAGGGTGCACCTGGTGCCTGACCAGCTTGTAGACAGTAGAAAACTTGGGGGACTCAGGAAATTAAGGTGGCCCATAGGATTTGAACACTGGATAACCTTATGTCAAGCAACTGTGTTCTTTACTTGCCCCTTCTTCTTGTTCTACTAACCATTTTTAGCATCAGTGACTGCAACGAATTTGCATGCATAACATGGCCAAAGCAAATCAGATGTATTTTTGTGATTTTGGCTTCTAATGATGTGTCTGTTGTACCTCAGCACCTCTCTGTTGGTTGCTCTGGCTGTCTGAATTATGGTATACACAATAATTCAGTTCAAAGTAATTCATTTTTCTTCGATCAGCCACTCTTAGTGAACAACTTGCATAACATACATCATTATAGGGAAGAATATTACTCTAACTAGCTTTTTTGTATTTATATCAATATCTCTGATTTTCCAGATTTTATTCATGTTAACCTTTGCAGAGTGGCCTAAAATTATCCTGCATTTGATTTCAGAACTGCCATCATAAACAATTTTTGATCCAAGAAAGATAAATTTCCTCCTTGATAATTTTAAAAATCTCATGTCCATCTGCCTCTGTTGTCATTATCTTTGTTTTCCTGATGTTATGACTCAATCCTACTTTTTCACTTTCGTTCTTAATTATCCAGAACATTTTTTTCCTGGTCTTTCTTATTTAGAACTAATATTGCTGTATCATGTGCACACCATAAATTATTTACAGTTCTTCCCCCAACCTTCACTCCAACATCAGGCAGTTCCACTTCTAAATTAATAGAACAACAGAGTTGGAAGGGACCTTTGAGGTCTTATAGTCCAACCCCTTGCTCAAGCAGGAGACCCTATAGTATTTTAGACAGGTAAGCGATGTGAGGCGTTGGTGGCATCTGTGGCGTCAGTGGCGTACGATGGACCTGTGCCTGGACTGGGAAGAGCTGCCTGTGCTGCTGGAACTCCTGGTAGCCATAGCCTTGGTAGGTGAGGACCTGTGGAAAGCCTTGGAAGGGCTGTGACATCACCTGGGGTGGAGAAGCAGACCTGGAATGGGTCGGAGCAGGTTCAGCTGGGCCTGGAGGGTTGTGCAGAAGACCTGTGATCCTCTCCTTGATCACCTGGTACTGGGATTCGGACATGTCCATGAGGGTCTCGTTGACGTAGGTGAGGAAGGGCTTTCTGTTAGAGGATGGTATGTCGGTGTGTACCAGTTGAGAGAGGAGATCTACGCTGCTTTTGATGGTGTCCCTGATCTCGAACAGGACAGTGTGGCTCTGTCCCTCCGGTCTGGCTCTCTGCCTGCTTTCTGTGGAGGTGGAGCTGGGGGTGGGTTGGTCTCTGGTGGCAGCGGCCTCTCCTTGCTCCAACTGCATCAGGGGGTCCTCCACGCACTCTGCCACGGGGAGTGCAGCTGTCGGGGGGGTCTCTGTCATGGGGCACTCCACAGATACCTGCCTGGACACAGGAGCTGACTCTTGGCCAGAAGAGGACTGGCTCTCTGTGGGCTGCCTGAGAGGGAGGGTAGACAGAGGGACTGCTCCTCGGTGGTGGACCTCACCCTCCAAGAAGCTGCACTTGGCCATCACGTAGGTCTCCCGGTTGGTGAGCTTGACTGTGGCCTGGCCAGACTTCTTGAGGTGCAGCTTCCCGTACCAGGTGTGCATGTGCTTCCACCACCAGAGGAGGACCTCCGAAGTGTAGCCCAGGCTCTCCGCCTTCTCTCTCCAAGCCGCCTACTTCTGCTTGGTGTCTCGATAGAGCCTGTGTACCTTCCGCCAGAGGTACTCGTTCTCCCTCGGCCATTCGAGCACCTCATCTTCATGTTCCTCTTCGATGGAGTACTGTCTCCTCTCCCTAACACGCGATTGCCTCTTCCTCCCTCTGGCAGGGCCTTCTGGACCCTCATCAGCAGGGCTTTGAGGTTCTAGGGGCTGGTCCACCACACCACCACCAGCAGCAGCAGCAACAGCAGCAGCAGCAAAAGCAGCAGCAGCAGCAACAGCAGGACCAGGAGCAGCACCAGCAGGAGAAGCACCAGCAACACCAGCAGGAGAAGCACCAGCAGAAGCACCAGCACCAGGAGCAGCACCGGCAGAAGCCCCAGCAGAAGCAGAGTCAGCACCAGGGGGTGGGATGGTGGCCCTGTCCTTCTTGCCAGGGCTGGCAGGAGTAGGCACAGGCTTCCTCTTCTTCCCCATGGTTGTTGGCTGAAGATGTGTCTGGCAGCAGGTCTTTCCTCTGAATGGTGACCTGCTTGCGAGCTGCATCCTTTTATATCCACGGGGCTGACGCAATGCATCTTCCCCGCATGCGCAGTGAACGCTTTGCATCTGCTAGGCATCCACTAGGCATCCGCTAGGCGTCCGTGATGCATCCACATCATCCACTAGGCATCTGCTCTGCATCCGTTCCTTCCACTGCGTGTCTGCTTTGCTGTGCTCCCCCGGAAGCCCTGCAGACGTGCCATCCACTTCCATCCGGTTCCATCCGCTAGGCTTCCGTGGAGCATCCGCTTTACATCCTCGCTATGTCCTCCCCACATCCGTTCCTTTCCGTTGTTGTCCGCTCTGTTTATGCAAATTTGGGGCACTTTTGAGAGCGGATAACAATGGATGGAACATTTTCTCGTCCGCTGTGTTCTTTTTACATACTTTTTGCATCCGTTGGCCAATGTGACAGGGCCTTTAAAGAGGAGGTGGTGCCATCTTCTGATGGCAAAGAAGAAACAGGCAGCAGAGAGAAAGCAGAGTTGCTTAACTCATTCTTTGCATCAGTCTTCATGCAACAATAAACAATAGTCCACCCTACCAAAAACATAACTGTAAGACAGATGAGAAATAAAAGTTAAAATAAGCAAAAAAATGGCAAGAGAACACCTGTCTGATCTTGATGAATACAAAACACTGGAACCTGATTGATTACACCCCAGAGTTTTAAAGGAGCTGGCAGATGTCATCTCAGAACCACTCCACCATATCTTTCAAAAATCCTGCAGCACCGGGGAATTACCAGAGGATTAGAAAAGAGCTGATGTGGTTCCCATCTTCCGAAAAAGGAGGTGGGGAAAGGAAACTAAAAACCAATCAGCCTAACATCAATACCCAGGAAGATACTGGAAAAGATAATAAAAAGTAGATCTGCCAACATCTAGAAATGGGTAAAGTAGTAATTAAAAATCAGCATGGGTTTGTTAAAAACAGAACATGCCAAACCAATCTTATTTCATTTTTCAACATAGTGACTTAATTAGTAGACCAACAAAAGACTGTGGACATAGTATAATTAGACTTCAGCAAGGCATTTGACAAAGTAGATCACAACCTATTTCTTGGTGAGCTAAAAAAATGTGGGATAGGCAGCATCACCACCGGATGGATTTGTAACTTGCTGACAAACCATACTCAGCAAGTAATCCTTAATGGTAGTACATCTACATGGAGGGAAGTAAGCAGTGGGGTACCACACTGGGCCTCTATCTTAGGCCCAGTATTCTTCAATATCTTCAGAAATGACTTAGATGAGGGAATAGAAGGGGAACTTACCAAATTTGTGGATGATACTAAACTGGCAGGAATAGCCAACACCCTAGATCAGTGATGGCTAACCTTTTTGTTGTCACATGCCAAAAGTGTGCATGTACACATGTGCCTCCACCCATAATGCAATGTACACACGACCCCACCCCCACGCTCCCCAGGCCTCTGTGCATGTGCAGCAAATACCCCAAAATTAGCTGGCTGGTGGGAAGTGCACATGCATGCACAATAGAACTGAGCTGGGGCGACGGCTTGCAAGGCAGCAGAGATGGCTCTGCATGCCACTTCAGGCACACATGCCATAAGTTTGTCATCATGACCCTAGATGATAAGCTTAAGATCCAGATGGATCTTGACAGACTAAAACACTGAGCCCTATCTAACAAAATGAAATTCAATGTTGAGAAAAGTAAAGTCCTACACTTAGGCAAGAAAAACTAAAAGTCCACATGTAGACTCGGTGCAACTAGGCTTAATAGCAGTAACTGTGAGAGGGATCTTCAAGTCTTAGTGGACAACCAGTTAAATAGAAGCCAACAGTGTTGCATCAGTAGCCAAAAAAGCCAATGCAATCCTAAGTTGTATTAACAGAGGGATACAATCAAGATGAAGTGAGGTACTAATACCACTCTATAAAGCCTTAATAAGACCACAACTAGAATACTGCATGTGATCACAATACTATAAAAATATGTTGAGACTCTAGAAAGATTGCAGAGAAGATCAACCAAAATTATTAGGGGAGGACTGGAACCTAAAACGTACGATGAATGGTTGCAAGAACTGGGCATGGCTAGTCTAGTGAAGAGAAGGACCAGGGGAGACATGATAGCAGCCTTCCAATATTTGAGGGACTGCCATGAAGAGGGAGGGGTCAAGCTATTCTCCAAAGCACCTGAAGGCCAGACAAGAAATAATGGATGGAAACTGAACAAGGAAAGATTCAACCTGGAAATAAGAAATTTTCTGACAGTGAGAGCAATCAACCAATAGAACAGCTTGACTTCAGAAGTTGTGGAAGCTTAATCACTGGAAGCTTTCAAGAAGAGATTGGACTTCCATCTGTCAAAAATGGTGTAAGGTCTGCTTGGGTGGGGGGTTGGACTAGATGACCTCCAAGGTCCCATCCAACACTGTTAATCTGTATCTCTCTCGCAGTTACTGCTATCGAGCTAAGTTTCACCTAATCTGTCCCTGTACATTTAGTTTTCTGCATGATCACTTCAGCATACAGATTAAACAAAAATGGTGATAAGATATATTCCTGTCTAACTCCTTTACTGATTCTCAACCAACCTGTGTCACCATAGAATGTTCTCCCTGTTGCCTCTTAATCAGTGTACAGTGGGTTGGGACACCAAGATCATGCCAAGCTGTCCATAGCTTATTTTATTCTACACAGTCAAAAGCTTTTCTGCAATTGATAAAATACATATATGATCCTTTTGAAATTCATATATCTTTTCCATAATCTATCTAATATTGGCAAAGTGATCTTGAGTGCTGCACCCCTTTCTAAAGCCAGCTTGTACAACAAGTAGCTCTTGATCAATGACATTCTGTAATCCTGTTTAATGATTTTTAATCGAATCCTGCTTACATGAGAAAACAATGCATTCTTACAATAATTGAAGCAGTCTTTGACAATGCCTTTCTTTTACCAGTGGGATGTAATAGACCTTTTCTAGTCCTGAGGCCACTGACATGTAAACATATGACACACGGCAGTGATCATATGAATTGGCACTGGTCTTAGTAATTCTGCACGTATTCTATATCTGGGATTTTCCAGTTTGGCAATTTCTCCATGGGCCATTCTACTTCTTCTTGAAAGATGTTAGGTTCATTATTAATTGAGATGATGATGAGTCCACATAAAGAAAAAAGATTGAACAACTGGCCCTGTGGTGCATCCGGTACAACGTGGAGCTGAACATGCTTAAAACTGTAGAGATGAGAGTGAATTTTAGGAGGAACTTTTCTATTCTATCTCCTCTTACCATATTCAACAACACAGTATTAGCAGTAGTGTCCTTCAAGTTTTTGTGTTCTATAATACCCCAGGATTATAGACATTGAATTTTGGGGGGAAATAGTACCTTTTTTTTACTTTGTACAGCTTCAGTTTAGTTATTAATAGCTGATGATTTCAGCCACAATCAGCACCAGGAAGTGTCTTAATAGGTGCAACTGAACCTTTCCAGTATTGTTGACATAAAATGCAGTCATCTGATTTCGATGTTCTCCATTTGGTGCTGACCATATAAATGCCATTTGGTTAAATAAACCATACAATCATTGTGCTGAAATGATTTTTCTGGCAAAACTGCACGAGGCAATCACCAGTTTTATTCCATTCACCTTGCCTACTATTCTTGCAACTTCTACTTTTGCATTGAAATCTCCCATAATATACAAAAGGTCCTTTTTGGTATTTGTTTGCACGCTGAAGTTCACTGTAAAAAGTTCACTTTCATCATCATTTGATTTGACAGTTGCTTAGATTTTCAGTATGATAATGTTGAATGGCTTGCCTCAAATGTGGATAGATATTATGCAATCATTGTAGATTCTGTGATTCTCGACACATTTAACCAATTGTTTGCTTAAGCCCATTTCCCACTGCACCAATGGATGCAAAGAGGAAGTAAAACGGACAAAAAAGCTTGCCATCCGTTGGAAAATGCGATGCATCCGTTGTGTACTCACTGTGTACGTGTTTCATACGCTCTATCCGTCAAACATCCGTCTACTGCTATTTCATCCACTCAAAAAGTTTTGAGCTGCACAAAACTTTTTGAGCGGATGAACTTTCCGCCGCGTATGATATACATCCACAACACATACGGGCAACAAACGTTCTACGTCCGTTACACATCTGCTGTATCCTCTCGGCATCCTCTGGACATCCCCTCAACTCACATCCGCTGCAGCTGAAAGTGGAAAGAGGGAGGAAGCGAAAGGTACACGGAACGTCCACACAGCATTAGTAGCACGGAAATAGAAAGGATGTAAGCGAATGCATCTCGTATATAAAGCATTAAAACGGACAAAACGTTCATATATGGGATGTATCTTGGATATTTAGGATGTCTGGAGTATGCCTAGAGTATGTGGAAGGACACCTAGCAGAAAACCGACATTTCTATAAAAAGGGGGAGGAAATCACCTGGATCTCACTATCAGTCCAGCAGCCGTGGTGTATAGACGTCTTCACCCTTGCTCTTGCTCTTCCACATCATCCATTGATTTCCACCATGGATCATCACACACTCCTTATGGTAGCTGCCATCATTCAACACCAGAACCAAGCCCTCTTCAGACTGCTTCACCTTTTCTACGCAAGGAGAAGAAGGAGACGTCCAAGAGCTGTGTGGGTCCGAAGATGGATCGAGAGAAGAGTGGAGTTTTGACTCTATGACAAGCTGATGGTGGAGCTGAGGAATGAAGACACTCGTGCATTCCAGCACTTCATGAGGATGCTGCCAGCCATGTTTGACGAAATTGTGGAGCGGCTGAGACCCAGGTTGACCAAGGCAAACACCAACTTCCGTCCCAGCCTGGACGCTGGACTGAAGGTGGCACTGACTCTGCGCCACCTGGCCTCTGGAACCACATACAGAAACATGCAGTATTCCTGGAGGGTGCCACACAACACCATCAGCACTGTGGTCAGAGAAGTGGTGCAGGCCATCATCGAAGAATACCTGGAGAAGCACCTCCAGTGTCCCTCCACTTAACAAGGCTGGAGGAAACTTGCAGAACAGTGGTATCAGAGGTGGAACTTCCCCCACACCGTTGGAGCCATAGATGGGAAGCACGTGGCCTGCAAAGCTCCAGCCAACTCAGGGTCCACTTATCACAACTACAAGGGCTTCTTCAGCATCATCCTCTTCGCCATGGTCGATGCTGACTACAAGTTCATGTACATTGATGCTTCACGCAACAGGTCTGCTTCAGATAGTCAGGTATACAACGCCAGTGACCTCAAGGATGGGATGGAACGCAACCTGATCATGGGTTTTCCAGATCCAGACCCCCTGCCCAACGACACACAAGATGTGCCCTACTTCGTCGCGGGGGATGACGCCTTCTCCCTCAGAACCTACCTCATGAAGCCCTACAGTTCCAGATACCTCACCCGTGAAGAGAGGATCTTCAACTACAGGCTGTCCAGGGCAAGGCGGGTGGTGGAGAATGCCTTTGGCATTCTGGCCAACAGGTTCCAGGGACGTCTCACCACCATGCAGCATCACCTGCAGACTGTGAGGAGCATCGTGGAGGTTGCTGCATCCTGCACAATCTCATGCGCACCCGCTACCCAGTGTTGCAGAACAGGCTTGTGGACCATCAACAAGGCAATGGGGACATGAAGCCTGGTGAATGGAGGCAAGGACGAAACCTGATAGACACTGTGGATGTACAAGGCCCCAACAGAGCTTCACGTGAAGGGAAGAAGCAGTGCAACCTCCTGAAACACTGGTGCAACTCCCCAGCTGGAGCAGTGGAGTGGCAAGACAGGATGGTAAATGCTTAATGGATGCTTCCTTCAGCCTGTCTCATCACACTGATGAGATTGTGCCATGTATGTTGAGTGGCCTTACAATGAATAGGGCATAAATAAAGAGCTTTGTTTATTTTGAAATGTGTTGATCAATGAATAAATTGTTATTGATAAAAAAGGGCCATATGTGTGGCAGCTGGGAGGGTGGACCATACAGTCCCACTATGCATGCACTGGAGGTTTATCTTTCCCACAGCTATCCTTACCTATCCCACAACAATCCTTACCCATCCCACAACTATCCTTACTCATCCCACAGCTATCCTTACCCATCCCACAGCTATCCTTACCCATCCCACAGCTATCCTTACCCATCCCCCAACTATCCTTACCTATCCCACAAGCATGCAAAGGCTGAACCCTTTTTTCAAAGTTTTCACCAACACTTTATTAAGTAAAAAAAATGAACCAAGTGTGCGAAGCAAAGATAACCTTTATTAACAACTGTCTTTAGTAAACTGTATGACTTTATTAAAAAAGCAAAATGACCCAAGTAAAGTGTCTTTAAGCAAAAGATAAGGTGAACAGGTAACAACTCAGTCTCTGGCACTATTCTCAGTCACTCTGAGGCATGTCCACGGTCCCAGCTGTCAAGCGGCCAGGAACTGTGGAGGTGGCTGTGGCTGGAGTGCTGGTCTGAGGTGCCATTGGGGTGTCTGGCCCGGAGAGTACAACAGGGGATGGTGTGTTCAGAAAGCTTTCAGAGAGCTGACTCAGTCTTGTAAGGTTGGGAGGCCCTTCCTCAAGGACCTGGGATATCAGGCACAGTACTGAAGACAGAGTTTCTGTTGAGGGGCTTGGCTATGGGGTGGAGGAAGGAGGAGTGTAGTGGGGCTGTCTGGTCTGCAGCTGGGTGAGGTGAGGTGTCTGTGGCGTGCGATGTACCTGGGCCTGGACTGGGAAGGGCTACCTCTGCTGTGGGAAGTCCTGGTACTCATAGTCTTGGAAGGTGAGGGGCTGTTGAAAGCCATGGAAGGGCTGTGACATCGCCTGGGGTGGAGAAGCAGGCCTGGACTGGGTCGGAGCAGGTTCAGCTGGGCCTGGAGGGTGGTGCAGCAGTGTTGTGATTTTCTCCTTCATCACCTGGTACTGGGCCTCGGGCAGGTCCATGAGGGTCTGGCTCACGTACGTGATGAAGGGCTTGCGGTTCAAGGATGGTATATTACTGTGGACCAGCTGAGAGAGAAGATCTGTGCTGGTCTTGATCGTGTCTCTGATCTCCAGCAGGACAGTGTGCTCTGGCCCTCCAGTCTGCCTCTCTGCCTGCTTTCTGTGGAGGTGGAGCTGGGGGTGGGGGTGGGTTGGTCTCTGGCTGCTGCTTCTTCTTGCTCCATTTGAGACAGGGGATCCTCCACGTCCTCTGGCATGGGAAGTGCAGCTGTCGGGGAGGTCTTTGCCTTGGGGCCCTCCAAAGACACCTGCCTGGACACGGTAGCTGTCTCCTGGCTGGAAGAGGAGTGGCTGTCTGTGGGCTGTCTGAGGGAGAGGGTTGACAGAGGGGCTGCTCCTCGGTGGCGGACCTCACCCTCCAAGAAGTGCACTTGGCCATGATGTACATCTCCTGGTCAGTGAGCTTGACAGCGGCCTGGCCAGATTTCTTCAGGTGCAGCTTGCCATACCAGGTGTGCATGTGCTTCCACCATCCCAGGAGTACGTCTGAAGTGTAGCCCAGGCTCTCTGTCTTGTCTCTCCACCTGCCTGCTTTCTCTTGGTGTCACGATAGAGCCTGTGGCCCTTTCTCCACAGGTACTTGTTCTCCCTCAGCCATTCCAGCACCTCCTCCTCATGGTCCTCGGAAATGGAGTACTGTTTCCTCTCTCTCTTCTCCTTGCCCTGCCTCTTCCTCCCTCTGGCAGGGGCTTTGGGGCCTTCAGCAGCAGGGCTTTGAGGGCCTTGGGGCTGGTCCATCACAGCAGCAGCACCACCAGCAGCAGCACCAGCAGGAGAAGCACCAGCAGCAGCAACACCAGGAGCACCACCACCAGCAGCAGCACCAGCAGAAGCACCAGTAGCTTCAGAGTCAGCACCAGGGGGTGGGATGGTGGTTCTGTCCTTCTTGCCAGGGCTGGCAGGAGTAGGCACAGGCTTCCTCTTCTTCCCTGACTGACGACCCATGGTGTTCTTTCAAGATGTCTCTGGCAGCAGGTCTTTCCTCTGAATGCTGACTGCTTGCGAGCTGCATCCTTTTATATCCACAGAGCTGACGCAATTCATCCTCCCCGCATGCACAGTGAATGCTTTGCATCCGCTATGCATCCTATAGGCGTCCATGATGCATCTGCGTCATCCGCTACGCATCCACTCCTTCCGCTATGCGTCTGCTTCGCTATTCTCTCCCAGAAGCCCTTCGGATTTGTCATGTGCTTCCATCCGCTAGGCTTCCTACGAACATCCGCTTACCATCCTTGCTACGTACTACCCACTTCCATTCCTTTCCATTGTTTTCCGTTCTGTTTATGCAAATTTGGGGCACTTTTGAGAGTGGATAACAACGAATGGAGCCACCCCTGAAATTTTGCTCGTCCGCTGTGTCCTTTTTGCATACGTTTTGCATCCGTCGGCCAGTGTGACCTAGCCTTTACACAGAATGCAATTACTTTTCATCTGATAACATCATTTCTAGAAAAACAGCAGCATGCAGAGAGGCTCAAATCATCAATATCTACATAACAGCCTCTCCATGGCCTACAACCAGCTTATCAACCAAAAATTCAGGAAAAGCTTCCTTAGATCAATGGAAGACTTTGAATAATTTGAAAGCAGAATTTTGAGGAAAATTATCAAACAACAATTTCAAAGCCATTTAAATCTTTCTGTTGATTTAACTTTTCACTTATTTAATACGAGGGTGTTGCAGAAAAAAAAACCTGTGGTGTTTCTACATACCAAGGTTCAAATGCATGTGCAGGTTGGAGGGGAAAGGATCAAAACTGGCAAGATGGAAGTTAAAATATCACAATGGAAGCTCTTCCATTTTTTATTCTGTGTGAGCATGTACAAAATAGTGGGTCTAAATCTCCATGATGTGTCTGCCATTTTGCCGGTTTTGAACATACCTCATGGACACTAATGCTCAGGAGATTTTTAGGCAGCAAAGGATATCAAAAGCACCAGCTGTGATTGTGACCTGATATTGAAGCATTAAGTGACATATAGCTTATGAATTTATAATCTTTATTCCAGTTAAATAAGAAATTGAGTCCAGATTTCTGCCAGCGACATGACTAAAACTGAATTGGAGGCTGAATCCAACTGCGTGGAATGTGCATGCAGGTAGTCTCACCTAACAATGCTACTTGGGACCAGAAACTTCGTTGTTAAATGATAGAGTAATAAATTGAAAAACCAGGTGATTGCTCCACTTAATGGCAGTAGTCTCAGTTGCCATCATTAAGCAAGGACAGCATAGGGACATGGCCTAACATGCCTGTGACATGTGACTTCCAGCTAACTTCCTTATTGATTTTGCTTGTTAAAAGCTGGCAGGAAATGTTGCCAATCATGATTGCAGGGACATTGTGACAATGATAAGTAGAAGGATCAGTTAAAAATACAATTTATGCTGTGCATAGAAGTTAGAACAGTCACTGAACTAGTGGACATTAAACAAAGGCCACCAGTAGATAAAAAATTCAAGGACAAAGAAAACAGAAAGAGTTCAGTATTTTTCCCCCTCTTGTTTTTGCAAATATATCTCCTTTTAGATATATTTAAGCCCCTAGGAGAACATGGCATGTCATCAACTTCGTTTTTGTCTCATGAGAATTTTGTAACAGTTTACAAATGAGAGTGTCTCTTTGGAAAACACATAACGATCTTAAAAAAAAACCTCCAGTGCTAATAAAAACCATGAGATGCTCCCTCTAATTTTCCTTTCTGTGCTATGATAGTCACATCATATTCATACATAAAAGCATCTGCAGTGGTCCATTCAATCAGATAAATGTAATTGTTATATACAATTAGCAACAATTGGATCCTTGCTAATTTTATCTTACAAGGAATCCTTAATTTTGACCTGTTCTTTTTAGTGACCATTTGAAGTTATGACAGACCCCCCAAAGGCTACATGGCCATCTAAAAGTACTGATGCTAGGTACACTGTCATAAGGTGCACAGTGATCAAAATTAATAAAAACTGTTTTAGATTTTCAGTTTACTACCAGCATTGGAGAGCTGTATGGAAAAAAACTGGGATCAAATGGATCAAAATATGTTTCTGAAAGATTTGCTTTAATAAACGTATCTATTATTAAATAGGTTTAGATTAATTCCAGAGAAGTATGTAGATCTTCTGGTTTTCAAGTAATGACATTAGGAAGCAATCCATTTGGAGTATAGAAGTTAAGGCAGAAAGAACAATATTTTCCCAATCATGATACAATCTTGTCAAAACCATTTTTGATTTTGAATAGCCACAGATGGACATTGATTGTTACAGAAATACAAAACGCATTGAATATCTCAGTGTATATGAACTTTAGCATGGTACAAAAATGCAGATGCTTCCAAGTTAGAGCAAGCTGTACTTATTACTTCATTTCAAAACCATTTAAAATTAAATGAAGAGAAAAACTGACCCCTACACACAAAGACTGTGATTCTGTGCTGTTATTGTTATTGGAATATTTTAAAGATATTACTCGATAACAACAATTTAGTAAATGCAAGTCTGCAGTGTGAGCAGTTTTGATAAACAACCTCTGTGGGCCACACAACAGTGATAATGTATCCTTAAGTACTGCCAACGAGCTGCCATTCTGCACAGCCAATTACTTCTGTGCGTCTGTCACTCAAAGGAAAAATGACTGAACCCATTAGATCAAACCTTTGTCACTGTTCCTAATGCACTCTTAGGCCTCATTAATCTGAGGGAGCAGCAACACAGCCGCCGGTGCCTCATTGCCTCCTTCACAACAGGACCATGTGAAGCCTCTCATCTCTCCCCCAAGTGCACCACGTTAATCAAGCTCTGCTTATTACCCCAGTCCCTGTCACGATGGAGAGCACTCTCTCTTAAATGCTCTCATTATGGCCCATCTTTAGAGCTGGCTGAGTGGAAAAAAAGAGAACAAGAACAGAAGAGGAAAATGCAAGTCCAATCGCATTAATATTCATAACAATAATTAGTATTCTAGGTCACTGAATATTCATGCTATTAGTTTGGGTTTTATGGGTTTGCTGGATGTCCTGATTGCTGGAGTGTGGAGAAAAACAGCATGGCGGGAATGTTAGATATCAATAGTAGTTCACTATTGAAAATAGGTTTGTGAGCATCCCTCCCATTTGGGAGAGGAAGCCAAACCAGTGTTTTAAACATTCCTGATGCCTTTAGTATTTGAAAAATCACTACAGAGGTGGAAAAGTGAAAATGCTTGATTTTCCAGAAAAGGTTTTACAACAGATTGGTTGCTATTACAAAATACGAGAGCCTAACATAATAACTTCAGAAGAATAGGACAAATAACTAACCTTGGATACAAGGGAAAATCTAGAAATGAGATACACAAACCAAACTATAATAGAAAGAAGTGAGTGGATTGATCCAAGATCATTGCTGGCACTAGTGGTGGACTATCTCAATGTTCAGGACAGTTATACATGCCTTGTTTGAAATTGTGACATTCACTAAACATAAAGAGGATATACTGTCAGACTCTAAATCTTAGACATATTTAAGTTATCATTATAGATATATCTTGGGCCCTATAATGTATTATTTTATAAGCTTAGGAATTTTAGTGGACTTCCTATCTTACTGGGTTGTTGTGTTCTGTTTATGCCTCACCTGGAGCATCCAGAAGATAAAAACAATTTTAAAAAGAAATGATAGAAAACAGTGAAGTTTGTAGCAGGAGCATTTGCAGCAAGCAAATATTTCATCATAACAGCATTATGATAAACAACACAGGCCCTGTCCCTTACATTTTGCCAGCAACATAATACACAATATAAAAGGTACAAGGTCTGTAGCATTTTTTGCCATTTGAACCCCATGTCCTCTTTGGCAACCATAATTTTGATTACTTAGTAAGCTGTGGTTTCCAGAGAGGATAGCTATTATTATAAGCAAAGCCAAATCAAGGTAGCCTAAAATCTAAATATTATACATAAATATTATTTTAAAGAATTTATTATTTTATTTTTATAAATTTTAAATACTTTAAATTCTTCAAAAACCGATTTCATACTAAAAAGCTATTTCTTGACATAAACCAGCAAGTATAATCTACTTTATCTTTTTGGGGATTAAATTTAAATTTGTTAGCTCATTGATGATGTATTATGGCCCTCCAGCACTTATTTAGAACTGTTAAAGATTTTCTTGTCTTCAATGAAAATACAAATTGAGCATAACAGCACTGTGAGGCATCAGCAATTTTTAATGCAGTTTCTTGTAGATGTTAAATAGTACTCAGTGTGTAGATTTGGGTTCTCCCAGGTAGTGAAAACTAGCCAGACTATCACAGCAATACTAGAAAGTAAATGTATTAGGTCTTTAAATAGCTATATATTCTTTACCTTCCAAATAGAGAAATAGAGTTTGATAACATTTAGGGTATCACTTCAGCTCTATAGAAGTATTATGTAAGATTATGCATGAAAAAAGCACTTGTGTTGGTAATACATTTTTGTCATACTTCCAATGGTAATTTTAAAGAATAGTAGATAGTACTCTAACACAAATACTTTCTTTTTTCAAATCTTTCTAAATGATCTGGTCAATCTGGATCTATATTCCAGTTTTTATATTAGGTCAAAATCTGTACCATATGTAAAAAATGAAATCAGCAGGCAAGGAGGATAGAAATAATCCACATTTGAATATTTTCATATAGTGTGGTTTTAATTTTGTTCCTTCTACTGGGTATAATTACTTGAAAAACTTTCAGGAAAGGTTACTTGAACATTTGGCTATGAATGCACAAAATAAACTCAAATTTCTGGATCCATACACTATTTTGAACCATAAACTAACCATATAGATGGGGCTCACTAAAATATGGATGGCTGAGTATGCTTCAGTGTGTCATGTGAATTAGGAGAGTCACATGACTTCTCACTTCAACATCAGAAGGTGTAATTTAAAACTCTCCTGATCAAGCATGACGTACTTCAGCCAAACATTTGTTTCTCAGTTCTTGTGATAGGTTGTACACCTTGCACTCGACATATTCCCTCCAGATAGCCTAAAATAAGGTCCCCAGAAATCAAATCCATTGCACTGATACTATTTCCATAGGCAATTGTTCATCTCCAGTATTTTCTTTTGCTCTGCAGTCTCTGATGAAAATAAACAGAGGAGGATACTACCTGAGCTTCCTTCTTAGAGCTTCCAAGTTCAAGATGATTCTTATAGACTTGAAGACTTGCAGTCTTGAAGTTAACCACGCTACACAATGCCTTCTTTATGGCATTATCTAATTTCTCATACACTCTTCTGACATCTGGGAGGAACCTATTATTATATGTTTTAACCATCTACTGAAAACCAATATTCTCTTAGGCATGCTTCAGATGAATGTTTTTCTTTAGTGTATTTATTTTAAATAAACTGTTTTTAATTCATTGTTTTATTTGTTGTATTTTATCAAATCTATTATTACTGCACTGATTTGTCAAATACGGACTGATTTACGTTTCTTGAGTTATTCTAAGCATCTGAGAAAAGTAATTCTACAAATGACAGATAATCCTCATTTCAAAAACAAAACACCAGAACAAAAGTTGGACCTTCTTGGGCTATGTGGCAGAAATAAAGAGAAAGGTTAACATCAAAGTTTACATGACTTCCATTTGGCAAAACAGCCATAAATTGGTAATTTACCCAGTAATCATTCTGATGCTCATATTATAATATAAGATGATGATGGTAAAAAAAATCTTACCATATTTGCACAATGAAAATAAATTTTTGTACTTAAGTAAGTTCCAGTTCCCACTAATAAAGCAATCCCTGTGCCCCGGAGTATATCATTTACACTTGAAGTTGACGTTCACATGATAGGGCTCTTTAGTCCCTTCTTTTACATGTCATTTTATTCAAGTTCCTTCCTACCATTATTTATTTTTTGTTGTTGATTTTTCCAAAAAACCTTCAAAACTTCCAGGAGTGGCTTAAAACCAAACGTAATGCTTGTGTATTTAAAAATAAATGGTAATGAATTAAATGGAATTTACTTCTACATAGAAGTTTTACCTTTACAGTGCAACCCTAAGTGTCCCCATTCAGAAATAAGTCAATGAGACAAACACCTGGAAAGTGGTAATAAAACCTGTTTAAAGAATAAGTGAAAAAGCAATATGTACATCTAGATTACACACAAGAAAATGATAAACAGATGGCATCACACTGTTTTTACTTTTATCAAAGAGCATGACTGTTTTCAGATAAAAATATCTAAAACATAAATATATTAAATATAATTACTCTGTTTTTAAATAAAAAGGCAACAAAAACAAACATTGTGATCATATTTTTCAAACTATATTTCTCTTACCTGGATTTGGTGAAATATGTAAACCGCTCATCTCTTTGGACAAGCCATTTGTTCTTTGATTAGAGATAGGTGCACAGACTGATGTGGCACGAGGTGGCCTCTTCCCTGGCACTTTAACTGTGGTCCTCAGAAGATCAATTTCTTTTCCATGAACATTTTGCATATAGTCCTGCACCAAAAGACAACAAATATATTTCCCCCAGAGAAAATGAAAATAATGCAATAAAAACTAAAAAAGTGTTAAAAAGTAATAGCATAAAACTCTCACTGGGAAGCTGTTAGATGAGATAGATAGATAGATAGATAGATAGATAGATAGATAGATAGATAGA
>BLBF01000025.1:23262095-23281936 GCA_015471245.1 Laticauda colubrina
TCCTTCCTTCCTTCCTTCCTTCCTTCCTTCCTTCCTTCCTTCCTTCCTTCCTTCCTTCCTTCCTTCCTTCCTGCTTTTGGCTGTTTTGGGACTGTTTTTCACCCCCAAAATGGCCAAAAATGGTTTGGGAAATGGCCCGAAAACAGCCTGAAAAATGGCCCAAAAATAGCTGAATAATTGCCCGACAAATGGCCAAAAATGGCCCAAAAAACAGGCAGGGGCTGGGCCAGCCAGTGGTGGGATTAGTTGGCTCACCGAACTGGGCAGAATTTTAAATGCCAGTTCATGTGAACCAGTCCAAACTGTCTGAATCTCACCTCTGGAAGCAAGTCTATTCACTTGCTCCTTCCCAGAGAACTCAAAATAGCCAGTTGTTAATAAAAATAGCTAAATTTTAAACCGTATATATAGAAGAAGTATGAGTATCTGTTTATCCCAGGGGAAGTTCTGTTCTGTGTGATAGATACACGGTCTTTACTAAACTTTGTGATCTTCAGTAAACAAAATATTGCCTATTCCTGCTTTGGTCAATGCAGTATGTGTCATGCTTGCAATGCATAAAATGCCATGTTCATTAAACATTTTTATGAATTAATGTGAGCATGGAAGCATCAGTGGAAGTAATACTTCTTTTTTTTAAAGTCTGTATAGGCTGTAAGCCTATTGTTGTTAGCCTCCAAGTCCTTCAGATATCCTCTATATAGGCTTGCTTTTGAAGATATACTTGCAATTTTACTTTTTTAGAGAGAACTTCAAAAAAGCAATCTTATGTACTTCAAGAAACCAAAGTAAAGCAATAATGCACAACAGCAGTTAGCTAGTTTGAACATCATATACCAACTGATACATTCTATTCTTTAAGTTTCAATATAATCCTACACTTATAAATGCATATTGTTACCCATGATGCAACCAAGGGTGGTGGTAGAGAAAAGGCTGAGGAAGATGTTTTTGTAGTTGCTCTTCCTGTTTTGCAGTTGGAATTTTTCATATGGCATATATGTGCTTAAGGGAATCTACGGAAATAGTATTTTCTATTATACCTGAAGGCAGAGGATACTGTAAAACATTTTCAGGACATTACAGGAAAGGATCTGTCCAAAGTGTTTTTCATCTTTTGAATTAATTTTAAGCCAACCTGATGCCTCCAGAGCTTCTGCTTGAGTTTACAATCTGTGTTTCTTGCTTAGCTAGGGATTCGCTCATTAACAGTTTGATTGGCATTTGTCCATTAATAATTGTTTGTTTGTCATTTATGTCCTTCCTAGGGGGGCTTCCAACAAGCAAAGTCAATGGGGGAAGCCAGATAGGATTGTGAGCAATTAGCAGACAGCCTGAATCCACCTTTATAAGCGCTATGTGTTTACAGCTCAAAGCATTGTTAAGAGACCACACCCATCCACTTCATGGTCTATTTCTGTTGCTCCCTTCTGGGAGGAAGTTTCGAAGTATTTCTAGCAGGACTACCAGATTCTGTAACAGCTTTGTTCCCTTTGCCATCTGTCTGATAAACTTGCAAGATGTGTTCCTCTTGCCAGAGGAAGATGTGTTAAACATGTGGTTATACATGTGTTATAATTTATTATCTTATTATAAGCCAAGATCGTCAAAGAAGTGGTGGAGTGGGCTTTTATAATCATTTTTTTCTGAGTTTCTCAAAGGTCTTGAGTTGTTTTCCCCTTTAAGATTTTCATCCATGGAATCCCTCTCAAGCTCTTTCTAAGTTTGTTGAAATCAGCTCTTTTTGTAGTCTAAGACACTAGTGTGATTTTGTTCTATTGCTTATGTCTGTATTATATTGAATTCCAGTATGACAAAACTATAACATCTTTTAATTATACGGTCACTCAAATCAAGCAAAGAACATGAACTTTTTTCTTGTCTCTTTTGGGGTATCTAAACAACTTTCATTGAAACTATAAAGTATTCTTTAAAAATCTTAGTTTTTTTTTATTTTGTGCCAAGTTCTGTCTGCTAGCATTCGTTCCTCTTTTACGAAAACTTGTGGTTCTTACTAATTCTAAACTCTCATAAGTGAGAAAATCTAATTTAAATAACATCTTCTGCAAAATATTGTTTCTGACAGATTCACAGCTATGATTTTTTTTTTTCTTGCAGCCAAGACTATACTGATAGTTCTTACAGAATCATAATACATGCTAGGATATCAGAACATTAAAATTTTCCTTATTCATTTAATCATGTGAGGAATGAGGCTAGAGGATATAGTACTATCATGCTAGGTTTTACAAATGGTTGTAATCTTGACTTCCAGCAGAATCCTCCCCTTTGACAGCAAGGGGAACTTTCAGCTCCCCTGTAGGACTTTCCACAATTTGATGCTTAGAGTGTTTTCTAAGCCAGAACACACACACACACACACACACACACAAATACATGAAATCAACCCCTTTGCTCCCATGGGAAGCTGGGAGCTTTCAGAATGGTTCTTGAAGAAAAAGAAGTAATCGAGTGAGTCCCTGGCTGGGGCGGGGCAACCAAGCAAGTTCACTGTGGAACAATCAGCTGTTCTAATGGACAGTAAAGGGTGCCACCGCTTCTTAGCCACTAGTTTTTTTTTTTTGCATATTTACCTTTCATGCTGAAAGAGCATTTTTTTTGTGGATTCTCCATCAAAAGAGCATTTTTTTTGTGGATTCTCCATCAATTTTGGAGGTTTTGTGATTTAATATGGTGAGAGGGTGGAGCTGAGATAGCTGAGTTGGAATAAGCACATGGAAATTATATCTGGTTTTGTTTTTGTAACTTTTGGTCTAAGCTTTTCAGTGAACTTTAGATTTTTAGCTGACTCAATAGATTTGGCTTTTGGAGTATAAAAATGATTTTTTTGTATGAAGTGCAGAAACTGCTGTGAAGGGGGTGAACAGTTTCATTTTAAACAATATTTAACAATATGGATATTTGTGGTCACATACTGTAAAGCTTTCCCCCTTTCCCCCCCCTCTTTTCCCCCTTTTTTGCCTCTTTTTCCCTCTTCTGTTTGAGGCCCCTTTAGATAACAGTGCTGATTCACCACCACAAGAGGGAGCCTATGATGTTGCTGATTCTGCTTAAGAAAACTTAGTCCTATTAAATCCAGTGAAATATAGGCTTCAAATCTACAAATCTGTAGATTTGTTTTTGATCTTAAAAGCAAGGATGTCTACATGGAAGAAGACAAAGAAACTTTCAGGAGAAATAGGACTTTCAAAGACATTTATGGTTTTAATACTAATTAAAAATGATTCAAAATCTGGGGATAAACCTGGAAACCAAGATCGATGATCTCGTAAGGGAGCTCCAGTAAGAAATTAAAACTCTAAAAGGAGATATGAAACAGGTGAAAGCCAGAATAGATTGTATGGAGCATGGAATGGAGAAGACAAATGCCATATGTGAAGTGGAATTAGTTGAGATCACATATTTGGAAGCTTGGATTAAAGAATTTCATTTAAGATTTCATGGAATACCTGAACAACCAGGAGAAGATATCAGATCAAAGATGGTGAAGGCCTTGGCTCAGTTAACCAATATTATTGTTTTGAAGGAAACTCCAGTTAGAATTTTGAGAAAAAAGAAAGCTGACGCTTTCCTTACCGATATCCTGAAGCAAAGAAAAATCTTATTTCTTTGGGATAGATTGGAATGAACAAAGATTTTGGCTGAATTCCATAGATAAAGCTAAGGATTTTTTTGATCACATATAAGTTAATTCTTGATCCATGTGGAGAAATAGGTATAGAAAACAAGTTAGTGACCAATTAAGATTTTTAAAAAGTGGTTGTGCAAGACCCTAAAGTTGACATTGAAGAAGAGACATGGCAGAGAGAAGAAGAAAGAAAGAAGTGGCTAAGGCATACAGGAATCCATTATGGTGCTTAAAGATGAAGATTAAGTTTATCACGTTGTATATTAATGGAGCAAATGCTCCAATGAAGTGTAAAAAATTATTTCACTATTTGAGGAAAGTCAATTTGGATATAGTCTGTCTTCAAGAAACACATATTAAGAAACAAGAAATATTTTATAAATAAACAATTAGGAGAGGAAATTATGTCAGCTGGTGTAAAAAAGATTAATGGAGTTGCTTTATATATAAAACCCCAATTTAAAAAAGTAAGCTACTTATAGCAGATGACTATGGTAAATTTGTAGCAGTGAAAATTGAACTTAATGGGATAAAATCAATAGTAGTGGCTGTGTATAGGCCAAATGATAATAGAAGCCATTTTTTAAATCATTTAATAGACCAGTTACTGCCTTTCTCATATGGAAACTAGTTTATGTTGAAGGGTTGGAACAGAGTGATTACACCAGCTTTGGATACAGCATCCACCAAAGGGGTTAAACCCTCAGAGGGTAAATTATCGAAGACTTTTCTTTTTTTTGAGATGACGGATAATCTAGTATTAACAGACTCATGAACATATAAAAACAGAGATGCTAGAGAATATACCTTCTTCTCTGAAAGACATAAGTCTTTTTCAAGAATTGATATGATATAGATATCTAAAAATCTTGCAAATAAAATTCTGAAAGTGGACTTTCTGACTAAATCTTTCTCAGACCATAATCCAGTGCTTTTGGTTTTAAGAGGAAAGAGCTTGAATTTCAGATGGAGACTAAAGCTATTTTGCAAAAGGAAAGGATTGTGAAAGACCGCAAAAAGTAATTGCAGGAATACTTTGAAAATAAACTTGGGAAAGGGACAAGCTTAATGACAGCATGGGATGCTAGTAGCTAGCAGTTACAAGGGCCTATTTCATACAGTACAATCACATAGAGAAGACAAAAAATCCCAGGAAAAGATACTGAATGCAATTAGACAGAAAGAAAACACAATTGCAAAATACACCTATGGACACTAAAATTCTATACCATATTAAACTATTATGGCAACAATTATCTATGTTAACTTTACAGGATATAGAAACAAAATAGAAATATGCAAAACAAAGACATTTTGAATTTGCTAACAAACCAGGCAGATGGTTTGCATATAAATTAAGAAAAGAAACAGAAAAGACAATGATTGGAAAATTTTCTGAAGGCAATAATGTAATAACAGACAATGAACTCATAAAAAACTCATTAAAAAGTGCTTTCTTAAGTTTTATTCAAATCTGTATATAAAAAAATAAAATTTACATTAAATTATAATCTAAAAGATAATTTATATAAGACGACATATCATTGATACTTAACACCAGATAAGTTATCCAGTATGTATAAAGGCATGTCAGATGAATGTTGGCAGTGTAAAAATAAAGAAGGGACTTTTTATCAACTATGGTGGACATGTGACAAAAAAAAAAATGGAGTATGATTCATATTTTAATACAGAAAATTCTGAAAATTGTGACTTCCTATTGGACTTCCTCGCTGACAGACCAAAATCCGTGATTGTCCATGGTTTCAGTTCATACTCTCCTGTTGGAAGGCCCCAATCGAACTGATTTGGGGCCAGAGCTACCCCATAGAGGTGGTAAAGAAGGGGGAGACTGCCAGCTGGGTCGAGGAGAGCTGCATCTTCCCTCCCAGGCTTGGCAAACACTCCTCTCCGAAGACGGCTGTAGCAGTAGTCAAGATGGCCACCCTGAAGAGGAAGAGCTGACTGGGACAGGAATGGTGAAGAGGAGGGTGGCTTGAATGACTAGGCTAATCAAGTGCAACTTTTAAATAAAAGGTACCCCGGAATTAAAATACTTAAGGATTTTTAAGAAAGATTCTTAAAGCAGCAACAGAGAAATGAAAAAAAAAAGGGGAAATTTGACAGCTGAAAATGGCTTTGAATTTTAAAAGAGAAGACTGGGGTAGATACTTGTTTAAATTGGTAAATATATTATCCTGAGACTAAATAAGCAAAGATAAAGCTGGACTTGAATGTGTCAAAGGAAAAAATAAATAATTTTGAATTTTAAAAGCCATTAAAGAGAAAAAAACTGGAGGAAAAACGGTGAAATTTGGACATAGCAGAGAGTGCCATCTAGTGGCAAAAGGAATTATTTGTGCAATATTATTTATATTATTTATTATTATTATCTACCTGATTTGCTTAAAGGACTGACACAAAGTAAGTGAAATCTTGAAACAACAAAATATAGCCCCTGGAAAGTGAAAGTGGAGCATTGAACTTTGAAACAAAGAAAGAAGCAAGAAGAAACTGTTCTGGGACTGTTTGGCGATTTTGGAATATATACAAATTTTGGATATTGGATTACTTGATGAACTAATTTAAATTAACTGTTGGAAATAACTTTTAAACATTGGTTAAATTAAATTATTGGGCAGAAGTGTTTAAAGATGGCAGAACTTTTTCTGGAATTGAAAATTGAACTAGGAAACATGAAAGAAAAGTTGCAAGAGGAAGGGAAATCATTTAGCTTGACTCTACATTTTTAGAAATGGCAATCTCAGAATATGAAGAACACCAAGGAGTGCAGAAGGAGAGGAAGAGCTGAATAAAGAAGAGGCCATTTTTAACAAACAAGTGGAGCAACGAGGTTTAAAGTAAAAAGGGGAAAGAATGGGAATTAAGAATTGGAGATTTGAGGAGGTAATCAAAAAAGGGAATAGTTTGAAATCCAAATAACGTATAAGGAAACAGCAGAAAAGAGAATTACAGAAGGAAGCTTTAGAGAGGGAGGGGGATAAAAACTGGAGTAAGAAAAAGAGGGGGAAAATGAAGAGGAAAAGAAATAATAAGAAACAGAATCGGGAAATCGAATAACAGAAAAACAGAATCAGGAAATCAAACAAAAATGAAAAGAAATTTAAAAGACACAGAGATAATGGTTAATAAAGAATTAAGAGAAAGGATTCTGCAAGGTGATAAAGGATAGTACAAATGTATTAGATCTAACAAACTATTTAGAAAGTAGGAAAATATAGATTATTAAAGTGGACGATTGAAACTGATATTGTTTGTAACTATAATGCTCATTAATTGTTAAACTAAATATCGAGATAAAAGGAATAAATGTGAAAGAAAGAAAATATGATAAATTTATTGGCTATGTTTCATTTACATATGGCATATGATTGAAATGAATTATGAGGTTTGTTGAAAAGAGATTATAAATAGAGATAAATGGAATAAGGTGAAAAAAGAGAAATGATATGTTTCTTAATCATACCTAATGAATCACAGAATACAGCTGAAATGAATAAGAATGGTTGTAATGAGATTAATATCAGTTTCTATGATGCATTGAACAGATTATTTTTTCTTTTTGAAATTAGAAATGTATTTGAGGTAATTTAAGGGGAAAGTACCATGCGGAATCTGATGGAAAAGTTATATAAACTATGTATTTGTTAGGGAATGATTGTTATAAATGTTTAAGGGGATAATTAAAAGTTGAATGTTTTATGGGATTTGAAAGGGAAATAATTATAAACTATAGGGTGGCACATTTTAATTGGCAACTGTAGAGGAAAATCTTTGTTTTGTAATGTTTGAAATGAGGATAAAATTTTTGGAAATGATGAAATAAGAACATGCGATAAAATTGTAAACACGATTACGTGTTTACGACGACAGATAAAAGTATAAGTATAATTACTATGAAGATATGAGAATTTTTTTAAAGGGAAAAGAAATAGGTTAAGAAATGAATGGGTAATCTATAAAATAAGCCTGAGGGAAGTATTTGAAAAAAATGATAGAGAATACACAAAGTAGTGGTAAGATATGAAATTAAATATGAAAGATGAATATGTAATTGAAACTATGCCTGTATGGAGATGTGAAAACCTGGAATCATGCTGTTCACTAAAAAAAGATGTTTGTTTGTTTTTTTGTGAAAACTGAAATAAAATTTTATTTAAAAAAGAAAAAAAAATTCTGAAAACAGAGATAAAAATGAACACAGAACTTTTCCTTCTGGGTCTAGTGGAAAAAGAACTGGAGAAAAAAATTATTACTTATAGATGTTGACAGCAGCAAGACTACTTGTCATGCTCCTGTCGGAGCCTGAATTTGCAGAGGAGGACATGTTGGAGCTAGAGTCTACAGAGATCAAGGGGTCGGCTTCGTTGGCTTCGGAGAAATGTGGGGAAGAGCAGGATGAGGCACCCCAGAGTCTCTCAGGATTGGGATGGCTTGTTAGCAGGGAGGAATGAGGGCAGGATGACTGAGAGAGGGCAAGGAATGGAAATGAGGAGTAATGGAGCTCAGGCGATGAGGACCACCCCCTTCTAATCCCCGAGCACAGACAGTGGAGAGAAGGTGGGAACAGTGCAGGCCAACCCAAGGACTCGGGAGGAGAGCGCCCCACCCCTCTTCACAAGGCACAACTGGGGACTGAGATTTAAGGAGACGCTGTGGGGAGGAGCATTTGTTGGGAACAAACACTGAATTTGTAGAGTTTGGTGTGCTAGTACAGTCATTTGGAGTTTGCAGGACAGCTTACTTCTTCCTTGCTTCATGGACTCAGTGATTCTTCTTTGCTTCGTGGACTCATTGTTCTTTGCTTTGTGGACTCATTGCTTGTTCCTTGCTTCATGGACTCATTGTTCCTTGCTTCATGGACTCATTTCCCTGTTCCTTTGCTTTGTTGGACTGTGCACAGCCTGACGTTGCTGTGCGTGTGTGTGTGCTTTAGGACTTGCCAAGAACGTGGGAGCATTTGGGGGGAAATTTGGAGCATTAAAGGGGAGTTTAAACTCTCAGCTGGCTTCGTGGCTTGTCCTGGATCATCACACTATTGTATTTGCAAAAATGGAAGGACATTTCAATTCCTGACACAGAAGAATGACTGCAGAAGTTGATGGAGTTGCCTGAAATGGCAAAACTGACTACTTTGATTAAAGAAAAAAACACAAGTACTTTGTCCTTGATGTGGAAAAAAATGAAACTCTGACTTTGGGTTTTACAGATTAGACTGATAGATCTTTATAGTGATGACTTGTTCAAACTATTATGGAAAAGCAAAAAGCTATGATTTGATATTAATGCCTTATTTTACTGTAACAGAGTGAGTCAGAAGTCAATACTTCTTTCCCCCCATCTTTCCTCACTTCACTTCCCCCTCCCCCTCATTCTATTTACTTTGTATTTTATAATATTCTATTCTATAACTTCATAAAACTGTTTGACTGCTATGTTGCTCCAAAGAGGAAGCCTGTAGAAAAGGTGACAGAATGCTGTACAATCAGGCCAGAAATGTATTAACAAGGGAGATCAGAGCAGCAAAAAGAAGCTACTCTGAGAAGTTAAGGAATCAGCTCTCAACAAATGAACCAGCAAACATGTGGAAAACTCTTAAAAATACCACTGGCTGTAGCAAACCTCCTTCCCAGGCTGAAGGAAATCAACAACTGGCAGATGACCTGAATGTGTTCTACTGTAGGTTTGAAAGGAAACTACAGCCAACTATCTTCACAACCCATCTCAGATACACCAACAATCGCCAAACCTCCCAAAACTGACCCCAATCCATTGGGTTCACAACCCCTGGTGATTACAGAAAAAGAAGTGCAAGATGTATTTCACAGACAAAAGCCAGGAAAAGCACCAGGCCCAGACAACTCCCTCTTGCCTAAAAGTCTATGCTGACCAATTGGCACCTAAATCTTCAATAAATCACTAGAGATGTGCTATGTTCCTTCTTGTTTCAAATGCTCTACTATCATCCCAGTGCTGAAGAAGCCCTCCATCAGGAAACTGAATGACTACAGACCAGTTGCTCTAATACATGTAGTTATGAAAACCTTTGAAAGGCTAGTGCTGTCCCACCTGAAAACCATCACAGATCTGCTGCTAGACCCCCTGCAATTTGCATACCAAGCAAATCAGTGGTGGGATTCAAATTTTTTTACTATCGGTTTTGTGGGCGTGGCTTGGTGGGTGTGGCAGGGGAAGGATACTGTAAAACCTCCACTCAGAGGTGGTATTTGCTGGTTCTCTGAACTACTGAAAATTTCTGTTACCGGTTCTCCAGAACTGGTCAGAACCTGCTGAATACCACCACTGGAGCAAATATATTGACATATGATGCTGTTAATGTGGCTCTGCATTACATCCTACAATATCTTGAATCTCCAAACACCTTACGCAAGGGTCCTCTTTGCAAACTTTAGTTCAGCATTCAGTACCATTATTCCAGGCATTCTTCTAACTAAACTAAATCAGCTAACGGTACCTGAACACACTTGTAAATGGATCATAAGCTTCCTAACAGACAGGAAGCAGCAGGTGAAGCTAGGCAGAATCACATCAGATACCTGTACAATTAATACAGGATCCCCCCCAGGGCTGTGTGCTCTCTCCACTTTTCTTCTCCCTTTTCACCAGTGACTGCATCTCAAACGATCCATCTGTTAAACTTCTGAAGTTTGCAAATCATACAACAGTGATTGGTCTCATTCGACACAACGGCGAATCCACGTACCTACAAGAGGTTGAACAAGTAGCCTCATTGTGCAACCAGAACAATCTGGAACTGAATACACCGAAAACCGTAGAAATGGTGGTGGGCTTTAGGAGAAACCTTCCCATATTACCATCTCTTATAATACTAGACAACACAGTCATCAAATTTCTAGGTTCTATCATATATCAAGACCTAAAATGGACACCTAACATCAAAAATGTCATAAAAAAACACAACAAAGAATCTTCTTTCTGCACCAACTCAGAAAGCTCAAACTGCTTGAAGGGCGGAGCTGGCGTCGCGACGATACAGCGTGCAATCTTGAAGGTCTGAGATTGCTGCCGATATCTTTGCTCCTGGACGGTCCAAACGGATCTAAACCATCCCGAAGAGACAGTGAATGTAAAGAGCACATCCTCCAGCTGCTGAAGTTGGGACAGCTCCAAAAGGGAAGAGAATAGAAAGAGAAAGTGTACCGGTTTGGTGAGAGTTTTTTCTTTACTTTAAGATTTAAAAGGAAGAATTTAAGTTGCAAGCATTTGCAAATGACCTGGTTTTTATCTTAGAAGACCCACAAGAAGCAGCACCAAAATTGATAGAAAAGATAGAGACATATGTTAAGGTGGCTGGTTTGAAAATAAATAAAAATAAGACAAAGATCTTGACGAAGAATATGCTATCAAGAAAAAAGGAAGAACTGGCAAATTTTATTGAAAATTCAGGTCACGAACAAGATCAATTACTTGGAGAGAACCTAAAGAATTTTATTTTTCTCTTTAGTTTTTTTTTTCCTGCCACCTACAATACTTAACAACTTTTCCTTTTTCTTTTTAAGGTTTTTTTTCTTCCTTTTTTGGGTTTTTTCCACTATTTAACCAATCAACTGGATTAAGGTATACAAGAACCTGAACAAACGTTTTTTTTTGCAGGGTGGAGCTAGCGTTGCGACGATATGGCATGCGATCTTGGAGGTCTGAGATCGCTGCCAATATCTTTGCTCCTGGATGGTCCAATTGGATCTAAACCATCCCGAAGAGACGGTGAAAGTGAAGAGCGCATCATGTCGATCCCAGGGATACCGCAAAGTCCCTGGTAGATCCAGGAGAAGCTCTTCTTGCCAGTGGCAAATAGGCAGCCATTAAAGCTGCTGAAGATGGGACAGCTCCGAAATGGAAGAGAACAGAAAGAGAGAGTGTGCCGGTTTTGTGAGAATTTTTTCTTTATTCTAAGATCTGAAAGGACACTCTAAGGAAAATAAAGAATCTGTAAAAGTTTTGACAGAAGTGATTAAGCAGCAATTTTAAACAGGAATGTCAAAATAAATGTTTTTTTTCTCATTGCTGGATTTTCTATACATGATCTTATATTTTGAAACTGGAGTGGTTTTTTTTTTCCCATTAATTTTCTCTCTCCTTTTTGATTTTGCAACATCTCAGGCTAGAGACTCCCTTTAGCTCGTTCTCTTTTTAAATATCTTTTTAAATATCTTTTTCTTTTTTTTCTTATTAATCCTTATTATATTTTGTTGGGAAAGGAGGGGGAAAGTGAAAGCAAAAAAACTTTGTAACACTGCCAACTAGAGGCTTGGAAATATTCTATTTCTCTTGTGACCAGACAAAGCTGAGAAAGAAAGAACTGAGACTTTTTTTTTCTCAAGGACATTGCTATTTGATAAGATAAAGGGAAGAGCACGGGAGAGTATTATTGCAGGTGCTCTTCTGGGTTTCTATCAACAGCAGGAGCCTGGTGTTGAAGTTTATAGGAAAAGAAAGATGATAAGTCTGTGGAGAAGAGTGCTACAATAAGAGCCTTGGAAAATTAATCAAAGTGCAGGGTTTTGTTTTGTTTTTAGTTACTCCTAAGCTGCGCTACCCCTCCTCAACAGTTTATTTTTTGAAATAAGTTAAATTTTTATGCTTGCTTTTTATTTTATAACAAAATAATTATTTTTTTAAGGGAGTAGCCTTTTTTTTCTCTTTTTCTCTTTCTGCCTTGCTGGTATTTTTGTTTTTCCATCCACCTCCCATACTGATTTTTTCCTTTTTTTATCTTCATGGCCTTTTTTCTCCTCCTCTTCTGTTATGCAGCCTTTTATATTTGAGATCTTTTAATTTGGATTAAGGTGTTGAAGAACCTGAAGAATTCTTCCTTTTTTTAAAAGCTTTTTATTCCTCACTTTTCTGTCTTCTTTGGGATTTTACAACTTTTTCTCTTTTGTGTGTGTTTATGGTCTTTTTCTCCATTTTTGAATTTTTACTGTTATCGACTTAACCGACGAGATTAAGGTATACAAGAACTTGAAGAAATTTCTCTCTCTCTCTCTTTTTTTTTTTAAATCATTGTTGCTATTTGGCTTTTTTCCCCCCTACTATTTTTATTTGGAATTGCAATTGGTTATTTCATAATTGGATTAAGGTCTAGAAGAACCTGAAGATTTTGAATTGTTTGAAATGAGTAGGAAACTAAACAGTTCCTGGTTCTTCAACTTCCACTTCCTCTTCTCCACCGTCTGGAGGACAACGTTCAATACAGACAATGTTAAGGCAAGAAAAAGAAAAAGAAAAACTGACCCTGCAGATGAATTTGCAAGGAATTCAAAACATTCAAACAAGATGTGAGAATATTGAAAATAGAATTGAGAACATTGAACAAAGAACAGAACACTGAACAAAGAACAGGGAAAACCAATGAAAAAGTGGAGAACATCCAACAAATGATGAAGTATGATGAGAGACTACTGAAAATTGAAGAAGATAAACAAAGAGATAAGAAGATTGGAGACATTGATAACAGACAAATGGTAGTTGAACAAGATAAAAGTGGTATGCTGAGATGGGAGATGGATAGATCAGAATTCTACCTTATATTCCAAAACATAGAGGAAGAAAAAGGACAAAATCTAGCTAAGATAATGATAGAAATATTGGCAGAAGCTTTGGAAATATCTGAAGAGAAGATGATGGATGGAATAGATGAGGTCTATCGAGTTTTCACAAGATATGCAATGAGAAATAGCCTACCAAGAGAAGTTCACATTAGATTTACAAAGAAAGCCATTAAAACACAAATATTGCAAGTGACAAGAGAGAAAACATTGAAATATAAAGATAAGGAGGTTGTGGTTTTGAAACAAGTACCCAGGAGAGTGAGAGAGATGAGAAGAGAAGACCGATTTTTGACTAAAATCCTACTTAAGAAAGAGGTGAATTATAGATGGCTGATTCCAGAAGGTTTGGTGTTCACATGGCAAGAACACAGATACAGAATTGACTCAATTGAGAAAGCTGAATCGTTTTATACAGAATTTTTCAGAGGGAAAGAGGAAGAGGCAGAAAAAGAAATGTTATTAATTGAATTCCAAGAGGACTGCCAAACAGAGATTGAAAAAGAAGATGCAGTAGGAGGAAAGATGGAAGCTACAGAACGAGAACCAAGATCGATGAGAGCTGCAAAACCTACTTATAAAGTATAATCATGGAAGAGAAAAAATTGATGACAACTAATATAAACGGACTTAATTCAGCTGTTAAAAGAAGGAAAACTTCCCATAAATTAGAGAAATTAAAATTTGATATAATCTGCCTGCAAGAAGTACATATTAAAAAGCAATATGAACAATTGTTGATACAGCCAAAGCTAGGGAAAATATTTACTTCTTTGACACAGTGCAAGAAAAGAGGAGTGGTTTTATACATCAAAGATATTATCCCAGCAAAATTGATTCATATGGATGATGATGGAAGACTCTTAAAGGTGGAAATAATGGATAACAATATGAAAACACTCCTGACAGCAATCTATGTCCCGAATGAAAATCAAAAAGAATTTTATAGAAAATTACATATGAAAATAATTGAACTGGACTATGTTACTATCGTAACGATGGAAGACTTTAATGGAATTGTAGACAATAAATTGGACTACACAACACAGAAAACTACAAAGCAAAGCAGAAAGACTCTCTAAATCCTTTTTTAAAATGATAGATGAAATAAATTTAAAATATACATGGAGAGAAAGAAATGCTAAGACCAAACAATACACCTTATATTCAAACAGACATTTATCATGGTCCAGAATAGATATGATATGGATGTCAATAGAACTGTTCGGTAATCTCCAAGAAATAAACATTGAAACAAGTACTTGGGCAGATCATAACCTAATGACAATTACATGGAAAGGACAAAGAAAAAGATCTAGATGGATGTTAAATAACACTATCCTAAAAAAAAAAAGACTTTGTACAGAGAATGGAGAAAGAACTGGCTTTTTTCTTGAAAGCAAATAAAAAAGGAGACACATCAATGCAGAATGTATGGGATACAATGAAGGCATATGCCAGAGGCTTGGAAAAAGACTCCACAAGGAAACGAAATATCACGAAAAGACTAGCCTCTAAAACATTACAGGATGAAGGACTTGAAAAAGAGTTACAGAAAATGCCACAGAAAAAGGACATTAAGTTAAAAATGGATATAATTAAACATAAAGTGAGATTAATGGAAAAAGAAGAATTAGCACAAAAAATCAGAGGTGCGAAGCAGAACCATTTTGAAGATGCAAATAAATCAGGTAGATGGTTAGCACATAAACTGAGAAAGGAGAGAGAATCAAGGAAAATATTGCAATTAATAGATGATCAAGGCCAAACTTGCTATGGAAGTAAAGAGAAGAAGGAAATCATTCGAGATTATTATGGGAAACTATACACACAAAAAAATGCTCCGAATGATAAACAAGAAGAGTTTTATAAAAAACTACATATGGAAATAATTAGACTGGACTATGTTAACATAATTATGATGGGAGACTTTAATGGAATTGTGGACAATAAATTGGACTATATAACAACAACAACAAAACAAAATAGAAAGATTCTCCCTAAATCTTTTTTTAAAATGACAGATGAATTAACTTTAAAAGATATTTGGAGGGAAAGAAATGTTAAAACTAAACAATATACTTTTTACTCTAATAGACATTTATCATGGTCCAGATTAGATATGAATTGGATCTCAACAGAATTAATATCTACTATTCAAGAAACAAATATTGAAATAAGTACTTGGGCAGATCATAGTCCAATGACAATTAAATGGAAGGGACAAAAAAAAAAAGATCGAGATGGACATTAAACAATACTATTTTAAAGGAGAAAGACTTTATACAATGGATGGAGAAGGAATTGGTTTTTTTTTTTAAAGAAAATAAAAAAGAAGATACTTCAATACAGAATGTTTGGGATACAATGAAGGCATATGTAAGAGGTTTAATAATAGACTATACAAGAAAAAAGAATATTAGGAAAAGACAAACCTCCAAGGCCTTGGAAGATGAATATATAAGACTTGAAAAAGAATTACAGAAAATACCACAGAAAAAAGATATTAAATTGAAACTGGATGTAATTAAGCATAAAATGGAATTAATAGAGAAAGAAGAATTGGCACAGAAAATTAGAAATTCTAAACAGAATTATTTTGAAGATGCAAATAAACCAGGTAGATGGCTAGCATATAAACTGAGAAAGGAGAAGGAATCAAGAAAAATATTGAAACTAATAGATGATCAAGGTCAAGTTTGTTGTGGTAATAAGGAGAAAAAGGAAATTATTCGAGATTATTATGGACAACTATATAAACAAGAGAATATTGATGAGGAAAAAATTAAACAGTATTTACAGAATGTTAACTTACCGAAGATACCTAAAGAGACTGAAGAAATATTAGAAAGCAATATAACAATGATGGAATTAAATGAAGCATTTAAAAGACAAAATAATGGGAAAGCACCAGGTCCAGATGGGCTTCCGGCAGAATTCTACAAAAAATTTCAAGAATCATTGAACACCCCATTGTTAGAAATTATGAATGAAGTTATGTTAAAGAAGATGACACCTAAAACATGGTCAGAGGCTTATATTACACTTATTTTAAAGGAAGAGGCTGACCCGTTGCAAATTAAGAACTATAGACCTATTTCCTTATTGAATGCAGATTATAAAATCTTTGCTTCAATCTTAGCAGAAAGATTGAAAAAATATTTAAATAATTTTATTCATCCAGATCAAAATGGATTTCTGCCAAAGAGACAAATTAGAGACAACATGAGAGTAATTTTGGATACCTTGGAATATTATGAGGCTCATCCTGAAAAACAAATGGCTTTGATATTCCTAGATGCTCAAAAGGGATTTGACAACGTGAATTGGAGATTTATGTTATTACTATTGGAACAGATGGGCTTTGCCAGAAAATTTATTCAAGCAATAGAAGCCATATATAATAAACAGACAGCAAAGGTAATGATGGAGGGAGAATTTACAGATCTTATTAATATAAGAAGAGGTACAAGACAAGGATGTCCCCTATCTCCTTTGTTATTCGTATTGACTTTGGAAGTGTTGAATAGAAATATTAGAGATGACAAAAATATAAAAGGAATGAAAATTAAAAAGGAAGAATTTAAACTACAAGCTTTTGCTGACGATTTAGCTTTTATTCTGGAAGACCCGTTAGAAACCGCTCCAAAGTTATTGGAAAAGATAGAGACATATGGTGAGATGGCTGGCTTGAAAATAAATAAAGATAAAACAAAGATTTTGACAAAAAACATGTTATTGAGACAAAGAGAAGAACTGACAGATCTTTTGAAAATTCAAGTTACAAATAAGGTTAAGTATCTGGGGATATATTTGACAGCAAGATGTAGCACATTAAAAGAGAATAATTATATTAAACTCAAACAACAGATAAATACAGATTTGAAGAAATGGGAAAATTTACAACTGTCATTAATAGGGAGAATTTCAACAATTAAGATGAATATTTTACCTAGAATTTTATTTCTTTTTCAAACAATACCAATTAGATTTGGAAAAGACTATTTTGAAGATTTAAATAAAACTATGTTGAAGTTTATATGGCAAGGTAAAAAAGCGAGAATAAAGTTAAAACTTTTGCAAGATGCTAGAAATCGAGGAGGTTTTGGCCTGCCTAATTGGGAACTGTATTATCAAGCTGCAAGTTTGATGTGGGTCAAAGAATGGATAACATTAAGAAAACATAGATTGTTGACATTAGAAGGACATGATTTATTGTTGGGCTGGCATGCTTTTTTATGGTACAAGGGAACTAAAACACAGGGGTATTTCAGAAGACATTATATACGGGAGTCTTTGTGGTTAAATTGGGAGAAGATAAAAAAACAATGTTACTTGAAAATTCCAGTTTGGTTATCGACTATTGAAGCATTTTCCTATCCTATGATCTATAAAAAGGAACAAACAGTTAGATATGGGGAACTGTTGGATGAAAAGGGTGGACTTAAAACGATCCAAAACTTAGAGGAACAAGGTATAAGGATGAATTGGTTTTCATATGCGCAAATACACTCAAGATATCTTGAAGATTTTAAAACGGAAGGATTCTATGATAAACAGACTGATTTAGATAAGATATTGATGGGTACTGATGAGAAAGTGATTAAAAAGTTATATGGTTATTTATTGGGAATTAAGCTAGAGGAAGAACAAGTTAAAGAAACTATGATTGCTTGGGGGAAGAATTTTGGATATGGGATTGATTTAGAGCAATGGCAAAAATTGTGGTCTCAAAATTATAAAATGACAATGTCAATAGCATATAAAGAAAACTTGTATAAGATGTTTTACAGGTGGCACCTTCCCCCGACAAGAATAGCAAGAATGTTCAAGAACAAATCTGAAAAATGTTGGAAATGTCATCAGATACCTGGCTCATACTATCATATGTGGTGGACTTGTGAGAATGCCAGAAAATATTGGACTAAAATTCACATGTGGTTGGAAAAAATGACAAAGAAACACATAGATTTGAAACCAGAGATCTTTTTATTGGGAATTTTACCTGATATATATAATAAAGACTTGAAATATTTGATTGTAAATGTATTAACAGCGGCTAGGATTGTATTTGCTAAAAACTGGAAGAATGAGAAAATACCATTGCAGGAAGAAATTATTGAGAAAATATTGGAATGTGCTGAGATGAGTAGATTGACATTTGAAATTAGAGAACAAGAAGATAAACAATTTTATGCAATTTGGGGTTTTTTTTATCAATGGTTAGATGATAAAATACAATAATAGAGCATTAGTATTATATATATGAAGGGTTTTTAGGATTGATTTGTTATGATTATATGATAAGTTATAGAATAACTGTTTGAAGTATTGTTATCTCACAAAGCATGAATGATTAAAAGTATAGTCAGAAAAAGATTTTTTTATTTTTTTTTAGTAATATTAGAATATGGATTGACAATATGAGTGGTTATGCAATATAACTGTAATTGACACTATAAAATGAATGCACAAAACTGATGAACCAACCGATACACCGGAAGTATATATGAGAGTAGATGTTTTTAATGTTTTGTACGTTTGTCTATTTGTAGAAAATTAATAAAATTAAAAAAAAAAAATGTTGATGAGGAAAGAGTTAAACAGTACCTACAGAATGCTAAGTTACCCCAGATACCTAAAGAGGTTGAAAAATTTTTAGAAAGCAATATAACGATGATGGAGTTAACTGAAGCACTCAAGAAGCAAAATAATGGGAGAAGGCGGAGCTTCGTCTCGGTGCTACAGCTGAGATCTCGGGGCTCTGAGATCTCAGCTGATATTTTCACCCCTGGTCGGTCCTAACGGATCTAAACCGTCCCGTAGAGACGGGGATTGTGAAGAGCACAGTCCCAGGATCCCAGAGATATCGCAAATCTCTGGTTTGATCCGGGAGAAGCCCTTTTGCTGGCGGTGGAAAGGCAGCCTCCAAAGCTGCTGAAGTCGGGACAGCTCCGAAAAGAAAGTGGCTGGAGAGAGGGTGTGTCGGCTGGGTGAGAAACTTCTTTTGTATTGCAAATTGGCTGAGACCTGAAAGGATATCCTGAACAAAGAAGAAACCTGTGGCTTTATTTTTGTCTGACTGGAATCTGGTTGAGCGGCGTTTTTTAAGTGATGTCAAATTGAGGCTTGGATTCTTTCCTTACTATTTTTTTTTCTCTTTTCTGAGGACTTTAATGTGACTTTGTAGGTAACCAGATTGAATTTTTTCTTATATATATTTTTATGCTTCTTTTGATTTTTTAATTTTCTTTAGAATAGAGGCCCCCTTTGTTTCTTCTGAGTTTTGTATACATTACTCTTTTTTCTGGCTGAGGGGGGAAAAAGTATTAAGAGACCTTGCAACACTGCCAACTAGAGGCTTGAAAGTACTTTATTTGAATTGGGGAGAAATGTATAAACACTCCTTCTCAAGGACATTTTAATGTGATAAGATGGAGGGAGAGCACAGAAAAATATTATTACAGGTGTTTTCCTGGACTCTTATCAATATTTCAACACTTGAGGCTTGGCTTTGAAGCTGCTGGAGAAGAGAGTCATAATAAGAGCCTTGGATAAATAAATAAAGTGCAGTGTGCAGT
>BLBF01000025.1:23284376-23295958 GCA_015471245.1 Laticauda colubrina
CTGGTCCTGCTGGTCCTGCTGGTGCTGCTGGTGCTTACTCTGCTGGTGCTGATCCTGGTGCTGCTGGTGCTGCTGGTCCTGCTTTTGCTGCTACTGTTGTTGTTGTTGCTGCTGCTGCTGCTGCTGCTGGTGTGGTGGAGCAACCCCTAGAACCTCGAAGCCCCTCTGATGAGGGCCCAGATGGCCCGGCCAGAGGGAGGAAGAGGCATATGCGAGAACGGGAGAGGAGGAAATACTCCATCAAAGAGGAACATGAGGATGAAGTACTTGAATGGCTGAGGGAGAACGAGTACCTATGGCGGAAGGGACACAGGCTCTATCGAGACACCAAGAGGAAGCAGGCACCAAAAGAGAGAAGGTGGAGAGCCTGGGCTACACTTCAGAGATGCTCCTCAGGTGGTGGAAGCACATGCACACTTGGTACGGAAACTGCACCTCAAGAAATCTGGCCAGGCCACGGTCAAGCTCACCGACCGGGAGACCTACGTGATGGCCAAGTGCAGCTTCTTGGAGGGTGAGATCTGCCACCGAGGAGCAGCCCCTCTGACAACCCTCTCTCTCAGGCAGCCCAGAGAGAGCCAGTCCTCTTCTGGCCAAGAGTCAGCTCCTGTGTCCAGGCAGGTATCTGTGGAGCGTCCCACGACGGAGACCCCCCCGACAGCTGCATTACCCATGGCAGAGCACGTGGAAGACCCCATGACGCAGTTGGAGCAAGGAGAGGGCACTTCCACCAGAGACCAACCCACATCCACCCCCAGCTCCACCTCCAAAGCAGGCAGAGAGCCAGACCGGAGAGGCAGAGCCACACTGTCCTGCTGGAGATCAGGGACACCATCAAAAGCAGCGTAGATCTCCTCTCTCAACTGGTACACACTAACATACCATCCTCAAACCGAAAGCCCTTCCTCACCTACGTCAACCAGACCTTCATGGACATGTCCGAATCACAGTACCAGGTGATAAAGGAAAGGATCAACGGTCTTCTGCACAATCCTCCAGGCCAGCTGAACCTGCTCCGACCCAGTCCAGGTCTGCTCCTCCACCCCAGGTGATGTCACAGCCCTTCCAAGGCTTTCCACAGGCCCTCACCTACCAAGGCTACGGCTACCAGGAGTTCCAGCAGCACAGGCAGCCCTTCCCAGTCCAGGCACAGGTTCATCATACGCCACCGGTGCCACTGGTGCCACCGATGCCACCCACGCCACAGATGCCACCCACGCCTCACCTCGCTCAGCTGCAGACCAGACAGCCCCACTACACTCCTCCTTCCTCCACCCCACAGCCAAGCCCAGCCTCAGAACATCTGTCATCGGTCTTGGGACTGACACCCCATGTCCTGGAGGAAGGGGCTCTCAACATCACAGGACTGAGCCAGCTCTCTGAGAGCTTCTTCCACACACCATCCCCTGTTGTCCTCTCGGGGCCAGGCACCCCAATGGCGCCTCAGACCAGCACTCCAGCAGCAGCCACCTCCATAGCACCTGGACCCTTCACCCCTGAGACTATGGGCACGCCTCAGAGTGATTGAGAAGAGTGCCAGAGACTGGGTTGCTACCTGTTGACTTTATCTTTGCTTGGACACTTTACTTGGGTCATTTTGCTTTTACAGTTTGTTATTAATAAAGTATATCTTTGCTTCACACACTTGCTTCAGTTCTTTTAGTCAATAAAGTCTTGGTGGAAACTTTTAGAAATGGTTTAAGCCTTTGCATTGTTGTGGGATGGGTAAGGATAGCAGTGGGATGGGCAGGGATACCTGTGGGATGGGTAATAACTGTGGGATAGATAAACCTCCAGTGCAAGCATAGTGGGACTGTATGGTCCACCCTCCCAGGTGCCACACCTATGGCCCTTTATTATCAATAACAATGTAATCATTCATTCACACATTTCAACATAAACGCAACTCTTTATTAAATGCCCTGTTCATTGTAGGGCCATTCAACATACATGGCACAATCTCATCAGTGTGATGAGACAGGCTGAAGGAAGCATCCATTAAGCATCTACCATCCTGTCTTGCCACTCCACTGCTCCAGCTGGGGAGTTGCACCAGTGTTTCAGGAGGTTGCGCTGCTTCTTCCCTTCACGGGAAGCTCTGTTGGGGCCTTGCACATCCACAGTATCTATCAGGTTTCGTCCTTGCCTCCATTCACCAGGCTCCATGTCCCCGTTGTCTTGTTGGAGGTCCACGAGCCTGTTCTGCAACACTGGGTAGCGGGTGCGCATGAGATTATGCAGGATGCAGCAAGCTTCCATGATGTTCCTCACGGTCTGTGGGCGATGCTGCATGGTGGTGAGAAGTACCTGGAACTTGTTGGCCAGGATGCCAAAGGCATTCTCCACCACCCGCCTTACCCTGGACAGCCTGTAGTTGAAGATCCTCTCTTCACGGGTGAGGCATCTGAAGTTGTCGGGCTTCATGAGGTAGGTTCTGAGGGAGAAGGTGTCATCCCCCATGATGAAGTAGGGCACATCTTGTGTGTTGTTGGGCAGGGGGTCTGGATCTGGGAAGCCCACGATGAGGTTGAGTTCCAGCCCCTCCTTGAGGTGACTGGCATTGTATACCTGGGCATCTGAAGATGAGCCGTTGCTTGAAGCATCGATGTACATGAACTTGTAGTCAGCATCGACCATGGTGAAGAGGATGATGCTGAAGAAACCCTTGTAGTTGTGATAAGTGGACCCTGAGTTGGCTGGAGCTTTGCAGGCCACGTGCTTCCCATCTATGGCTCCAACAGTGTGGGGGAAGTTCCACTTCTGATACCACTGCTCTGCAACTTTCTTCCAGCCTTCTTCAGTGGAGGGGCACTGGAGGAGCTCCTCCAGGTATTCTTCAATGATGGCCTGCACCACTTCTCTGACCACAACGCTGATGGTGTTGTGTGGCACCCTCCAGGCGTACTACATGCTCCTGTACATGGTCCCGGAGGCCAGGTGGCGCAGAGTCAGTGCCACCTTGAGCCCAGGGTCCAGGCTGGGCTGGAAGTTGGTGTTTGCCTTGGTCAACCTGGGTCCCAGCCGCTCCACAACTTCGTCAAACATGGCTGGCGGCATCCTCATGAAGTTCTGGAATGCCCGAGTGTCTTCGTTCCTCAGCTCCACCATCAGCTTGTTATACAGTCCGTACTCGGCTCTTCTCATGATCCATCTTCGGACCCAGACACTTCTTGGCCGCCTCCTTTTCTTCGTGTAGAACAGGTGAAAGAGCCTGTAGATGGCTTCGCATTGTTGTAGAACGATGGTGGCTACCAAAAAGAGTGTGTGATGATCCATGGTGGAGATGACTGGATGCTGTGGAAGAGCAAGAGCAAGAGCAAGGCTGAAGAGATCTGCACCGCAGGGCTGCTGGAATGAAAGTGAGATCCAGGTGATTTCTTCCCCCTTTTTATAGGAAATATAGGTTTTCCACTTGGTGTCCTTTTGCATCCTCTAGACATCCTGCAGACATCCTAAATATCTGAGATACGTCCCCTATACAAACATTTCTTCCGTTTTAATGCTTTGTATGCAAGCTGCATCCACTTTCATCCTTTCTACGTCCGTGCTACTAAAGCTGCGTGTCCGTTCCGCATCCGTTTCGCTTCCTCCCTGTGTCTGTTTTCTGCTGGAGCGGATGCGAGTTGCGCGGATGTACAGCGGATGCCTAGTGGATATAGGGGACGTGTAACAGATGACTACGGACGTCTAACGGATGTTTCCCGTATGCGTAGCGGATGTAGAACGGACGCATTGGATACATTTTCTGCTCAAAAAGTTTTGTGCAGCTCAAAACATTTTGAGCGGATGAAATGTCAGTAGACGGATGCTGGATGGATAGAGAGTATGAAAAACGGACGCAGTGAGTACAGAATGGATGCATCGCGTTAACCAATGGATAGCAAGTGTTTATCTCCATTTTACATCCTCTTTCCATCCGTTGGTGCTGTGTGACAGGGGCTTTATATCACACTTGTTCCAAAAGAGGAGGCCAATCCATTACAAATCAAGAATTATAGACCTATTTCCCTATTAAACACAGACTATAAAATTTTTGCTTCAAAATTGGCAGAAAGACTTAAAAAATACCTAAATAACTTTATCCACCCTGACCAAAATGGATTTCTGCCAAAGAGACAAATTAAAGACAATATGAGAGTAATTTTGGACACTTTGGAATACCATGAGGCACACCCTGAAAAACAAATGGCTTTGACATTTTTAGATGTACAGAAGGCATTTGACAATGTGAATTGGTGATTTATGTTATTACAGCTGGAACAGATGGGCTTTGGTCAAAAGTTTACCCATTCAATAGAAGCTACATATCACAAACAAATGGCAAAGGTAATGATAAAGGGAGAAATGACAGATTCTACTGATATAAGAAAAGGAACAAGACAAGGGTGCCCACTGTCACCTTTGTTGCTTATGTTAACATTGGAAGTGCTAAATAGAAATATTAGAGAAGAAAAGGACATAAAAGGGATGAAAATTAATAAGGAAGAATTTAAATTGCAAGTATTCGCAGATGATCTGGTTTTCATTTTAGAAGATCCACTACAACCAGCACTAAAACTGATAGAAAAGATAGAGGTATATGGACAGGAGGCTGATTTGAAAATAAATGAAGACAAAACAAAGATTTTGACAAAGAATATGTTATTAAGACAAAAGGAAGAATTGGCGGATGTTTCGAAAATTCAAGTCACAAATAAGATCAAGTACTTGGGGATACATTTGAAAGCAAGATCTAGAACCCTTAAAGAGAATAACTATATGAAACCCAAGGAGCAGATAGCGCTAGATTTGGCAAAATGGGAAAACTTACAATTGTCATTAATTGGGAGAATATCAACAATCAAAATGAATATATTTCCCAGAATTTTATTTGTTCCAAACAATTCCAATTAGGCTTGGAAAAGATGATTTTGAAGATTTAAATAAAATTGTGTTGAAATATACATGGCAAGGTAAGAAAGCGTGAATAAAACTAAAACACTTGCAAGACGCTAGAATAAGAGGAGGATTTGGTTTGCCTAATGGGGAGTTGTCCGACCAAGCTACAAATCTGATGTGGGTTAAGGAATGAATAACATGAAGAAATACTAGATTGTTGACATTAGAAGAACATAATCTGTTGGGGTGGCATGTTTTTCTATGGTATAAAGAAACTAAAACACAAGGGTACTTTAGAAGACATTCTATACGGGAGGTTCTGTGGTTAAATTGGTAGAAGACTAAAAGGCAATGTCATTTGAAAATTCCAGTCTGACTATCAACTATTGAAGCATTTTCTTATCTTATAATATATAAAAAGGAACAAATAGTTAGATATGGTGAAATATTGAATGAAAAGGGTGAACTTAAATCTATGCAAAAACTAGAGGAACAAGGTATAAAGATGAATTGGTTTTCATATGCGCAAATACATTCAAGGTATGATAAAGATTCCAAAACAGAAGGTTTCTATGATAAATTGATTTAGATAAGATTTTGACGTACTGATGAAAAGATTATTAAAAAGTTGTTGACAATGTCACCAGCATATAAAGAAAATTTGTATAAGACGTTTTTCAGGTGGCATCTCCCCCCAACAAGAATAGCAAGAATGTTAAAAAACAAATCTGAAAAATGTTGGAAATGTCATCAGATACCTGGCTCATATTACCATATGTGGTGGACGTGCGCGGATGCTAAAAAATATTGGACTAAAAATCCACACATGGTTGAAAAAAACGACAAAAAAGCATATAGACTTGAAACCAGATATATTTTTATTGGGAATTTTACCTGAAATATATAGTAAGGAATTGAAATATTTGATTGTAAATGTATTAACAGCGGCTAGGATTGTATTTGCTAAAAATTGGAAAAATAAGAAAATACCAACTCAGGAGGAAGTTATTAAGAAAATATTGGAATGTGCTGAAATGAGTAGATTGACATTTGAAATCAGAGAACAAGAAGATAAACAATTTTATAAGATTTGAGATTTATTTTGTCAATGGTTAGACAATAAAACATGGTAATGAAATATGTAGATTTTTAGAATATAATGAATATATAAAGATGTATTTTTTTCATAACTACAAAATAATTATAGGATAGATTTGAGATGATAATATGAATTGTCATAAAACAAATCAAGTAAAATATGGATTATCTTATAAAACATGGATGAATAATAGTATAGTCAAATGATTGATTAACAATGATATTAATGTATTTAGGAATATTTGATTGACAATATGAGAATATATACAATGTAATTGTAAGTGATGACTATGAAGTGGATGCACAAAACAATTTGTAAACCAACCGACACACTGTATGTATATATGTGGAAGATGGCTTGATGTTTTTATGTTGTGTTTGTCTACGTTTGTCTTAAAAAACAACAAAACTTTTTTCCAAAAAAGAAAGAAAGAAAGAAAGAAAGCTCAAACTGCTCAAGGAGTTGCTGATACAGTTCTACAGAGGAAAAATATCTGCATCTCTATAACTGTCTGGTTTGGTTCTGCAATCCAACAAGACAGAAACAGACTTCAGAGGATAATTAAGAATGCAGAAAAAGCAATTACTACCAATCTGCCTTCCATTGAGGATCTGTATACTGCACATGTCAAAAAGAGGACTGTGAAAATATTTACAGACCCCTCACATCCCGGACATAAACTGATTCAACTCTTTCCCTCAAAATGACGCTACAGAGCACTACACACCAGAACAATTAGACACAAGAACAGTTTTTTCCCAAACACCATCACTCTGCTAAACAAATAATTCCCTCAATACTGTCCAACTATTTACTAAGTCTGCATTATTGCAGACTATTAATCTTCTCATCACTCCTATAACCCATCCCCTCCCACTTGTGATTGTTTAACTATAACTTTGTTGCTTGTACTCTTGCTATTTATATTGACTGTTTCCCAGTATTATTTGATTGCTTATTTGTACCCTATTATATTAAGTGTTGTACCTTATGATTCTGAACAAATGTATATTTTCTTTTCATGTACACTGAGAGCATATGCACCGAGACAAATTCCTTGTGTGTCTAATTCATTATTATTCATTCATTATCTTTATTAGAAATAAACAAATGGATTGTAATCCTCATGTAAACCAAGTAATCCTTTATTGTTATATTACTTTGTGTATGCTAAGAAAATAAAATTAAACAATTACAATACCAATAATGAGGAATAATTTTTGCATAGCCCACCTCCACCCCATCACTTCAACTAAAAAGGCCTCTTTCAACTGGAATAAATAATGCAAATCAGCTCCTTAACCTTAATCTTTTCTTATTTTTGATGATACTTCACAGTATATTATATTTTTATTTGTTTATTAATTACATTTTTATACTGCACATCTCCCTTAAATGTGACTTTGGGCAGAGTCCAGTTGATTACAAACTCTATAATTGTAAAATTCCAATATTATTTATTAATTAGGCTGTTCTTTTTCATTGATAGGATTGTTGTTCTTTTGTAGACTAAGTTGTAGACTAAGATTACAGAACTTGATCTATGCGTGCATACTTACATGTAAGCTTGGATGGTAGGTCAATACACCATCGTCCCCAAGAGTAACATATTTCTTCTTCCACTCTTTATTTAATGATTTACCACTTCTTTTTAAAAGCATTCCCTGTTGAAAAAAAATAGCAAAGATAAATTAAAACAAATTATTTGTCCACAAATTTCTGAACTATAGAATGACTTGTTTTAAATTAGATTGAAAGAACATGAGCCAGGACCAGCACTGGAATAAATAGTGCCTTGGGAATACTATTCTTTTGGTTAACCTTTTATTAGTTCAAATGCTGAATCCTTTCTGTTAGGTTTAGAGGGAACCTTGGACTTGTTTCGAAGGCTCTGAGACTCTAGCTGATGTTTAGAGGGCAACAATGGCCTTGAATCAGTTTTCACTAATGCAGTCTGCCTGCTACCAGAAAAACTCCCCAATTTATGGAGGAAGATGAAGCAACTTAGAATGCTACTTCTACTTTGTAGTCAATTTTTTTCCTCTTATCTTGTCAGAAGATAGATGGCTAGTGGCCCTGTTCAAAGTGAGCAGACCCTCTAAATAAGAGGGGCCAGAGAAACATCCATAATACTTTTGAGAAGTCAATTTAACACATCTATTAGATCTGTTTGGGTTACCTAGGAAGAGTTTGACCTGTTGCTCATGAGGAAACAGATAGGGACTTTGGAGTTATAAGTACACAATTTGTCAGTCTTTAGTTTCCACATGAAGAGTAAATGGCAGTTATGATATTTTGTGCATCAATTATGTCCATTCTTGAATCAGGAGCCAAAGGTATGGTCATTCATGTTCTAAATGGGTTTGCTCATTAAGGTCACTCAGAAGTTGCAACTAGTCTAGACTGCAGTGATTGGGCATGGTATAATCAGGTAACACTACTACTTTGTGAGACTCCCAGGAGGTTTCTAGAAGAGTTCTATTTACTATCTATAAAGCTCTTCATATTTCAGGTTATTTGTGAGAGTGTCTGTCTTCTGCCCATCCCTCAAGACCTGACAATCTGGGGCATGCTCTAATCTTTCTATCAAACAACTCTACCTGATAGGACCATAAGGCATTGTCTGTCATGATACCTACCCTTTGGGACAGCATAACTTACCACTTACCCCAAGGTTCAGATGGCCTTCTACAAAGTGTTGAAAACCTGACTCTTCCACCAGGCATTGGACCAGGGTGTTACATATATAATGGTTTAGGGCTGGTTTAAGACTTGCAAACTTCAATTCCCAGAATTCCTGAGCTAACATGACTGGAGGAGTAATTCTGGGAGTTGGTCCACAAATCTTAAAGCTGTCAAGTTTGAAGACCCCGGGTTGAGGATAATGATTATAGTTGGCACCAGTTAATTATTGTTTTTATTTTTATTTTGGTTGTTTTTTAATGATAGATATCTAGTGACATCTTTTGTGAATTGGGCAATCTTTAAACTGATTAAGTAAATAAAACTCATGTAGGGAATATAAATTAGATTTTTTAAGATTTTTTAAGACTTTTTTTAAAAGAAACAAGCTAAAATGTGGTACAAAGTTGCAGTTGGGTTCCCTGAAGCACATATTAAAAGTCCTATTAAGCAAGAGCAGCCATTTTTGATATACAAAAATAACTATCCTACTAAATAAGATTCTGTATCAGATAGAAGGAATATTCTGGTGTGCCATTGTTTATCTATTTGCTAAGATTATGTATACTATCAAAACCTGACTATTACTATGGTTGATAAATATTGAAAACGAAATCTATATCAACTGTTTTAATGTCCACAATTAAAATGACAATTTATAACAGGTGAAATCCAATGCACTGAAATCCTCAGACTGAAATGTTATTCAGTTTTACACAATCTAATTTTAATTCATTTTTAATCCACTCCTAATATGTGGAGTAAGACTACCAAATAATATTTAACAAATATTAACTTTACAGTGCGTATGAGCACATTTACAGGCAATTAACATTTATATGCCACAAGATGATGAATTCCTTACTTATTTCAATTTCTGATGCCTGTCTGCAAGGTTTTAGAAGATTTGGTTTTTGTTTCACCCTTAACATGGCTTCATGAAATGAAATATGAGACAGTACAACCAGGTGAGTATATCTACGGCAAATATTTATTATTTAGTCAAAAAACAAGCATGCATGGTCTTGCCTACAAAGCGTTTGAGTAACATGTCATTCAGCTTTCATTTTCAACAATTATCTTATTCTTTTGTTCTTTATTTTTTTTTATTTTCAATATCATAATTCCATCTTCAGTTGAACAGTCATCTTTGTTGAATATTAATCAAAATTTGTAACATCATTAATTACATTGATATTGATTCTACAATATTAAAATAGTAATATTCCACATATTAATTCTACAATATTAAAATAATAATATTCAACATACTAATCATAATATTTGTGTATCTCCTTTAACATATCTTCTTTATTTGTTTCTCTGTTTCTAACTTCCATTTTTGTTATTTAACTATTATCAATTATCTCATTTCTTAATGTACAGAGTAATAGCAATAGCTATTGCTATTAGACTTATATACCCTTTTATAGTGCTTTACAGCCCTCTCTAAGGGGTTTACAGAGTCAGCATATTGCCCCCAACAATTTGGATCCTCATTTTAGCCACCTTGGAAGGATGGAAGGCTGAGTCAACCTTGAGCCTGGTGGGATTTGTACTGCCAAATTGTAGGCAGCTGGCTACAGTAGAAGTGGTTTGCAGTACTGCACTCTAAGCACTGCGCCACAGAGGCTCCTGCATGATGGAGTCATAGTAACTTCACTGTAATTTTTTGTACATTTGTATTACTTTTTCTTTATTACGTCATAAAGAGATCTGTACAACTTTTGGAAAGGAAAGAGGATTGGAATATCATGACTTTATCCTTTCCTGAGTATCAATGCATATTGATGTGCTTTTTTTCTTCTAAATAACACCAAAGGAACAATTTTTTCTACATAGTGATGTTAACTGTAACATTGACATATTTCTTTAAATATTATTCATCAAAACCTTATAGCACTGTACAAAAAGTCAGTCATCATGATATAAACATACATGAACACAAAGACTATTTATATTGTATTATTTGTGCTAGGATGTCATTTATAAGTCATCTAAAATTGTGATTGTATTAATTTGCATACAGAATGAAAAATGTTTCAATATACAATACAGCTTTTAAGCCACACAAAAAAAATGTGGGATTCAAATAATTTAACAACCGGTTCTCTGACCTAATGACCAGCTGCATGGGCATGGCTGGGTGGATGTGGCCAGGGCGTGTGAGCAAGAGGTGTGAACTACACAGAAATACACTTTTGTTTGATTATGAAGAAATATCCCCAAAGCCAGATGTACACTAAATGTAGACTGACTTTTAGCTACACACCTTCCAAGCAAACAGCAAATTTTGAAGCTCCAGGAAAAGAGGATTCATTTTAGGATGAGTAACCACAGTTTGCATGTTGGAGGTTCCTAAAAGAATGCTGGGAAAGTCTGTATTTTAAAGAATATTTGAGGGAGGGGTACAGAATAGCCCTTCTCTGCCTGAGGGTCTAGAGACTCGGCACCAATCAAAACACTGTTTGTGAAGCAACTGATCAACACTAACAGGGTAAGCCACTAGTACATGAAAATAAGAGCAAACTCCACTCCCTTTTAGTACTGATGATGTTACCTAGTTTGTTAATGAAACATCTGCAAGAAAACCATCAAGCTCATAGAGCACCAAGTTCAATCCTGAGCTACAAATATTCTCTTCTGTCAATAAACACTTTTTGGTTAGAGGGACTCAGAGCCTACCTTATATGAGGTGGCTCCCAGTGAACTTCATTCTAAATTTTGATATAATTTCTGTAAATAAGGAATGTAGAAATATAATGGCTGAGTATTTGATCCTTCATACATCAAAAAAATACAGAGCTAAGGGATAAACAAATAAAAAACAGATTTGAAAAAAGAAAAGGCTCAGGAAAGAAAAAGAGTGAAAGTGTAAGAAAGAAAGAAAGAAAGAAAGAAAGAAAGAAAGAAAGAAAGAAAG
>BLBF01000025.1:23295968-23307859 GCA_015471245.1 Laticauda colubrina
AAGAAAGAAAGAAAGAAAGAAAGAAAGAAAGAAAGAAAGAAAGAAAGGAAGGAAGGAAGGAAGGAAGGAAAACCGAAAAAGAATGACTTCCAACTTTCTTTGACACAGATTTAAGTAAAAAATATACTCTTACTCTAAGATTAACATTTATCGACATTATTTCTATAATCCCATATCTAATCATCAAAGCCCATATCAACTTTTAATTTCAGTTTCTCACAAAAAGTCCAATAATGGTTCATATCGCTTTAAATAATCACTATTTGTTAAGTAAACCACAACTGATTTATTTAAGTGCACCAAACTCTAAATAAAACATGAATGGAAAATCCCAAACTCTAGTGTCGACCCATGCTTCTCAATGTTGGCAGCTTTAAGGTGCATGGACTTCAATTCCCAGAATTCCGCAGGCAGCATGAAGTTCGCCCATCTTAAATTTGCCAAGACTGAGAAATGCTGATTTACAGATAGGGATTTTTCCATTCCTCTTTTGCTGATTCTTACTTAAGCCCATGTCACACTGAACCAACGGATGCAAAGAGGATGTAAAATGGACAAAAAACCTTGCCATCCGTTCGAAAACGCGATGTACTCACAGCCTCTGTTTGGCTTCCTCTCTATCCATCCAGCATCCGTTTATTGATGTTTCATCCGCTCAGAAAGTTTTGGGCTGCCTAAAACTTTTGCGCGGAAAATGTATCCAGTTCGTCCGTTCTGCATCCGCTAGGCATCCGCTAGGCATCCGTTCTGCATCCGCTATATCCGTTAGGCATCCGCTACGCATCCGCGGAACTCCATCCGCCCAGACGCAGAGAGGAAGTGGAATGGATGCAGAACGGATGCGTAGCGGATGCGTAGCGGATGCAGCACAGAAACAACGTTCTCAGAGGGGACCTATCTCGGATATTAAGGATGTCTCGAGGATGCCTAGAGGATGCCTAGTGGAAAACCTATACTGCCTATAAAAAGGGGGAGCAACTCGCCTGCATCTCACTTTCAGAACAGCAGCCCAGCGGTGCAGACCTCTGCAGCCTTCATCTGGCTCTTCCTCTTCTACAGCATCCAGTCATGTCCACCGTGGATTGTAACAAAGTCCTTTCGGCAGCCACCATCGTTCTGCAACAGTGCGAAGCCATCTGCAGGCTCTCTGAACTCTACTGCGAGAAGAAAAGGAGCCACCCAAAAAGAGTCTGGGTCCGAAGACGGTTCGCCAGAAGAGCAGAGGACGGACTGTACAACAAGCTGATGGTGGAGCTCAGGAACGAAGACACTCGGGCGTTCCAGAACTTCATGAGGATGCCTCCAGCCATGTTTGACGAAGTTGTGCAGCGGCTGACACCCAGGTTGACCAAGGCAAACACCAGCTTCCGCCCCAGCCTGGAACCTGGAGCAGGCAGTACGGCTAGAGGGTGCCATCCAACACCATCAGCATTGTGGTCAGAGAAGTGGTGCAGGCCATCATCGAAGAATACAAGGAGGAGATCCTCCAGTACCCCTCCACTGAAGAAGGATGGAAGAAATTTGCAGAGCAGTGGTATCAGAAGTGGAACTTACCACACACCGTTGGAGCCATCGACGGCAAGCACGTGGCCTGCAAATCTCCAGCCAAGTCGGGGTCCACTTATTTCAACTCCAAGGGCTTCTTCAGCATCATCCTCTTCGCCATGGTCGATGCTGACTACAAGTTCATGTACATCGATGCTTCAGGCAACGGCTCATCTTCAGATGCCCAGGTATACAACGCCAGTGACCTCAAGGAGGAGCTGGAACGCAACCTCATCGTGGGCTTCCCAGATCCAGAACCCCTGCCCAACAACACACAAGATGTGCCCTACTTCATCGTGGGGGATGACGCCTTCTCCCTCACAACCTACCTCATGAAGCCCTACACCTCCAGACTCCTCACCTGTGAAGAGAGGATCTTCAACTACAGGCTGTTCAGGGCAAGGCGGGTGGTGGAGAACGCCTTTGGCATCCTGGCCAACAGGTTCCAGGTACTTCTCACCACCATGCAGCATTGCCCAGAGACCGTGAGGAGGATCATGGAAGCTTGCTGCATCCTGCACAATCTCATGCGCACCCGCTACCCAGTCTTGCAGAACAGGCTCGTGGACCTCCAGCAAGGCAATGGGGACATGGAGTCTGGGGAATGGAGGCAAGGGCGAAACCTGATCGACACTCAGGATGTGCAAGGCCACAACAGAGCCTCACGTGAAGGGAAGAAGCAGCGCAACCTCCTGAGACAATGGTGCAACTCCCCAGCTGGAGCAGTGGAGTGGCAAGACAGGATGGTAGATGCTTAATGGATGCTTCCTTCAGCCTGTCTCATCACACGGATGAGATTGGGCCATGTATGTTTGGTTGGCCTACAATGAACAGGACGTTTAATAAAGAGTTGTGTTTATGTTGAAATGTGTGGATAAATGATTACATTGTTATTGATAATAAAGGGCCATAGGTGTGGCACCTGGGAGGGTGGACCATACAGTCTCACTATGCTTGCACTGGAGGTTTATCTATCCCACAGCTATTACCCATCCCAAAGGTATCCCTGCCCATCCCACAGCTATCTCAACCCATCCCACTGCTATCTTAACCCATCCCACAAGCATGCAAAGGCTTAAACCATTTCTAAAAGTTTCCAGCAAGACTTTATGAAAAAAAAGAAATGAAGCAAGTGTGTGAATCAAAAATAGACTTTATTAACAAGAAGCTATAAAACAAAAATGAGTCTCTGGCACTCCTCTTGGTCGCTCAGTCTCAGGGGTGAAGGGTGCAGGTGCTGTGGAGGTGGCTGGTGCTGGAGTGCTTGTCATCAGCTCCTCCAGAAGCAGAAGCAACAGAAGCCCCAACCCCAGAAGAGCGAGCCCGTGCTGCAGAAGCCCCAGCAGAACCAGAGTGAGGGCCAGGGGGCGGGATGGTAGCCCTGTCCCTCTTGCCAGGGCTGGCAGCAGATGGCTGAGGCTTGCTGTGCTTCAGCATGGTTGTGGGGTTGCTGGCTGGCAGGGAGGCTGGCAGGAACCAAGACTGGCAGGAAGGCTGGCAGGGAGGCTGGCACCAAGGCAGGCACCAAGGCTGGCAGGGAGGCAGGCACCAAGGCTGGCAGCAAGGCTGGTAGCAAGGCTGGCAGCAAGGCTGGCAGGCAGACATGCAGGCAGGGCAGGCCAGGCAGTCGATGTGTCTGGCAGCAGGTCTTTCCTCTGAATGGCGACCTGCTTCCGAGCTGCTTCCGTTATATCCGCGGGGCTGACGCAATGCATCCTCCCCGCATGCACAATTAACTCCAGGCATCCATTAGGCTTCCGCTCTGCATCCACTGTGCATCCGCTGTGCATCCGCTTCATCCGCTTCATCCATTCGGCGTCCGTTCTGCATCCGCTGTATCCGTTCCGCGTCCGCTTTGCTGAGGCCCCCCAGAAGCCTAGCGGTTGCGCCATCCGCTCCCATCCGCTTCCATCCGCTGGGCTTCCGTTCCGCATCCGCTTTGCATCCGCCCTGCATCCTCCCCGCGTCCGTGTTATCCGCTCCGGTTATGCAAATTTTGCCCCTTTTGAGAGCGGATAACAACGGATGGAACATTTTGCTCGTCCGCTGTGTCCTTTTTGCATCCGTTGGGCAGTGTGACATGGGTTTTACTTATGAACAGTCATAATGCAAAGTCCTCACTTCCACCTCGTCCCAGAACAATCACAATTCCCTCACTAACCTGCTTTCCAGCTCCATTCTTCTGTGTGCAGGGCAGCAAAAGAAGACCATGTGACTACCAGTTTTACAAAAGTTCAGTCAGATCTTCCAACATTTCAGGAGGGGAAAAGATCTCATGAAATTGGAAGGTTTGAACTTATTTGATTCCTCACTTGATGCAGAATTAGTCTTCCAATTGATGTCAGGGTAATTGAAGTCCCCCATAACTATTGTAGTTCGTTTCCTACATATATTTGTTAATTGGTTAGCAAAAAGGACATCTATTTTTTTCTGCTTGATTGGGTGGCCTATACTTTACACCTATGGCCATGTCATTCTTTTTGTCTTTTATATTGACCCATATGCATTCTAGGAAGTTTTTGTGCATTTCTATAGCAATGTAGTGGTCCTTTACATATAGCGCAACTCCACGTCTTCTTTTATGGGATCTGGTTTTTTTTTAAAGAATTTGTATCCTTCTATCAGTATGTTCCAGTCATGGGTTACATCCCACCAAGTTTCTGTTATTCCAACTATATCATATCATGTATTCATATATTAATAATTCAAGTTCACCTTGTTTGTTTCACAGACTTTGTGCATTTGTATATAGGCACTTGAGATCTTTATGTCTAACTTTGGGTATGCTTCCTATGTGTCCTATTATTTGGTGTTTGAGTTTGTTCTCCTTCCCATCCCTCTTTACTTCATAATTTAGTTGTTTTCTAGGGGTTTTTGCTTGGAATTAGGTTCTGGAGATCATAAAGATTGGTCACCCTCCCTTCTCAATTTTAGTTTAAAGCTCTCCTGATAAGTTGAGCCAGTTGTTTTCCAAAAAGATTCTTCCCAGGCTTTGTGAGGCATAGCCCATCCCTTGTCAAAAGCCCATCATGGAGATAATAAAGAATCCAAAGGTTTTTTGGTGACACCAACCCTTTAGCCAGTGGTTCACTTCTAGAATCATTTGTTCTCTTACCGGATGTTGTCCTTTCATTGGCAGTGCATATGAAGAAAAGTACCTGTGCACCTAGTTCTTGAATTTCTTGCCCAGCTGCTTGTAATCACTCAATATTGTTTTCAAGTTCTTTTTTGTGTCATTCGTCCCTACATGTAGTAGTAGAAAAGGGTAGTAATCTGTGGGACTAATTATTTTGGTTAGGTTCTCAGCCATATCTTTGATTTTTGCTCCAGGGAGACAACATACCTCCCTAGATTGTATGTCCGGTCTACAGATGGCTGGTTCTGTTTCTTTGAGAATAGAATCTCCTATCACCAACACACACCTTCTTTTTAAGGGGGTGCAATCTGGGATGCTTTTCTGTTTATCCCAGATGAGTGTGTTGATGTGACTTTTTTTTAGGGAATTGGATGATGTCTCTTTTCTGTGTTTGCATGTTTTCTTATAGGGGGAGGTTGTGGGTCTGAGTATTTTCAACAAGGGGAGCAACTGATTGCTCAGTTTTAATGGGGCTGCTTTTGCTTGGTTTAGATTGGGCAAAAAAGGTTTGTTAGATATGTGCTGCTTCTTTGTTTGATTACTGTGTTACCTTCTATATGTGACATACTTTCATTTGTCTTCCTCCAAGGGTTTATGAGCAGAGTCAAATCTTCTGGGAGTTATTTGTTCATTATTTGGTTCAATTTGGACATAACTTTCTTGTGTAGGTTGGAGTTTGGCTAGAGCTGCTTCTAAATCCCTTACTTTTTCCTCTAGTAGTTCACATTATATTTAGATTTTATATTAAATTATATTTAATACATGTATCATTTGGGTGTTCTTTGGGCATAAGACCAGGGGTGGGATGCTACCGGTTCTGCCCGGCTCTGTAGAACTGGTAGCTCTGAAGAGCAGCAGACACAGAACTGGTTCTGCGCAGCGCTTATCAGCTGTCTGGGAGGCACAGCTTTTGTTGTATTACACATGTGCACAGCACGCAAAATGTAAGTACCAAACCATAGTAACACCAGTTGAATCCCACCCCTGCATAAGACATACATGGATGTCTTATATATTGCATTCTATGAGAGTATCAGTCATTTGTTCCATGAGTTTGCTTCTTTTTGCTGATTCTTTTAAGGATAGAAAATTCTGCATCTTTTTTTTTTCTGCTTTTTAATGCTTGTTTTTATACCTTGTTATTTATTTTACTTGCTTACTATTATGTTAGTTTTATTTATCCCTTTCTTCCCTATATTTTAAAAGAGTTTTTGAGTTCCAGTTCCCCCTTAGCTGATTATTTAAGACTTGCATAATTTATTTGATTGATCTTTATTAATCCTAGTCTTCCTTGATTTCTAATTTTCCATTTTTGTCATTATTTGCCTATTTACTTATCTTTTATTTTCTGTCTTGTATTTATTTTTATTCTCTACCAGGATCTTTCCTCCCTGCCTATTGGACCTCAGGCTTAATTTGTTGCCTTCACTTCCCTTGTTTGCTGCTCCAGCCTCTTGTTATTTCTCTGCCAGCTCCCTTCTGTCCTTCAGTGCTCCAGTCTTTTCAGCCTCATCCCTGCTCTGGACAGTTCTCTCGACCTGCCATGCAGCTTTCCAGTCAGCTCAGCTCTGCTGTCAATCTGCTTCACAAGCCCTCCACTCAGCCCCACTGTCGCTTTTCCAGTTGCTCTCTGCAGTGCTCTCAGGCTCTGCTCATGCAGTGCCCTGTGCTGCTGCTTGTTCCCTCTCTCCTCCTGCTTCTTTTTGCTTTGGAGCCATCTTTTTTTCCCCAAAGATGCGAGGAAATGCAAGACAGGAGGCTCCTATATACCAGGCCTGGGCCAAAGGCCCGGGCCAAAGCTAGAAACCCAAGCCATGCGCTGCTGAAGTGCACATGTTTCCTTTGAAGCAGCTGCTGCCCTCCAGGTGAGAGATCTGTGGCTCAGTCTCTCTGTTACTCAGACTCTCTGGTCTCAAGTTATTGGGACCTTAAGAATGCTGCAAAGAGTGCAATCCCTTAAACCCCAAAAGATCTAGACTCATAGCATCCTACTGAGCCTCCGGAGTGGATACCTCAAGCACTCACAACTGCTCACTTCATGCAGCACCTGGTACTTTGAGCTTTCTGTGTAGCCTCATACTCCATATATTTAACATCTGCCATGAAGAAGATCTGCATGCCTACACTGATATTTAAACCATCAAAAATGGCAAAATGGAAACTGGATTTTGAAAACAGGTGCTATCAAAAGAGGTGGGAGGCAGAGTACCCATTTTTGACATTGAAAATAAGGCTGTATGCCTTGTTTGCAGAGCTAATGTGGCTGTATTCCAACCCAGTGTCCTCACTCATGTGAATCACCATGTTCCACCAAAAAAACAAACAAACAACAACCCACTTAGAAGAGATATATGAATGAGTGATTATATACCTAAGATCAATATCCATCCTTAAGGCTGATAGGATTTAAAATAAAAAAGATCAGTCTCCTATGACTATACTAAAGGCAAGTAATCACAACAAAATTACAGTGATAAGGAAGTAGATTTCATTTGGCCAATTTATCTGTAGACCTACAAGGTCCTTTCCAACTCTGTTAATCTATATCTAATCTGTTGAGACATCATATGACCATCACCTGTAAATTTACTGCTGGCTTCTCCAATGACTCTGCTTCTTAGAAGCCAGCTGTGAAGTTTGTAAATGGTAATTGTGTGACCATGGGATGCTGTGACAGTTGTAAATGCCCTCTAATTACAAAGCACAGGAATCCTTAACATGTGCCTTCAGGGATGCTGTGACAGTTTAAAGAAAAGGGTTAGTTGTTTCTTTTTCAGTACTGTAAAAACTTTGGCTGGTTGCTAAACAGGGCAGTCATGAAATGAACACTACTTGTACTAGCCTTAACAGCTGTTAAAAAGCTGTTTTACCAGCTTTTTTAAAAAAGTATGCTTTTGTAAGCAGAAGCAAAAGCAACTTTGTTTCTAGTCCAGAAAGTCAATGTGATGTGAAATATATAGTACAAATTTTAAATATTACATAGTTAACTTTATAGATGTAATTATTATCCAAAATCTATTAAGAAGCCACTGCAGCCCCAATCTGTAGTAAAACATTAGACATAAATGGCGAAGTGCACGTTCACCAAGCCAGTTGTTATACCAGTTGAATCACACCCCTGATTATGTTATGCCTCTTTCAAAGATACAGAAACTGTGTAAATTAATCACCATACTACCTTTTAAAAACCTTGAAGATAGATCAACAGGTCATCTGGATTAACCATACTGCTGTTATTTCAAAATCTTTCAAGCAATAATCTACAGTCAAAATTGAAACTTTTCCTCACATTCAGAAGCCACAACCACAAGGAGAATCATTATCACAATTAGCATGGATTTTAACCATAATAATATTAAGCCAGATGAAACTGAAAATCTAATCTAATGATATATGTCTCTAGTTTTTCCCATTCCATTTTAAGGAAAAGGGGAATAATTGATCACTTAAAAACAAAATAATATTTTAAATGCAATATGCAACATGGGAACTAATTAATATCGACACCTAGAAATTGATAAACTCAACTTTTGCTTGTTTTTTCTTTTAGGCAATAATAGCTTTCCATGAGTATTTCATCAATACCCATGAAAAGTTACTTCAAAAGTGTATGTGTGGACCACATCAAATACTATTAAATATTTAATAACTGCTTTGTCCCTACACTTACCATTCTAACTTGCTGCCCTGCAAAAACTTTACATGTTGATTGATCTTGGTGACATTACACTTTCATTTTATCCAGTCATTTAGCCTACATTACTCTCTAGTTAAACAGAATGGTACTTCCTTGTTTAAGTAGGGGCCAGGGGTATCAACTGTATCCAAACGTACACTATATTCTAATTAATAAGCTTCTGAATACCACTTTTTGTAATGGCATGTATTAATGACCTTGGGAGGTATGCTGAAGAGACAGCTTAGCCCACAAAAGAAATCTAGGTGTGGCAAACACCTCAGAAGGAACTCTCTTTAATTTCTTGAATTGTAAAGACAAAGAGAGAGGTACTTTAAGATTTGCAGGGTTCTGCTAATGTACAGTACAGTAGAATTAGTCCACCTTGTCTTGCTTCATGTTTGAACTACCCGACTAAGATGAACCTCCACACAAAGAAACGTCAGTGTAAACTCTACAACTTCAAAGAGCAAAGTGATGGTAGTCAAACACTACATTGCTCCAGGATGTAGATGCAGTTTTATCTTGTTATCTTAGACTGGAAGAATTTGATTGGCCTTTAGATATATTCAGTATTTCCCATGTATGTATGTATGTATGTATGTATGTATATATATGTATGTATGTATATATGTATGTATATATGTATGTATGTATGTATGTATGCATGTATGTGTATATATATATATACACACATATATGTGTGTGTGTGTGTTTGTGTGTGTGTGTGTGTGTGTGTGCATATATATATATATGTATTTGTTTTTTAAGTTTTCGCGGGTACTTACATGTGTGCTCTTCAGCTTCCTTCCGGTATTATCCCACGTCATTGCAGTGCTTTTAAAGTTGTAGCAACATTTCAGCAGAATCTCATCTGCCATCATCAGGCTTCTGTATTAAGTTTCTATGTGGGTCAGGCTCTTACAGCCATTGGTTTTAAATTTGAGGGTAGTCTATTGCTGTCCCAGGATGCTTTTTTCTTCATCCTGATTGGTTGGAAGTCTTGGTCTGTGTTTATTGGACTTGGAGTTTGTTTGATTGGTATTTATGGTTTCTTCTGTCTGTTTTGTGGCTTTGATTGGCTGGCAACACACTGTTCTTGTGTTGGAGGCTTTCAGTGCAGTTTGGCTTCGTGTGAAAGGACGGCTGCTCTTCATTAGCAAGTTGGGTTTCACCTGGGTGCCTGGTGGGGGGGTGTTTGAGTTGTAACTATCAGAGGGAGTCTGTTTTTGCCCAGGTGTTTGCCTGGCTTGTGGTGTGGGGATCTTTCTATTTGAGAGTGCAGGCTTCCAAATGATTGACAGTCTGGTGGAATCATCTCTTCTATTCATGCTGTCAGGTCTTTTTTCAATCTCTATGGCTTCTCTGATGATTCTGTGGCTGGGGTTTTCTATAGTGGCTAGGGTTTTAGTGCCACTGAAGTTGATGTTGTGACCTGTGGTTTTCATGTGTTGGACTAGTGAGGAGGTGTGTTCCAGCTTTTTTACTGCATTTTTGTGTTCATCCAGGCAGGTACTTATTCTTCTATTGGTCTGCCCAATGTATGTGGCCGGGCATGATGCACAGGGAACTTCTTATATGCCTTGGTTTTCCAGGTCAATTTTGTCTTTGGGGTTTTAAAGGATGGCTGCTATTTTTTTGTCTGTTTTGAAGGCAGTCTTGATGTGATGCCTGTGTAGTATCTTACTGATTTTGTCTGTAGTACCTCTTATGTAGGGCAGGACAGCTGTTCCATAGGTCTGTTGATCTTCTAGGTCTCTATTATGTCTTAGTGTGTTTTTGTGGATCAGGCTGGTGATTTTGTTTTTGTGGAAGCCGTTGGCTGTCAGTACTTTAGTCAGGGTACATAGTTCAGTCTTTATGTGTGTCTTGTCTGCCAGGCGTTTGGTTCTGGTGATTAGTGTTTTGGCCACGGAATTTATCTGTGCTGGGTGGTGGTGGGATTGGGCATTGAGGTAGCGGTTGGTGTATGTTTTCTTCTGGTATATGGTGTGTCCCAGTGTGCCATCTGTTCTTTTGTAGATTAGTACGTCTAGGAACGGTAGTTGTTTCTTTATTTCCATTTCCATGGTGAACTTGATTTTGGGGTGTGTGCTATTTAGGTGTGTTAGGAAATTGTTTAGGTTTTCTTTTCCATGGGGCCAAATCACAAATGTGTCATCGATGTATCTTAGCCATAGCTTGGGTTTGTGGGTTAGCCAGGGCTCTGGATTTGAATTCTTCCATTAACAGGTTTGCAATGACGGGTGACAGTGGTGATCCCATAGGGGCTCCTTCAATTTGCTTGTATCTTTGTCCTTTGTATATGAAATATGTGTTGGTTAAGCAGTGTTCTGTTAGTTCCATGAGGTGTTTAGCTGGTTGGTATTTATTTTTGATGATTTCGAGAGTTTCTTTTATCGGGACTTGAATGAATAGTGAAACCATGTCGAAGCTTACAAGCAGATCTTCTTGTTCTACGTGTAGATCTTTGATAATTTCTAAGAAGTGGTATGAGTTTTGTACATATGAAGCTGCGGTTTCAGCATGGGGCTGTAGTTGTTTTGCTAAGTATTTAGCTAGGTTTTGTAATGGTGCTCCCTATGGAGCTGACTATGAGAGGTATGCCTTCTTTGTGTATTTTTGGGAGGCCGTATATTTTGGGGCATCTAGAAGATTTTTCTCTTGGGATGATCGTCTGCTGGATTTCTTTGCTTATGTGGCTGGTTATAATTTTCTTCTTGGTTGATTTTTCTAGATATGTGGTTGGGTCTGTGTTTATAGGTTTGTATGTGGAGTCTTGGAGTAGGTCTGTCAATTTTGTTTCATAGTCTGTCAGCTTCATCTGTATTTAATTTGGTTAGGCTGGATTCTACTGCACATATGTGCAGTAGAATATATATATATATGGTGTGTCCCAGTGTGCCATATACACCTTATACCAAAAGAAAACACACACCAACCGCTACCTCAACGCCCAATCCCACCACCACCCAGCACAGATAAATTCCATAGCGAAAACACTAATTACCAGAACCAAACGCCTGGCAGATAAGACACATATAAAGACTGAACTATGCACCCTGACTGAAGTATTGACAGCCAATGGCTTCCACAAAAACAAAATCACCAACTTGATCCACAAAAACACACCAAGACATAACAGAGACCTAGAAGATCAACAGATCTATGGAACAGCTGTCCTGCCCTACATAAGAGGTACCACAGATAAAATCAGTAAGATACTACACAGGCATCACATCAAGACTGCCTTCAAAACAGACAAAAAAATAGCAGCCATCCTGAGGAACCCCAAAGACAAAATTGACCTGGAAAACCAAGGCATATACGAAATTCCCTGTACATCATGCCCGGCCACATACATTGGACAGACCAATAGAAGAATAAGTACCCGCCTAGATGAACACAAAAATGCAGTAAAAAAGCTGGAACACATCTCCTCACTAGTCCAACACATGAAAACCACAGGTCACAACATCAACTTCAATGGCACTAAAACCCTGGCCACTATAGAAAACCCCAGCCACAGAATCA
>BLBF01000025.1:23307959-23327616 GCA_015471245.1 Laticauda colubrina
CTAACACATGAAAACCACAGGTCACAACATCAACTTCAATGGCACTAAAACCCTGGCCACTATAGAAAACCCCAGCCACAGAATCATCAGAGAAGCCATAGAGATTGAAAAAAGACCTGACAGCATAAATAGAAGAGATGATTCCACCAGACTGTCAATCATTTGGAAGCCTGCACTCTCAAATAGAAAGATCTCCATGGCACAAGCCAGGCAAACACCTGGGCAAAAACAGACTCCCTCTGATAGCTCCAACCCAAACACCCCCCCACCAGGCACCCAGGTGAAACCCAGCTTGCTAATGAAGAGCAGCCGTCCCTTCACACTGAGCCAAGCTGCACTGAAAGCCTCCAACACAAGAACAGAGTGTTGCCAGCCAATCAAAGCCACAAAATAGACAGAAGAAACCAGAAACACCAATCAATCAAACTCCAAGTCCAATGAATACAGATCCAGGCTCCCAGCCAATCAGAATGGACCAGCCTCAAATTTGAAACCAGGAACTAACTCTATACAGAAGCCTGAGGATGGCAGATGAGATTCTGCTGAAACGTTGCTACAACTTTAACAGAACTACAATGACGTGGGATAATACCCGAAGGAAGCTAAACAGCACACATGTAAGTACCCGCGAAAGCCTAAGAAAACATATATACATATATATATATATATATATACAGAGAGAGAGAGAGATTACAGAAGAAATAAATGTATGCTCTGCTGCAAGTTTATGAAGTGCTACAAACCCTGAAAAATGATAACAGCATAATCATACTGCTTGTAATCTAGCTAGGCAAGAAAGTTAAGAGTTAAGTGCACAGCTATTTTTTCATCTGTACTCCCAACAAAAAGTCAACATCCACAGTGAGAGAACAAAGGTTTCTGCAAGTGAACCACTCGCCAAGAGAACTTTGGATTTCTGGACCATGGTCTGCCCTACCTCTATGATGGGCTTTTGGTAAGGGATGTGCTGCATTTCACAAAAATTGGGAAGAATTATTTCAGAAAATGACTAGTTCAACTTATTCAGGAGGGCTTTAAATTAAAATCGAGTAAGGAGGGTGATCAATCTTTAGGATCTCCAGGACCTAATTCCAAGCAAATACCCCTAGAAAACAAATCAAATAATGAGGCAAGGAGCAATGGGAGGAAAGATAAACTCAAATACCAAATAGGAGATATAGGAAGGACACCTAGAGTCAGATTTAAAAATCTCAAATGCGTATAAACAAATGCTCAAAGTTTGAGGAACAAACAGTGAACTTGAATTATTAATACATGAGGGTAGATATGATATAGTTGCAATTATTGAAACCTTGGTAGGATCAAACTCATGACTGGAACATACTAATAGAAGGATACAAACTGTTAAAAAAACGGACGCCATAAAAAATGAGGTGGAAATGCATTATATGTGAAAGATCACTATCTTTTTACAGAAATGCACAAAACCAAAGCGGAAAACTTTCCAGAATGCATATGGGTCAATACAAAAGGAGGGGGAAAGAATGACATTGCCATACAGGCCACCCAACCAAAAAATAGATGTACTTTTTGCGAACAAATATATGTAGGAAACACATTATAATAGCCACGGGCGACTTCAATTACACTGACATCAGCTGGAAGACTAATTCTGCATCAAATGAGAGATCGAAAAGGTTGCTTCCTTATGCAGGGAGGCACCCATTTGATCACTGCCCACACTTTTTCCAGGTCAATTTCATGCGATAGCCCAGATAGTCTATCTTCCCTTTGTGAAACTCACACTTGGAGAGCTTGATGTCGAGCTTTGTGGCATGGAGCTTTTTAAGACTACATGGCAAGTTTCACATGCCCTACTTTTGATTTAGTGCAAATTAATATGTTGTCAAGGTACACCAAAACTCCTTTGTCAAAGTGTTCATGGAGCACCTCGTTTATCAGCTGCATGAACATGGCAGGGGCCTCTTGCAGTCCAAAAGGAAGCATGTTAAATTGAAAACATCCCAAAGGGCAGTTGAAAGTGGTTTTCCATTCATCCCCTTCTTTAATTCTGACCTGGTAATAAGGCCTCTCTCAGGTCCAACTTAGAAAAAAATATTTCCCTTAGACAGGTGGGCCAGCTTATCTCTCATTCATATTCAGAGGAAGGGGTCAAGCTACTTTCCAAGGCACCTGAAGGTTAGACAAGGAATAATGGACGGAAACTGATCAAGGAGATATTCAACCTAGAAACAAGAAGAAATTTTCTGACAGTGAGAACTATCAACCAATGGAACAGCTTCAGAATAGCTTGCCTCCAGAAGCTTCATCGCTGGAGGCTTTCAAGAAGAGGTTGGACTGCCATTTGCCAAAAATGGTGTAGGGTCTCCTGCTTGGGAGAGGGTTGGATTAGATGATCTACAACTCTGTCCCTTCCAACTCTGTTAATCTGTTATCATGGGGGGTGTTACACATTTTCCATGCAAAGTGCGTTCAGACCTTTATAATCCTCACATAAGCAAAGAGACTAAACTTTCTTCTCCTAGAATAAAACTGGACTAGCTACCTTGGATCTGCCCTGTTGAATGAAGCCCTGGACTAGCTTCTTGTCTAAAAAGGCATGTAGCTCCTCCAACTGCCTGGGAGTCATGGAGTATCGTTTCAGCTTTCGCAATTTAGCCCGAGGGATAATTTCAATTGCGCATTCTGTCAGCTGTTGGGGAGGAAGTTAATCCGAGCCATTTCACTGAATACTTCAGCTAGGTCTTGGTACTCTCAAGGAAAGCCCTGCAGCAGCTCACCTTTCGAAGCTGTGGCTGCTTCCTTATTTGGACCACCTCCCTGCTTGTGGCTGCCATTGCTGGAGACCAGTGGTTCCCCTCTTGGGAATCCCAACATCCCCTCTTTCCAGTTCACTTGTGGGTTCCAATATAAGTCCTAAGACAAGGGGCCTTTCCATCCAGCCACTATAAAGATTAAAGTCTCAGTGTGTCTTCCCATGGCTAACTTCAGAGGCTCAGTGGCAAATTAAAGTAAAGGAAAAACCAGAAACAGGAAAAGGTTATAAAATGTCACCCAGGCCCCTTCCTGTCAGAATGGCATTGTCCCGAGAGAACTCAATGGGGCCTGGCATGCCTGAAAGTACCTAGTAGAGAATCAATAATTTAGCAAAAATATATGCTTCTCATTCTTCCCCAAATCAATCTTTGGCTCTCAATGCTAAAATTTGGGATACTATATTAATTCTGCATATAGTCACTATCATTTGTACCACTTCTGGAAGGTTCTCCAGAACTGTATTTTGTGGTTGCATGGTTTCAGTTGTGAGATGAGATGGACTGTTCTTCAGAAGCAGTTCCAATAACATTTTATTTAAAAAGCTAACATGGATCTCAGTGTTAGAAAGGTCTTTGGAAGAGGCTGTGTTCTAAAGATGTCATGGTCTATCCAATCAGATCTGAGAACAATTAACCAGTGGAACTGCTTGCCACCAGAAGTTGTGGGTGCTTCAATACTGGAGGTTTCAAAGAAGAAATTGGACCATCAGTTGTCTGAAATGGTAGAGGGTCTCCTACTTGAGCAGAGGGTTGGACTAGAAGACCTGCAAGGTACTTTCCGACTCTGTTATTCTGCTTGTCAGAAGGTTGCCAAAGGGGATCAGTTGCCCCAGATTCTGCAACCATCATAAATATGGGCCAGTTTCCAACCACCCAAATTTTGATCAGGTGACCCTAGGGATGCTGCAATGGTTGTATTTGTGAAAGAACTAATCCCAGAAGCCAATATAGAACAATAATGGAATGTATTTTATATCAGTAAATAACATAATACAAGAATTGGATGGGATTTTGGAAAGAAAATATCAAATCCCCTAACCACTGCAGAAACCTACAACTTGATCATTTCCAAGAGACACAATCCAACTTCTGTTCAAGAAGGAATAGTGAATGAGAACTACCACTTCTAGGAACAATTTGTTCCACTACTAAATAACTCAACATTATGAATATTTTTCTCTTCTATAACCCAGGAAAAGAAGATTCAGAAGCAGAAATAAATAATTAAATGTCATGGATTCAAATATATTTTATTTAAATTACTTGTCTGTAAAATAAGGAACAAGATTATTTCAAGTGGATATTAATTAAATACCCATACCCAAAATCTAGATTAAGCAACCCAGTAATTTCAACCTGCATCCTTTTGCCTTGTATGATGTTTCCTACTTAGATATATAAGGAATTCCTGAAATGTCGAAAAACAATGTTAAAGTTTCTGTCCTGATAGAAACTGTTTCCATAGAAACATCAAGAATACTAGTTAACAGAAGCTTTGGCACCTTACTCCTCCCTAGACAAGCTATTTCACAAACGAATGATTTTTGCAGCTCACCCTATAGAACATTCCATGGAACAGTGAAAAAGAATATAGGATCCTTAGCCCAGTTCCCTTATGCCCCCCTTTTTTGTTAGTAATATTTCTGTGATTCTACTAGGATATATGATACAAAGGGTTGCACTTTAATTGAACTGTCAGCATCTCCAACAATCCTATAAAACTTTGATTATGCACGGCAGGGTTAGTGATATACTTGTTATTGTGGATGCCCTATTTGCTAAACCTGAACACCCCTACCCCCGACAGGTCAAACAACCCACGCAACCTTCCTGTCATTAGCTGCTACTATTCCTACCTCACTGCTGTGAAAATCACACAAGTAAAGACTTCAAAGCCCAACTAGGACTGAATTCGACCAGAAGCTAATCACCCACAAATCCAGCTCAAATGGCAATAATTGGCTAAACTGCTCACCTCTCCAGAGCTCAGCAGTAATTTGGGATAATAAAGAAAAGAATTATTCAGCTAACTGCCCTGAAATGTATGTGTTCTGACCGACACACTTCACATTTTAATAATGATGGACACAAAATCCAATTTAATGTAACATCTACTGAATAACAAACCTAACACTGAAAGAAAATAAAGTATTTTAATGGCCTGTATTATTTCACAAAAAGATTTCATACTTCACATTATAGACCAAAAAGGGATTTGAAAGCAATCATATTGTAAATTGTATTTGATTTCTGCAGTCAGTGAAAATTCCAAGATACAAATAATATATACTGCATCTATACTTCAAAGTGAATGTCATTGTGCATGTGTCTCTTTTGGGTTTTTCTAAACACTTTGTTTACCATTTCCACTCCTTCTAGAAGCTTAATTTGCATGGCACAGGTCCCTGCTCCAATCCTGGGCATCTTGAGTAACAGGCCATTTTTGCCTAAAACTTTTGAAAACTTATGCTAGTCTATATCATTATAACTAGATAGGTCTCGCTTATTATAAAATAGTTGATAAACCTGCAATTATTTTCATCAATGACACCCTTCCTATGATGAAGCAACATAGTATCCTCTATGCTGCATCCTCTAGATTAAACCATAACTCTCAACTACAGTAATGTTCTTTTATGTTTTAATTTATTTTAAATAACCAATTCATATATATTCAGATATATCTTTATAATATATAATCTTTACAGCAATTTTCCTCAAAATAATTGAAATATATGTTATAACTGTCATTACAGTATCACAAAGTCAAATATATGACTGTAACATTGGTCACAGTTCAGTCAATTGTGGCATCCAGTCACACAAGAAATGCTTGAAATAAGCATGGCAAATTCACATAAGAATGAGGAAATTTTCTAAAGGAGCATAGAACCTAGATAACGAAGGAAAAATGTGTTAAATGCATCTGGCCATCAAAGGATCCTTGGCTATAACAAACAGATCTTCTGATTATTGCTAGAGTATGATAACTTATTTTACCATATTGATTTTAAGACCCTTTTTGGATTCAAACTTTACAGATATTGAAGAAGTTGGCTTATAATATGCATTGTTAAACACATTTTCCCAAGAAAAAGGCAAACTATAATATAGAATAAAGTTATCACTGTATTCTATGTAGCCCCATAATAATCTGTCCTGGTTCCTTATGAATTTATTTTGCACTTTTATTCCATGGCAGAAATAAAATACACAAATATTAAGAATATACAGTATATTGACAGTAATATAAAACTGATATAATGAAATTGCATATGATTCCACAAAATTGAAATCCATTCAAAATAGACAAAATATACAGGTATGCACCAGCTCAGCTCTCTTCCCTATATGCCATTTTTCGATGCAAAAGATTTTATTTGGAACAATATTCAGTCATATCATTCCATATCTGTTTCTGAAGTACATAATTATATAATTATTATTTCAGCTTCAAAAACTAGATATGTTTTCTGAAACTAAACTGAAACTTAAAGTCTGGTAAAGGTGCAAAGCTTTTTGATTGATTCCCATGTTGGAAAAAAACCAGGCATTTTTTGTGATTAGTGAAATATGTAAGCAACTCTACTGAAATTTATTTTAAATATTTTTTCTTGCCTATTCAACTTTTATTTTTTCAGTATTTAAAACAGAAATATGATGATTGATTTTAGTGGTTTCTATTCAATCTTGTTCAGTATTAAAGAATGACCAGAAGGCAAGCTAACTAGCACACAAAAAATGCAGTATGGAAACTAACAAGATAATTCACCAACTACATGTTTTGTGTTCTGAATGCTGAAATAGTTTGTGGCCTTTGGGTCACTATGATCCAGTGCTACAGTTGCCACATGATCAGCATTAAGTTGGTGTGATTGGCTTTTCTGCCTCCTACCTAATTTCTATTTTAAACTCATCCTTGATATTAGACAATGATGAAGTACTGAATTTGCATACATTTCAATGCATTAACATGCAAATGAATAATGACCTTTTCTTCCTCTGTGAAAGTTGGCAACTATGAACTGCTACTGTAATTCCTGGAGGATTATATTCTACTGTAAGAGATATGAGTAATCAGGAGAATGTATTCATTTCCCTTGAGTGTAGTCCTTGCAAGTGTCAATTTCATCAATGAATCTTTCCTGCTATTGTTTTAGTGTACTTCAGGGAAGCAAACTCCAGGGTTTTTTCCCATTTAAATCATCCAAAAAAATATTATTCACATCTCAAAACTCCATAATAAGAGTGTCTATTTGGATTTGGATTTGTTTTTAAAACTATTTGTTTGTTTATGACATATGAGTAACCAAAGCAAAATATATATTTTTATATGGTATTCCAAGATTCTTTTTCAAATCAGACTAGATAATGTGTATTCATTGCAAATAATTAAATATTTGTCAACATAAATTTAACTGAAGTTGGAAAGTTAAAAAAAAAAGAAATACTTGTATCATTGTTTCAATATTCATGATTTCAGACTGCTTATAATGAACTGATTTTCTTCCACATCAAGGAATCTTTTTTGATGATAAAACAAATATGGATGAAAATTTCAAAGATTAATTAAATTGTTCAGTGACATGCCAGTCAGAATTTATTTGGCTATTTCCTGCTTCTTCAATAGATCCACAAATTCTCACTTTTAAGGAGCATTCCTAATGTAGCATTAATGATTTTTTTTTCAGAGCTAAAATTGCATAGATTTAGGATCGCAAGCAGATACCACAATTAAGAAAACTACCTTCAGGAGACTTGTCAATTCCCCATGTCAACGGAGTCCTTATTAGTAACTGGGAGCTTCATAAACTTCTTGTTGCAGAAAAATAAAAGTCACAGACAACATTAGCAGATGAAGTAAGGACTTTTAAAAACCCTCATCCAAGTGTACAGAGGACTGTCTAATCAAAAGTACAGTGAAAGAAAACTATACCATTTCAAGAAAGAAAAAAAACTGAAATTTTGAGATTTTATCAGTATACCAAATAAGAATATCTGAAGACATCCATATTTACCATATTTAATAATAAGCAAATTCAATTTTACTACTTATTATAAAAATAGTTTCAGATTAGGATCCTGGAAGGAATATAAATGTATCAAACAGCACCGGCTCCAGCACAACATCCAGCAACTGCTCAAATGGCCCAGCCAGCACCACCAGCCAGGGCTGCTCCACCAAGGAGGTAGGAGCACAGACGCCCAGATTTGGTGGTAAAATTCAGCGGAGACCCAAAACAGTTGGTGTTCTTCTTAATCCAGTTCTAGACCTACATGCAGAAGTATGGAGTTGATCTGCCACGGTGCCCATGGTGGAACATGTGAACCTAATTAGAGTGGTGCTGAAGAAACTCCATGCCACCCAACTGTATGCTAAACTTTCTAAGTGTAAATTCCACAAACACAAAATTGACTATCTGGGGTGCTATATATCCCACAAAGGGATAGAGGTGGATCCTGAAAAGGTGTGAGTCATGCTGGAGTAGGTCCCTCCCTGCATCAGAAAACAACTGCCAAGTTTTCTGGTGATTTCTAGAAATTTGCAAATTTCTACCGCCAGTTTATTCTATTGTTTGCCCCAATTGCGCTGCCCATGACTAGCTTACTGAAAACCAAGCAGGAGGGGAAACCTAAACCTAGTCAATCTTTAAAATGGAGACTGAAATGCCAAGCGGTGTTCGAAAAGCTCAAACGCCTATTTGCAGTCAAACCCATGCTGAAACACCCAGACCCTAATGCCTCCATTGCTATCCAAGTTCAAAAACAGGAGGACACTTCTGTTTTTGTCAAAACTCTACCCCTCATAAGACATTGCTTCTGGTGGCCATCACTAAAAAAAGAATATTGAGACTTATGTAGCTAGCTGCCCTATCTGTGTCTCATCCAAAAGGTATCTGGGGAAAACCCCAGGACTCTTCCAACCACTGGCAAAACCCCAAGGAAGGAAATATCTATGGATTTTATAGTGGAACTTCCTGAAAGCTCAGGGAACCCCGTAATGTGGGTGATAACAGACCTTTTTTCTAAGCAAGTACACTTTATGCCATGCTCTAAAATCCCTTCTGTGCACCTCACCATGTAGTCATGCTGGTCACATGACCATAGAAATGTATTCGGGCAATGCTACCTCCTTTGGCTAAGAAATAGAGATGAGCACCACCCCCTAGATTCGGACATGAGTGGACAAGGGAAATCTTTACATTTAGTGTAGATTTAGCTTGGCAAGATTATGTCTATGGTATATAAGCAAATAAAGATCTGAATTTGGCTGGATTGTTCCATCTTCAGCTGGGCCCACAATTAGCCGTGTACTAACTTATGTTTTCTTCTATTTAATGAATGTATTTACCATTTTTTAAAGTTTTTTTTAAGAATACACACACACACAAATGTTTTTGATCTTGCAAATTTTATATTTTTTGCTTTTAAAATTAGTTTGCATCCCATCCTTCTTCTGCTGAACATAATAAGGATTTGATATTATTCATACTTATCCAGAAACAGGGGAGAGTCATCTTTTACGTATCTTTTTTATTACTTTATTTTCTATCTCTCTTTACTTATATTTTTTCTTTACTTCTTACATATTTTTTTAGTTTGTATCAGTATTTTATTTTTGTATTCATAAACTAATAAAATGATTATAAAAACAATCATTCATGCTTTAGAAACCTCCCAAATGGACAGCTCTACATACAACTGGACTTGACATGTCCAGAAGCTGTAGCTGGTTTAAAATGCAACATTGCCCAAAGTTATGTGTGTCTCTAGATATGTTACACCTCTCCTCTTCAAACTGCATTTGTTTCTATTTCCAGCTTCAATTCAAAGTACTAGTAAATTAACTGTATGGTTTTTCAGACATGGGGACTGGATTATTTGAGTCGTCATCATCATCATCATCATCATCATCATCATCATCATCATCATCATCATAATCATCAATCAATTGTACGTATCCCTCTCATTACATCTAGCAGAAGTGGCATTAATATGTGCAGGGTCCAGGAAGATCTTGGCACTTGTTCTTTGTAGAATCATATTAACTCCATTCCCTTATATTATTCAACATGAGATAGAAAAATATGGCCCTATGAGATAGTTATGTTGATGCTGGATTTTGGATGTTTGTTTTTTTAGCTTTTGGATGTTTGTTTTTTAGGATTATGGAAGTTTGTTTTTTTAGCCATCCATTATCTGTGATTTGTTATGCTGTGACATGGTTGTAATTTTTACTTGATGATGAGATTGGCAATATACAAACTGAAAAAAATAAACAATATTATGTTAAATGTCACCTTTATTTCCTGTGCTTTTGAATTATATTTCTACAGATATGGTTTAAAATTATATTTATGTTTTTTTTAATCTGCGGCAAGACATTTGCAATCTATTAGAATGTATTTTTTTCATAAATATGAATGCCAAACCAGTTATCCCCCAATTTATTGTCATACCTTGATCAGTTTCTTCATTTCTCACTTTATACCATTAATGATCTCTAATCTATTATTTTGAATTTTATTTTGTTCTACAGGATATTAGCAACCTTTCCTAATTTTGTGTAATCTACCTATTTGATAAGCATACCTTCTAACTTGTTAAATCATTAGCAAAAACATTGAAGAATACTGGCCAATGATTGAATTTCTAGTACTTCACTATTCAGATTTGATAAAGAACCATTGATAAGTCGTCTCTAAGTACTATTTTAAAGGCAGTTATAATGTCAACTAATTGGCAAGACGTTTAAGGTACAGTTAGCTTGCTAATTATACTGTCCTTTGATTTTTCTTCAGATGATTTGCTGAGATTCAGATACATTATGTCAGTAGCTTCCCCACAGTTTACCATGATCAAGTAATAAGGTAAGGTTAGAATGTAAAAAGTTGTTCTTGACACACCCATATATACATGTGGTAATTTTTGCACTATTTTGTAATTTTACTCAACCAATTTCCTGTGTGCTGAGTGAGACTCATTAGTCTATAGTTTCCTGAATGTTCCTCCTTTCTCGAGATGAAGATTTGACTGATTGATTGACTGACCGACTGATCCTGTCTTTATTTTTTCTCAACCCTCCAACCATATGGTTCTTGAACAAATCTTGAATTTCCTCAAAAATAATTAAGAGTTTTGCCAGACCATTAGAAAAAATATTGAATGCCTTAGGAAACAATTTATGTGGTGATTGAAATTCAGTCAACATTAATAGTTGTTCCTGAATTTTGTTTCTCTCAGTCACAAATTGCAATCTTCCACTGACCTTTACAGCTTGGCTGGAAAAGATAGAACCAAAATAATTGTTAGTTATGTCTACGTTGTCTGTTACTTTTTACAATTTTGTCATCTTAAAGAGAATTTATGCTGATTCTTTTGTGTGCCTCTTTTCAAAATGCATCTGAAGTTCTTTCTATGGTTAGTATTCTTCCTCAATCCTCCCATATTTTGTGGAATATTTGTACTCTTCTTGTGTTCAGATGTCAACTGAGATTTCTGTTCAGATATCTTAACTACCTCTGCTCTTCTTTTTTTCCTTTTTGACGTTTTTTGCAAATTATTTTATTTTTAGAAATTCTCAAACACTTTAGCTGTTTTTCCATCATCTTATTCTGCTATATCATTTTATTTACTTTTCTGAGCATATTTATGTGCACATGTATAAAATATAAGTTGAATTATATTCAGCTCAAATTTTTCTTCAAAGCAATAATGATCACTTTCTCCAACATTCTTGATACTTTTGCTTTCTATATTAGGTCTTCTGCTTGTTATCTCAAATCCAGGATACCTGATCCCTTGTAGTTGTCAGTAAGATAAACAAGACATTTTCTGGAAGGGTCATACTTGGCATAGTGTGTCTCCTAATTTATACTTGGGTAACTAAGGACTCATCTAATATTTCATGCTGTTTAAAAATCTAGAATTTGCTTTCAGAAAGCAATATCTAAAAGAAAGCAATATCCATATCTTCGCCTAATCTCTTTGGAGAATTGCTTCTGTCAGTTTCTGCTGTTAACACCTCCTTTCTTTAAAATTAGCTCTGCCTGTTCACTACCTTAGCTTGTGATGGTTAAGCTTACCATTTGCAAGGAAATGCTTTTCTTATACAGAGAGCTCAGCGGGGGAGGGGTGGATGATTCCCTGCTTGGTGTGTGAGAGCAACTGAGCAGGGCGCTGCTGTATGTGAACTGAGTACATATGTAATGAGTGTGCTGGGGGATAAGGGGTGCTGGATGTGACCCCCTCTGCTGCAGTGAGGAAGGGGATGAGGGCACTGACAGTAAGTGCTATAGGGCCTATCGGGCTCATCCTACCTTTGACTATTCGCTAATGGATGAGTTTCCTTTTAAATCAATAAGAAAGTGTTGAAGATGGGAGATGGAATGGCTGCTGGGGAAAGGAGGGTAGGTCACTGTATTTCAATGGCTTTAAGTAATGAGAGATATAAGAGGCAAGGGGGAAACCATTCATGGGGAACACAACCTCCATATTTAGAACACCTATCTTGCATTTCGCCCCCTTGCATTCACCTTACTTACCTGGTCAGCAGATCTGTGAGGGTCTGGATTTTAGGCTGCTGCTTTTAAACATCAAATCAGCCTGTTATAAGGCTTACTTTATTGCTGAATTGATTCTTTCAGAGAAGGCTGACCTAGCTTACATCACTGAGATCTGGCCAGGCTCAGGCGGAGGTGTTGCTTTCTCAGAAATGTGCCCAGCAGTTACTGAGTATGGTACCAGCCTAGACTTCAGGGCTCGGGAAGGGTGTGGTGTTTCATCAAGGAATCTATGGTAGCCTCCAAGGTCATGGCTCCACAAATTCCCAGCTGTGAGACACTTTTTCTTAGTTTGGCTCAAGGGATCGGTTGGCATTGCTGCTGCTGTAACAGCCTCTCTGCTGTGTGGCAGCTTTCCTGTCCAGGCAATAGAGTTTCTCAGGCTTATCGTTCTGGGGGACTTCAAACTGCCGTTCTTGAGGGAGGGGGTTGGAGGTAGCTTGGGATTTCATGGAAACCATATCTTCCATGGGCCAGTCCCAGGTCATCCAGGTCCCAATTAGGAATAGTGGTCACACACGTGATCTAATATTCTTGTTGGAGCAGTGCCTATGTGTCCTAGAATTGCCTTTGGTAGCCCTGTCATGGTCAGATCACAGACTGGTGGCAATAAGTTTCCCTAGAGCTATAGTTCGCGCCCCTCCCCACCCTTTCAGGAAGGCAGAATCACTCCCGGCAACTAATGGATTCAGATGGGTTTCAGAAGGAACTTGGGGTTATAACTGCAGATCTGCTGTTTAGTCTTGCCGGGCTCTTAGTCACTGCTTGGAGTAGGAAGGTGACTGAGGCTCTGGATAGGATTGTACCTATGCAACGTTTCCTACCTCTTCGTCCTCCATAGTAGAACGGATGAATTGAGAGAGATTAAATGGATGAAGAGACATCTAGAGCTCTGCTGGTAGAAGACAAGGAATGAAATTGATCAAACACAGGTCAGAGCTGCTATTAAGGCCTACCTTGCCGTGATTCAGGCATCAAAGTTTAAGTACTTCTCCATCCTAATTGCATCTGCAGATAATCAGGCAGCAATCCTCTTTAAAGTGAACTGCCTCCTCCTGGGAAAGGAGGATACAGAGGTCCACCTGAAGGGGCACACTGAGGAATTTGCTGATTTTCTGGAACACAAAATCACTCGGCTTCATTCCCAGTTAAATACCAGCATGGATACTAGTCAATAGAGGCACCTCTGGCAGGTTCTTGGCCTGCTATCTGGGAATGGCTTGACCTCGCTGCTCCTGAGGAAGTGGATAGGGTCCTAGGGAGTATGAGCACAAGAATCTATATTTTAGAGCAGTAGTGGTATTCAGCAGGTTCTGACCAGTTCTGGAGAACTGGTAGCGGAAATTTTGAGTAGTTCAGAGAACCAGCAAATACCACCTCTGACTGGACATTTTACAGTATCCTTTCCCTGCCACACCCACCAAGCCACGCCCACAGAACCGGTAGTAAAAAAATTTGAATCCCACCACTGTTTTAGAGCCATGACCTTCCTGGCTTATGAAAGCTATTTGGGAGGTGCATGCAGGTAAGTTCTGGTGGGGATTAATGCTTCCCTGAAGGAGGGGGTGGTGTTCCAGCATTTTAAGGAGGCTGTGGTCTGCCTTTTCTTTAAAAAGCCATCACTAGATTCCACCTGTTGGATAATTTTCAATCTTTCTCCAATCTTCCCTTTTGGGGGAAGAGGATTGAAAAGGTGGCTGCATGGCAGTTCCAGAGATTCCTGAATGAAATGGATTATCTAGACCTTTTCCAGTCAGGGTTCAGGTCTGATATGGGACAGAAATGACATTAGTTATACTTTTTGATGAATGGGATGGGGTAGTACATCTATTTTTGGTTTATTTGACCTTTCAGCAGCCTTCAGTACCATCAATTATAGTATCCTTTTGGAGTGGCTTCAGGGATTGGAAGTGAGGGGCTCTGTGTTGTCCTGGTTCACTTCCTTTCCCTGAGATCACTCAGTCAGTGTTGATATAAAGGTTCAGCCCTCATCTACGGGTATATGGGGTTCCACAGGTCTCAGTACTCTCTCCACTTCTGTTTAACATCTATATCTACTGAATCTTGGCAAGACAGAATGGCTCTAGGTATTGTTCCTTTTCTGGACCAACAATTCCTGCTCACATTCACTCATGTCCTAGTTGCCTCTTGCCTTTGATTATTACATGCTCTACATGGGACTGCCCTTGAAAAGTATCTTGAAGCTCCAATTGGTTCAAAATGGAGCAGCCCACATGGTTTTGTGTGCACATGTGACCTCTCCTGCGGGCACGGCATTGGCTGCCAATTTGCTTCCAGGTCCAACTCAAAGTGCTAGCAGGTTGTCACTTTTAAAGTCCTACATGGCTTGGGGCCATGTTATCTGATGGACTATCTTTTCCTGGTTACATTCACCTGACCCACCAGAACAAAGAGGCAGGGAATGTTGCAGCACCACAACAATTACTGACACTTAGGACTGACCCCAGAGACACTGCAACATTCTCCTTGCTGATTCCACCCCCCCTCCAACTAGCACTGGCCCTGCTACCTCACCAGTTCCTCCCTATCCCGTCACTGATCATTCACTTACTGTCTCCTCAGATGCTGGTGAAACTGTTGCAAAAAGCTTTTTGCACAGATGACAGAGGCCTGCAGGGGCACAAGATCATGCCCCCAAAGGCTTCCTTCCTCTGCAAAAAAGTTTGGCATGGAGGCCTGCAGGGGCATGAGATTGCACCCCCAAAAGGCTTCTATTCTCCATGCTAAAAGCTTTTGCAAAGGGAGGGAGGCCTGCAGGGGCACAAGATTGTGCCCCCAGAGTCTGCCAAAATAAATATATTTAAACAAATGCATTGGGCAAAGCAAGGGAGATCCAATTAACAAATCTTAGGTTACAAATGTAATTGACAGGCTCTATTATATTTGCAACTCAAGGATTGTCTGTACTGTTTCCACAATATGTAGTCTTTATCTGTAACGTTCCGTTGGAACATTCACATTTTCCTGTAACAGACAGCCAACACATAATTATGTTCTTTGTTCCAAAAAAAGAAGGGAGAAAGGAATGAAAAAGCCTAACACAAAATGCAAAAAATCTTCATATATATCATGCATTTATCCAACCACACTAAACTATTATATAGTGGAGGTGGGGTAGGGGGTGGGATGATTATAGAGCAATATATACTCAAATAGCTTACATTGCACATTTACTTATTTTTTTACACCTTTTAAAAAGCAGCTCTACAGAAGTCATACATCTTGTATTTTTGACAAACTGATTTAAGGATGCTTGTGTGCACTGTTAGCATGCACATAATTATAACTGAGGATACATGCATGTATGTGTGAATACATATACAAACACGAAAGAAATAGAAATCTATGCACCCATCTAAGTTACCCAGAGTGTAGCTAATGGGATCTGATACTGAATTTAATTTTAATGAAGAAAGTTGCCAGTAGCAACAAAACTGTCAGTAGCAGCCAAGCACCATTAATAAAGGCCCAGACAACATTAGTGGCACAACAACAGTACAAAAGGTTCCTCCCTAGTTCATGCTGTGCTAAATTGGCTGCCCAATTTTTCTTAAGTGTCCATACTATTTAGAAGACAATTTATTAATTTTTCTCATCCATTGTCTGTTGACAGGCTATAATCTTGCATCTAGAACTTTAGACAAAAATTAATTGAAAAGCCTGAGAGTATTTATGAGGGATATTACTTGACAATTACTGTGCCAGTTATTTGATGTACTAAATAAAATGAGAGAACTTTAAAAGTGTATGGTCTGTAAGTTTTGCTTTTATAAACACTGAAGTACAAAATATTGTTATAAAAATATATGAATAACTTGTATTTTTAAAATTATCAGCAAACTAGCAGTAAACTGTTACATATCAGAATATATTTCTGAAAATGTATTGATTCCATAATTATCATGTATAAACCATTCATTTTCAGTTCATGTTTAAATAAATTTGAATATAGTATATTCTATATTCTATCAGTTAAATACTTAAATGATGCTTCTAATTCATCTTGTACTTTTTGACAAATCAGATCAGACTATGAGATTAAATTATACTAAGAATAATTTGCAAGCTAATTGTAAATCACACCATATCCATTTAATACAACAACCAAGTTTAAAGAACAAGAACAAGAAAGAAATAGATGTCAGAAATTTACAAATAACTGAAATCTCTTCAGAATTTTGGTGTGGTTTAGATAAATGCTGCAGTACCAAATATGCAATATTTTGAATATTTTGTACTGCAGTGTTAATAAAAAAACATTAGCTCTTCCTACAGTGTTACAGGTAAAAATATTTTTTCATTCATACAATATATTCAAAAGAGGCAAGACTTACAGACCATACAATTTTAAAGTTCTCTCGTTTTAGTATACCAAGTAACTAGTACAATAATTGGCAAATAATATCCTTCATAAATACTCTCAGGCTTTTCAATTAATTTTGTCTAAAGTTCTAGATGCAAGATTATAGCCTTTCAATAGACAATGGGTGAGAAAAATTAATAAACTGTCTCAAACTTTTCAAGAACTCTGTTTATTCTTTACTTTCATGTCATACCAAGGCTTGAACAACCTTCACATCAATTTGTAGCAATACATTGAATGCATAAATAAACAGATTCTCTGGTTCTCCAGAGTAAAACATGTGTCATTGAGAACATACATGCAACCAAACTGATTACACTAGAGAAGCATGCAAGGCTTGCATTAAAAACAGTATATTCACTTACAGTTAATACTACAATTCAGAACAACATAATACAACACATTATTATACACTTACATCAGGAAAGCATGCAGTGGTGTAACTCAAGATTCTGTCTTGGGCCTAGTGCTCTTCAATATTTTCATTTATGACTTAGATGAAGGGATAGAAGGAGAATGCATCAAATTGGCAAATAACACCAAGCTTGGGGAGGGGGTTGCTAACACTTTGGAAGATAGACTTAAGATTCAGAAGGATCTTGACAGACTGAAACATTGAGCCCTAGTGAGGAAGATGCAGTTCAGTGGCAAGTAAACTAAGATCCTGCATATAGGCAGAAAAACAAATGCACAGGTACAGAATAGGTGGTACATGGTTCAGCAGCAGTACCTATGAGAGGGATCTAAGTATTCTTGTGGATCACCACTTAAATATGAACCAGCAATGTGTGGCAGCTTCCAAAAATGTTAATGCAGTTCTAAAATGCATCAACAGAGGGATGGTTCTGAGAAGTGATAGTACCACTGTATACTGTATTGGTAAGACTGCACTTGGAATATTGCATCCAATTCTGGTCACCATGATACAAAAATAATGTTGAAATCCTAGATTGAGCAGAATGGGCATGCTACAGATCCTGAAAATTTTCAAGAAAATATTGGACAACCATCTGTCCAGGAAGTTCTTGTGCCTTGGGCACCATTGAAGACCTTCAAGGTTCCTTCCAGCCCTATGATTCTATGATCATATCTCCAAAATCAGGATAGCTTCCAGAATTGGAACTGACAATGAAGGTATGGTTGGGTACAATGATCTGCATGAATAGCATTGCATGTTAGAAATTTTCTCTCCTCATTCCTGATTCAGATCTTTGTGCTTGTTAAAAGACCATTTCTGATTGTCTTATAATTCTCATAGGCATTATAAATTACTGTGTTCCTCAACCTAGTATAAATTTAAGCATGATGACATTGTTTATTGAGATGCCAAAATGTTTGAACTGTAGACAAAACATACCAGAAGTTCATCAGGTCAAATCTATCTTGATGAATGATTAATGATGCATTAATGACAAGAAGCTGTTTCAATAGTTTAAGATGACAGACAATATTCAAACCAATCAATTTCATTTTTAAAATTCTAAGAGAAATATATATAAAGGCAGGAAAAAGGGAGGTTCTGAGTTCTAATCCCAACTTTAGGTAGGCATGAAAGCCAGCTGGGTGACTTTGGGCCAGTTACCCTCTTTCAGCCCAACTCACTTTACAGTGTTATTGTTATGGAGAAAATGGGAGGAGGAAGTAGTATTAAGTATGCTTGCTGTCTTACATTATTTATAAAAATAATAAAAGTGGAATTTTAAAAAATCTAACAACTAATTTAAATCTAATCTAAAGTCAGATGAATAAAATACAGACACCAGAAGGTAAATGTTCACATGAATTTGAATTATATTACTTAAGAGAGAAGAACCACTTAGTTTACTGGATGAAACTGCCAATGTGACAAAGTCATTGAATGCGCTTTCATAATTTCCCACCCTAAAGTATAGTTCCATTGTGCTATCTAGCGAGTCAAGGGCTGCTATTACATGGAGTAGCCCTATTAGACAGATATCTCAGGTACCAAGTCCAAAAAGGCAGTGAAACTCTTTAAATGAGAAGATATGTGGGCCACTCATATACCTTCAAAGCTAATCTGTTGTTCTCAGAAGTAATAAAGGCTGATGTTCTATTGTCGTATTGACGCATAAATTGCCAAATAAAATGGCACATAAATTGCCACAAAAATTATTTGGCAAATAAAACAACAATACCAAACTAGTTAAACTCTTATTTACGTGAATTTAAAATGGGACAATTTTGTCGATTTTGAACCAGTTTTAAGACTGCCTTCCTTACCTATAATTAAATTCAAAAGTTCAGAAACATCTCAAAAGATTCTCTTACAAATACTGTACCTTCTTTGGTCTATGACTGCTATTATACATGTGTCATTTCTATTCTGTCCCTTAGGTAAACTACTAAGGCAGAGAATAACACTTCATACTTCTAAAGCCTGTGCGTGTAAAAGGAATCTACAACTGTCTCACCAGAGTTACCCTTCCTCAGCACTCACTAAAAATCCAGATTGGGCTCATATTCCCTTTTAGCTGCATTTGAACAGATTCAAACAATGCAAGAACACACATTCTCACATACATACATCACAGTTCACTCACATTTCACCCTCTGAATAACTGAGTAACTTGAGCATAAACCCATTCTTTGTATCACCACATAACAGAACCACAACTATAATCATCCCATATGCAATGGAGAAACAGGAAGTTCATGTTAAATTGAAGAAATGCATTTCATTTACCATGTTTCTACTATTGTGATATTTCCTGCTGATTTAGGGATGAAACCCAATGTACTTTAATATCCTAACAGGCTTTTCCCAAATGTAATGCTATGTAAAGTTTAAGTAGACAGGCATCTTTTATTTATTTGAATATTTGACCAGCATTTATTTAGATAGATAGATAGATAGATAGATAGATAGATAGATAGATAGATAGATAGATAGA
>BLBF01000025.1:23327626-23407686 GCA_015471245.1 Laticauda colubrina
AGATAGATAGATAGATAGATAGATAGATAGATAGATAGATAGATAGATAGACAGACAGACAGACAGACAGAATTCAGCTTTGTTCAGGTATTTTAAGTTTTCGCGGGTACTTACATGAATGCAGTTCAGTTTCCTTCGGGTATTATCCCACGTCATTGTAGTGCTTTTAAAGTTGTAGCAACGTTTCAGCAGAATCTCATCTGCCATCATCAGGCTTCTGTATTGAGTTTGTATGTGGGTCAGGGCCTCACAGCCGTTGGTTTTAAATTTGAGGCTAGCCTATTGCTGTGCCAGCATGGTATTTTTTACATCCTGATTGGTTGGGAGTCTTGGTCTGTGTTTATTGTTCTTGGAGTTTGTTTGATTGGTGTTTCTGGTTTCTTCTGTCTGTTTTGTGGCTTTGATTGGCTGGCAACACTGTGTTCCTATATTGGAGGCTTTCAGTGCAGCTTGGCTTTGCGTGAAAGGACGGCTATCATCTATTTGGAAGCTAGGTTTCATCTGGGTGCCTGGTGGGGTGTGTTTGAGCTGGAGGTATCAGGGGGAGTCTGTTTGTGCCCAGGTGTTTGTCTGTCTTGTGGTGTGGAGATCTTTCTATTTGAGAGTGCAGGCTTCCAAATGATTGACAGTCTAGTGGAATCATCTCTTCTATTCATGATTTCATGTCTCTTTTCAATCTCTAAGGCTTCTCTGATGATTCTGTGGCTGGGGTTTTCTATAGTGGCTAGGGTTTTAGTGCCATTGAAGTTGATGTTGTGACCTGTGGTTTTCATGTGTTGGACTAGTGAGGAGGTGTGTTCCAGCTTTTTTACTGCATTTTTGTGTTCATCTAGGCGGGTACTTATTCTTCTGTTGGTCTGCCCAATGTATGTGGCCGGGCATGACGCACAGGGAACTTCGTATATGCCTTGGTTTTCCAGGTCAATTTTGTCTTTGGGGTTTCTAAGGATGGCTGCTATTTTTTTTGTCTGTTTTGAAGGCAGTCTTGATGTGATGCCTGTGTAGTATCTTACTGATTTTGTCTGTAGTACCTCTTATGTAGGGCAGGACAGCTGTTCCATAGGTCTGTTGATCTTCTAGGTCTCTATTATGTCTTCGTGTGTTTTTGTGGATCAAGCTCGTGATTCTGTTTTTGTGGAAGCCATTGGCTGTCAGTACTTAGTTTGCATAGTTCAGTCTTTATGTGTATCTTGTCTGCCAGGCGTTTGGTTCTGGTGATTAGTGTTTTGGCCACGGAATTTATCTGTGCTGGGTGGTGGTGGGATTGGGCGTTGAGGTAGCGGTTGGTGTGTGTTTTCTTCTGGTATATGGTGTGTCCTAGTGTGCCATCTGTTTTTTTGTAGATTAGTAAATATAGGAATGGTAGTTATTTGTTTGTTTCCGTTTCCATGGTGAACTTGATTTTGGGGTGTGTGCTGTTTAGGTGTGTTAGGAAATTGTTTTGGTTTTTTTTTCCATGGGGCCAAATCACAAATGTGTCATCGATGTATCTTAGCCATAGTTTGGGTTTGTGGGTGGCATTAGCCAGAGCTCTGGATTCGAATTCTTCCATGAACAGGTTTGCAATGATGGGTGACAGTGGTGATCCCATAGGGGCTCCTTCAATTTGCTTGTATCTTTTGTCCTTTGTATGTGAAATATGTGTTGGTTAAGCAGCGTTCTGTTAGTTCCATGAGGTGTTTAGCTGGTTGGTATTTATTTTTGATGATTTCGAGAGTTTCTTTTATTGGGACTTGAGTGAATAGTGAAACCACATTGAAACTTACAAGCAGATCTTCTTGTTCCACATGTAGATCTTTGATCATATCCAAGAAGTGGTATGAGTTTTGTACATATGAAGCTGCGGTTTCAGCATGGGGCTGTAGCTGTTTTGCGAAGTTTTTAGCTAGGTTTTGTAGTGGTGCTCCTCTGGAGCTGACTATAGGTCTGAGGGGTATGCCTTCTTTGTGTATTTTGAGTCTCGCAGTTTGAGTCTCACTGGCTCAAGGTTGACTCATCCTTCCAAGATCAGTAAAATGAGAACCCAGATTGTTGGGGGCAATATACTGTAAACTGCTCAAAGAGGGCTATAAAGCACTGTGAAGCGGGATACAAGTCTAAGTGCTATTGCTACATGACGAGAAAAACAAATCTTACAAATTTATTTGGTGGATGCAGAATGGGATTCTATCGGTTTGGACCAGTTTGGGAGAACTGGATATTAAAGTTACATCTGGTTTGCTGAACCAGTATTTTAACTGACTGACCGGCTGGCCCTGTCCCTCCCAGGAATCTCCACACGGCCCATTTTTGATGAAGGTGAGTCCATACAGAGGCTCTGGGAGGGGGAAAAATGAGCCTTCCAGAAGTCCAGAAACTGGCCTGTTTCTGGCTTCCGGTGGGCCTCCAGAGCCCGGGGGAGGCTGTTCTTGCCCTCCCAGAGGTTCAGGGGAAGCCTCCGGACCCTTGGGAGGGTGAAAATGGCCTTCCCCAGGCTCTGGAGTTCCACCAGAAGCTGGAAACAGTAAGTTCTGTAGGCCACACCCACCATGGCCATGCCCACCCAGCAACAGGGCAGCGAACCGGTTGCTGGGATTTTTGAATCCCACCCTTGGGTTGATGGCATAGGGAACAAAACTACCATAATCTGGTAGTCCTGCTAGAAATATTTCAAAACCTCCTACCAGAGGTTTTGAGGAGCAATAGAAATAGACCGTAAAGTAGGTATGTGGGCTCTCTAACAATGCTTCGAGTTCTAATCACATAGTGCTTATAAGCAGTATCCTGAATAAAAGGAAGCAAGCTTCTTGGCTGTCTTTACCATTCTCTGTATGGACTTTCTATCTGAGGCACTGCTGCCACCAAACCAAACAGTGATGCAATTTATTAAAATGTTCTCAATTGTTTCTTTGTAAAAAGTGTCTAGGACAGAAGGAGAAAGATGTGCACTGGAAGCAGGAAATGCAGATGCTGAATATTAATGGCTAATATTTACTACGCATGAAGAAATAAAGCAAGCTGGAATCAAAACAAACCAAATAACGTAATATTTACATTTAAAGTTCAATAGTACCCAGACTGGGAGGGATTGCATACAATTAAAAAAAAACACTTCAAATTTTTTTAAACTGTGACATTGCATAAAGAAAGAAAAGGTGGAATAAGTAAACTGAGCAAAATAATACACACTGCATGCTGAGAAAAAAATCAATGATGGTCTTTTAAAGGCAAAGAATACCAGATAATCATACTCTCACAAAAAAACCCCTAATAATTCTATTTTCTACAAAATTATTCACATATTCAGCATTGAAATTCTAAAAAATAATAACAGTTTTGTAGTCTCTTCTACAGAGGAAGTTTTCTAAAATTAACTTTAAGAATATTATGAAATCCCTTTAAAATCCAAAAGATGTCCAGTAAATGACTTGGAACAACTAGCATTATATGTCTATGATGCTGCAAGTTTTGATGCAGTTGCACACCCAAATAGGCACCATTGTAAGATTGAAGAACAATCAAGTTTATACCAGAAAGAAAAGGAGATAAGGACATCCAAACAGTAAAAATCCCATTTATTTTATCAGTATTATTATAAAATCAAGCACATCGAAGAAATTAAAAGTTCTTTGAAATAGCCGAAGATACAGGGGGAAAGATATATATTTTACTACAGCTATCTTTTTAACCTCTTTGTGTCAGCAGACAAGGATGCCTAACAAACAGGAAAAAGCTCTATAAGCTATCAGTGGGCAAATCTGAAATCACCTCTCTGTTACCTCCTACTGCTAATTCATCATCCCAGCATGAGACAGCTAGCTGATTGTGAACCAAACGCTACAATAAGGGCCTCAGCTGACCACCAAAAACAGCAAAAGGGAAGGGGAGGTTTTGATGGGCAAAAGCCTGGAGAAGGCCTAAGATAAGTGCCGGCTGTCAGACAAGGACAAAGAAGGGCAGGCCCCGAGGAGAGAAGGAGATAAAAAAAATCTCGACAAGCTTTATCTGATGAGGGTTATGGCTAATTAATTATAAACTCAATTACCTAACCCTTACTTCAGCAGTCTCTATTCATTAAGAGATAAAAACTTGACTGACTGCTAGCTTTTGCCAGCACACACAGCATGCTTATTTGCTCCCTTCAGCACACAATTTCTTAAAAAAGATCTCCAAAAGCATTTTGACCTGTCAGCTTTTTTTCACATAGACAGAACATTTCTCCCCATCCCCCCCACACCCCCAGACACCCAAAGTGCCCTGGGTTGCACAACAGGAGGGCACAGCTTGCATGCTGTGCACTGGCATTTAAAAGCAAAAACCCAACATTAAACAATAGGGATTAGGTATATCAAAGATCTTGTTTCCAGCTGTGTTTCAGTTTGATAGGCCTTTTGAACTTTTTCACATTTTAACTTGAACTTTTAATTTTGGGTGTTGGAAGTTTGGTTACAGTCAAATTGTTACAGTCAAAACAATTTAAAAAATAAGTCAGCTTTATATTTGTGCAATATTTTTCCGGAGCCTGACTATTTTGTACTTTCAACTTTTCTATTTGTTTGATTAAAATGCATCGAATCTTCTATGCAGCTTCAAGAAGGCTGGCAACAACTGCAATTTTAACTAAGGTAAATAACATGTTATTCTAGGGAATATGAACAAAACTAAGAAACATTCTTTAACAATTTGATTATCATAAGACATTGTTCAACTTTTGAGATATATTAACTTATTAACCATTTTATATTTTTGGGGTTTTGACTCCCACGTTTAATTTATCTACTTGAGTCTCATTAAGTTTAAAATGATAGGATTAATGCTACATGACAAGAATAAAGTGACATAGAGCAAATTGAAGAACAGTGCTATTTCTTCCACCTAATTTCCCTGTTGATATAATGTCTTGAAAATGTTCTGACAGCGAAACTAGAGTTATGCAGTTCTTATCCAATCACTTTTAGATAGCTCTGCAGATTTGTTTTCATTTCTAGAAACTCTGGTCAAGATTTGCTTTCTTGGGATCAATAGAATCCAATTAAATTTGTGATGAACTGGCTAATGGATCTGCAATTCCCATATTTACCTCATAATTCAAGCTTTAATTAGTCTCTACTAATAATGCCCCTAAAATTAAGTAGGCCATGTTTGAATATTCCTGGAGAAGATATGTGGAGAAAGTTGGCACCAGAGTCTATTCTTGGTAGGACTCAACGCTGCGTAGGCAGAAATCTATTCGTAAAATGGACCTCTCCCCTCTACCCTTTCTCTTTTGTAAAACAGCTGTGGATCTTCAAAATTAGGAAAGTTGGGGATCCAACTTTCTCAAAAATCGGAGTTTCATGGAATTGCAAAAAAATAAAGACAACATTTGTAGTTCTGTCAGCAGTAACAGAATTTTGATAGAGAAGTACCACTAGTTTCCATCCAGGATTTGCTTCACTACTGAGTGAGGTGTTATTGTGGCAAATAAGATATTTTAGATGTCCTTGATTGTTATATTTTACAACAGAACATAAATATGCAGAACATGATCAAAGTGCTCCCAAGATTCTTGCTTCAACATCTTAAAAATATTAATAATAATAATTAGTAGTAATAGCAGCAGCCGTCATTTGGCATGTAATCACCATCAAGTAATTTTCAGGAATTTTGGAGTACCTCAACAAGTCCCCTGATTCACAACTGCTTGCTGGCAAATATGGGATGGAAGCCATTTTGTAAGCATACCCATTATAAGCTTCCAAAATTCCAAATGTGTCTCAAGCCACAAAATTTTGCAAACATTGCTGTAATAGCATGTAAAAAAGAAGCATTACTGTCTGAAACAAAATAAAATAAAATCATCAATTAAAAACTATTAACAATAAAAAAAATCTCACTAGAAATAAAATGTTTAAAGAGGGAGTGCAATTAAAAGGCAATCTGACAGTTCTTACCTTACAAATCCCCATTTGAACAAATATTTCCTTAACTGCTATTTAAATAAAGACACTGTAGGAGAATTATAACACGAGAAAAGGAACAAAAACGTATAGGATCCCACAGCATAAGGAGTAGAAATAGCTATTAGACATGTACTGCTCAACAGTGCTTTTCAACTTTCTCTGAGTGGTTTATAGTGCCAACCATATTGTCCCCAATAATCTGGGTCCTCATTTTACCAGAAGGATGAAAATCTATCAGAATTGAACTCCTGGTTGTGAGCAGAGTTAGCCTGAAATACTGAATTCTAACCACTCTGACACCACTGTGGATCCAAAGAGAAATCTATCACTGCTTCTCTCTAGTAACAAATCCATATGAAACATAGTGCCTTTGATCCCAACTGACTGAGACCTTCAGCAGTATCCTGCTGATGGTGATGTTAAAATACCATCAAGAAATCAAGAAAATCAACACAGTACCATCCCTTCAATTATCTGTTGAAGAAAGAGGGGGCAAAGGATGTGTCCGACAGCTTGAGCTAGCCTCACCAGGAGAAGGGGCCCAGGAGTCAATTCAAGTGGAACAGACAGGACAGTGCGAGCAGGTCTTCAACTAACTGAAGAGGAGCCTGACCAATGTGACCATCTTGGCTTACATAGACCCAAACTGGCCTTATGAGCTACAAGTTGATGCTAGCTGGGATAGCCTTGGAGGGGTACTGTATCAGGAACATGACGCATACCTGAGACCCATCACATACATCAGTAGGGGCCTCACTTGCCATCTGAGAAGAACTACCCCACTCACAAATTGGAGTTCTTGCCACTTCTTGTTTCTCTGTGATTGGAGAATAGTCATTTCACAACTGTCCAACATGTTCTTCTTCATCTTCAAGAATATGTCTGCCATGAAAATATGAAGAAGTGTTCAAAATATTGCATTTTGTGCTCAGAGTGTTTTGGTGACCAAGAATGAAAGTGAATGTTAAAGATAAGGTATCATTCTGCCATGACTGTTTTTAGACTAAGGCTGTCATAAATAAGTCAGCTAGTTTGCTTCATTCCTCTGGGGCAGAGAACCCCTAAGTTGCAAACTGGATCTGTCTGAGGTGATACTGTTGGAGATGACCAGGCTGAGCCCAAGGGAGGGGACAAATGTGTCATGAGTCCCTGTGCACATGCCAGAGATCTAAGTTTAGTCCACCTTGAATACTTCTCTTATCTCCCATGCATTTCCCTTAACAGCCAGTTGGCCAGGTTCTTAAAGAGAGCTTAAGCTTGCAATAAATTTATACACTCATTTGAACTTCCTGAATCTCCTTATTTCCAGGGCATTTGACAATTGCAACCCTATCCAGAACTAAAGATTATAAACATTTGGATCAAAAGGCTCTGCACAGCTGCAGCCACTTTGTTTTACCCGTATTTAGCTGAAACTTATTATCTCCCATCCCACTGCTTCCAGGCCCCAAGAAAGGGCAGCCACAACATCACTTTGATGGAGATATAAAGCTGAGTATCATCAGTGTATTAATGATAACCCATGATGTTGGGTGATCTTACCCAGTGGTTTCATATAAATGTTAAAAAAGGAGGAGAGACTATGGAGCCTTGCAATACTCCAATATGGAGTGGCCATGGGCTGGATTTCTTATACATATTATCATTGATTGGAACTGGCCATGGAGGAAGGAACCAAATCAGGGCAACTCTATGCCTCCCAGTCCCAAATCCCACAGCCAGACTAAAATGATATCAGGGTCAATGGTATGGAATCAAATCCTGCAAAAGTAAGAATATAAAGAAGATTCCATTCTGGATGGAATATGGATAGAAGTGAGATTGAGTGAACTCAGAAGGTATAGGTTTTCTATACGGCTAAAATGGAGCAACAAGCTAAACTAAAACTGCCAATGCCATTGAGAGATAATGAAAATATAGTTCATCAAATCAGAATAACAGAATAATGGAGTTGGATCTTCACCACAAACATGTAAAACAGGGACCTATTGAAGAAAAAACATGTCTTAGTGAAGATACTGAGGTCTAATCCAACCTATTATAAATGATGCAAAGAACCTGAACTTTGCACTTGCCTCTATGGAATTTGCCATTGGTCATTATTTTGTATGGCTGAATGATTGGCAAGGTTTTTGTTGCTTTCAGGAATAGATTGCCAGGATGAAACATATAAGGTGCAAAAGAGAGGCAGATTTAGGGCTATCTTACTTTATTATGCATTATTATGGAAATGATTGAAATAAATTAAATGATCTGATCATTGGAACAGCAATGTAAGACTCAGAATGCCTTCTAAATTATTTGGTGCTCAACTTCATTAATGTGCCAAAAATGGAGATAGCACAGAAGTTGACTCGCAAGAAAGCTAAAACTGGAATAAAATGAAATGAAAAAGACAGTGGAGAGGCTTCAAGGCATTAACCAACCCTATGGTTGTGTGCTTCTCTGCTAGCTCCAAGTGAATCAGCAGTGCTGGGTTTTCAAACCTCTGAAAGGCCAGTAGAATGGGGCCCACATGGCCTCTAGCGGGAGAACATTCCAAAGGGCGATAGTAATTTATTTATTTATTTATTTATTTTATTTTTGTTAATTGCTTACAAGATAATAGGTATAAGTAAAAACATAGTTATGAATACATGGATACATATAAGAAAAAATAAATAAAAGAAACAATAGGACAGGGATGGTAGGCACGTTGGTGCGCTTATGCATGCCCCCTACAGGCCTCTTAGGAAAGGGGTGAGATCAATTGTAGACAGTCTAAGGTTAAAGGGTTTGGGGTTTGGGGAAGAAACCACAGAGTCAGGTAGAGTATTCCAGACATTGATTACTCTGTTGCTGAAGTTGTATTTCCTGCAATCAAGTTTGATGTGGTTTACCTTGAGTTTGTATCTATTGTTAGCTCTTGTGTTATGGTTGAAGCTGAAGTATTCATTGACAGGTAGGACATTGCAATGTATGATTTTATATACTATACTTAGATCGGACCGAAGGCGGTGTAGTTCTAGGTTTTCTCGGTCTAGAATTTCGAGTCTGGAGGCATAAGGTATTCTGCAATGAGTAGAGGAGTGGAGAACTCTTCTTGTGAAATATTTCTGGACTTTCTCAACTGTGTTAATATCAGATACATAATGTGGGTTCCAGACTGATGAGCTGTATTCAAGTATTGGTCTAGCAAATGTTTTGTATGCTCTAGTTATTAGTGTAATATTACCAGAGAAAAAGCTACGTAAGATTAGGTTAACAACTCTTAACACCTTTTTGGCTATGTAGTTACAGTGGGCTCTAGCACTTAGGTCATTCGAGATGAGTACTCCAAGGTCCTTGACAGAGTTTGGAGGCTCTCTTCCTGGAACCAACCAATCAAAATCCATAACATACCCTTCCTGCCTGACTGGGTGTGATGGGTTGAAGTAATGAGAATGCTGCAGCATAGTCACAGGCTTCAGTGCACTTGTATTATTTTCAATATATACAAGTCGGTAAGCATGTCCTCAAGCATTGCAAAGGGTGGAGAAGGCAAGAACAGGGGTATCAAATAGGGGTGCAGGCAGGGGTGGGATTATACCAGTCCTACAGAACCCCTTGTTAACTTTCTAAGCAGTTTGGTAGTTAGAAGCAATCTCCTTTTGTTTTTTTCCACCCTTATTACATTCTTGGCAGACAGCGTAGACTTACGACTCCAGAGCTTTGGAGCTTGGCTTTCTTAAAGGGGAAGGGTTGTTTAAAGATTTTTACACTGCTGTTGGGAGGAAATACTTCCCTGGACAATCAGCACTTTGAAGAAATCATTGAATAATGAAATAGAGCTTTTAGTGACAGGGAACCAAGATGAGTGACATTCAGCAAGGTTTCTTGGCTAGCTAGAAAAATTGACATTCAAACATGACTTTAAAGGTTAATTTTGTGCTTGGTGAAGTTTAATTTTGTGTTTATTGACAGGATAATTTTCCCTATTCAGCTTCAACAAGCAACAGCTTCTGTTGTGATTTAATTATTTGTATTGTGTTTGAATTTTTTCCAGCCTCATTGTTTCTTTTTCTATCTGGGGAGGGGGTCTTCCTCACTGCTTTAGTACTATCTGGCACTGTCCTTTTGGGGTATACTTCCAAGATGCACTGATGGCACTGATTTTTTTAATTGCCTTTCTGGGGGGCATGTGATCTTTTCTTAAATCTGGATGATTTCCTTAGGACACCTTCTGAGGTGAGTGAGACCAGCTTTAAGTGGTGCAAATGGATCTAAGGATTGCTTTTCCTGGGTGTGCTTTTTCTGGAGAGCTTAAGTAACCTCTCTGCTAAAGGGTTTCACTTTATGAGCAAGAGTTGGCTGCTTGATAGTTATTACTGCATTTTGACTATTTTCATTCCTCAAGGTGCTCTGGCACCCTGCCTGATTTGTAACTCTGGCTTGCAGGTATTTTTAATCTGATGATTGGTATTTAGGGCAGCTTTATGCAAGCAAAGAAGCTTCTTGTATTTTTGTACAGATAATCCTTGACTTACAACAGTTTATTTAGTGACCATTCAAAGTTACAATGGCACTAAAATGACTTATGACCATTTTTCACACTTATGACAATTTCAGCATCTCCACTGTCATGAGAGGCTAGGCGAGGAGAAGTGCCCCTTGACATGAGTGATGTCAAGTTGGCTGTGCCCACCCAGTCATATGACCACCAAGCCACACCCACAGAACTGGTTGTTAAAAAAACTGAATCCCACCCCTGGGTGCAGGCCCAATACTTTACGTGCAGGCCATGCCCATCCCAGAGCCGCAAAGGGGGAAAAGGTTGCAAAACAACATGTGATGGCAACGTGATGCTGGGAGTTTGACACCCATGGATTAAAAGGTAAATAAAAGCTGAAACTGAGTAGGGGTCTTGCCTCTTTTCATGTGGAAAGCACAGTTGCAGTCACATGATTTCAAACTAAGCAATTGTTTCATTTAATGACAAAGTTGCAGTACCAATTAAGTTGTAAACAGTGACTACCTGTAGTTTGAAACAAGTATGGAGGAATTCCTTGAAGAATGGTGGAACTCAAGGGAGGAATACTTTCAAAAAAAGATGAAGAGATCAGTTTCTACTGATTGCCCTTGATTACGTTACCTAGTTTGGGTAATGAAACGTCTGCAAGAAAATAAGCAAGCTCAGAGAGCACCAAGGATCACTGATTGCCCTTGGGCCAATGAGGGTCTTTCATGTTGAAGACGGTTGGTGGATGAGGAAGATCCCACCTCCATCCTTATAGTATTCTGGATGTTTAACTTATTTAATCTCTGTTCATTTTAATATTTAATATTTTTATGTTTTATGATGTTTGCAAGCTGTCCAGAGTCACTGGACAGTAAAATGAGCATCGTATAAATTTAATAAATAAATAACTGAAGCTGCAACTATCATATAAGCGGTTTTTCAAGAATAACACAAAGCTTTGATTCTTGTTATGGAGACTATATCGATATAAATGCTTTATACATGTGGAATTACAACAACGTTTAGGAAATGTTTACAAACTAGAAACCTGTAAGGGGAATAAGAAAGCTTTCTAAATCAGGCCAAGGTGAGAATCCTCTGTACCTCTTACTAGAGGAATCCTGCTGTTCTACAGTATGGCACTGTATCTGTCCAGATTCTTTGGAACCACTAAAAAGGAGGCCAGCAGTATTGTCTTGGGGTACCTAGCTAGTACCAGTAGCGACTTTGAGGGCCTACCTAGCTATTAAAAGCCTGAACTCACTTTAAGATAGTTCTCACTTTAAGATAGTTCAAAGGCACCAAGTGATATGAAGAAATTCCCTTTGTCAGGTTTCAAGGGACCATGGAACTCTGAACATGATTAGCAGCAGGATACAATTGAGATAGCTACAGATAGTCCTCAAAATGGTCATAACCTGTCATTAAGCATCATTTGAAATTATGATGGACCCTGAAAAAGGGATTTACAACATAGATTCAAAGTTATGATGTTCTTATCCCGCACAATCACATGACTGCATTTTGGATGCTTGGCAACCAGTCTGCATTTATGGCCATTTACTGTGTCCTGCAGGCACATGACCACAATTGATGTTTATAGGATAGGATAGGATAAGAAATGGAGGGGAACTTGGAGGTGTTCTAGTCCAGTGGTTGCCAACTGGTGGGCCACGGCCCACTGGTGGGCCATGAAAAAAATTTTGTGGGCCACAGAGAAATCTCACCCCAAGAGCATCCCCACAAAACAATTAATCCAGTCTGTGCAGAAACACAAGGCTGTGCCACCCACATGGCCCATGGGAACCCTCCCTGCCCACTCACTCCTTACCCAGTAAACTTGCCTGCTAAATTTCTGTTTTTCCTTTTTCCGACCATCATCTGTTCTCTGTGCTGGGAGATTTAGATTAGCTAGGAAGCAGGAAATAGTTGGATTTCTTGCTTTCTAGCTAGTCTTTAGATCTTCGGCTCTGCTTTTAAGTACAGCCGAACCTCCCTTGGGACTGAAGGTTTGCTTGCAAGCAAATTCGGTGCAGACTCACGGCAAGCAAATTTGAGAGACTGAGCTAGCCGATGGCAGATACATCACTGAAAGATTTTGTGAGCAAGTCAATCTGCCTGATTTGTCTGATTTGGAGTAGAAGTTGCTCTTTTTTATATAATAAAATCAATATTTGTATGCATGGTGTGTTGCGAGTTAATTTTGTGAGTTTGCTTGCAAGCAAATTTTATGTGACAGACTGAGCTAGCCAATGGCAGAAAGATAGATTTCTGAATGAATCTGTGATTCTGTGGGCAACTCAATCTGCCTGCCTGCTTTGCCTGATTTTTGGTAAAAGTTGCTCCTTTTTTTATAAAAAAAGCAATATTTATATAAAAAATTATATTTAAATACAAGCCATGCCCAGCCAGTCACATGACCACCAAGCCACACCCCCAAATTAGGCCATATCCACAGAACCAGTTAGTGGTCCCAGGGATCTAAAATTATCAGTTTGGTGGTCCCTGAGTTCCAAAAGGTTGGCGACCCCTGTTCTAGTCCAACTCCTTGCATTTTTTTTTTTGTCAAAAACTGGAACTTATTTCTGCTTTTCATAAAATGCTCCATAGTGAATGGCTTTTCTTAACAACCATGGCTTTCATTTTATAATTACCTTGTTTGCTTAACACAACATGGTGACCCACTTTATGACCATCACAACTAATGACCAAAATTGCTGGATCAATTATGGTCGTAAGTCAAGTGTAAACTCAATGTAAACCACTTCAAACAATTGCAGAAAGTACGACTTGAGCAACAGAGTGGTCAATGCCTGGAATCACTACCTGACTGTTGTTACATCCTCTAATCCCACTCCTTAACCTCAAACAATCCACTATTGACCTCACCCCATTCCTAAGAGATCTGTAAGGGGTGTGCATAAATGCACAATCGTGCCTACAATTCCTGTCCTATTGTCCCCATTTATTCATACCTATTTCCTGTATTCTTACTCATGTTTATCCTTATATCTATTAGTAAATGATTGACAAATCAAAATAAATAAATAATAAATAAATATTTTATATGAGATATGAAGAAGCCTAATTTCCATCACCTCTTACAATGATTTCCATCATGCCCATGGGTTTGTCTCAGATAATCCCACTTCCAAAAAACATAAACAGCCACGTGTTAGACCTCTTTTATCTCAGAGCAAATGTATAGTGATGTGGATATAGAGGACATTTCTATCATTGGTTGCCCTCTGCCCTCCCTGGAAGAATTAACCAGGTCCCGCTGCCAAAGCAGAATCAAGGCCATCATAGAAGACCCTCACACCCTGGAAATTATCTTTTTGACCTGTTGCTGTCTGGATGGCGTTTTAGGTCAATAAAATCCCACACCACTAGACTAACAAATAGTTTCTTTCCCTGGGCCATCCGTACCGCAAATAAACACAAAGTCATTACCTGATTAAGATGTGAAAAGATATGAAATCTCAATACCCCATTCAGATGTATAATAACATATTAAAGTACAATCCATCTCTTGTGTATTATACTCGGCTAAGTGTTACAGTCAGTGTTGGATGTATATTTTGTGTATATTCATATATTCATTGTACTCTCAAATGGCAAATGGACACGTGGGTACTCTATTTTTCTTATCTTCATTTTAAAGTGATTTGATTTTATTGCATTGTGGACAGTTGCTGGGGTGCATCCACAGTTTCGTTGTACTTGTACAATGACAATAAAGTTCTTCTTCTTCTATCAGCACTTTGCCATCATTAGATCACTTCCTGATCCAGAAGAAATTGGCAGCCACTGCCACCTGTAACTTGCATGCTGGAATAACCTTCCATTGAGAATTAATTAACTTCCACTTGACTAATTTTTGGAAGTTAATTGAAAACAGAATTTAGTTAGGAGAGCTTTGAAATGATCAAATATTGCCATGTTTATGATATTGGTTACTTCCTGTGTAAATTTTCCTTTTTCTTATTTTATGTTGTGAACATGTTTGTTATAATATTGTAGCTTCTGAGACTTTTTAAATTGTGGTGGGCAGAAATAAAATAATTAAACAAACAAACCTGTGATCTAATTATGTGATACACCTTATAGATATTGTTTGATGCACTATTAATCAATGTTTTTATTTCTATTAGCATCCAGCTACCTTGAGGTAAGACAGGTAGCCTATAAATTTCATAAACAAACAAACAAATAAATAGTGCATGGTTTTACTTTGATAGTGACATAGAAAACAATGAAAAAAAATGATTGACAGATATGTAAAATTATGCATCCAGTAAATCTACAGATGCAAGGCATATCTTTACACCATGAAAGAATGAAAATAATCAAGATCATCCTGAAGGGAAACAGTTCAAAAAGTAGTTGAACTGAACTTGTCATTCTTCTTAGGAATACCTAGAAAAAAGATGGAAATCCAGTCCTTCAGATGAGCACTCACAGTTCCCCTTTTTTTAAGAAGGAGGGGAAACTGTCAATATAACCTAAGAGAAAGTTAGTCCAATCAAGTATTGATTATGCATGAGAATTTTGCTTCTTTTTCTACAAAGAAATCATATCATTGAACAATTTTGTGGTAATATTGTTTTTTCTAAAAGCAGAGAGGGCTTTATTGATCAGTTTTCAGGACAGTGTCCTTGATACTTTGTTAGTTACAGAAAAAAGCCTTTTCCTGCGTATTATTTAAATGGTGGAATTATGTGTGATGAAGTATATACTCTCCAGCTAACTTCCCATCCTTAGTGAGTTACCAATAAAGACAAGAGTTGGTGAGAAAATTAACTAGCCAACAGTCCAACATAAAAACTCTGGAGTCTGTGTTCTCCAAAAATATTTTTGGAGAACATCCCTTAAATATTTAACAATGTAAAAGGCAGAAAAAATATTTATAAAATGTATTGCCAATTTTCCACCACTGAAAAAGAGTGTTGGGCTTACCTGAAACGCATCTTCTAGTTGTATGGGAGGAGAATCCAAAGTGTGGGCTGTCTCCTGCTTCCTTGCTTAAATCAAAGTTTAGTCCAGTCCCCTTTCCACTGTGCATGTCCAGTTTTTGATGAAGGCTGATGATTGATTTGGAGAGTTCTTTGGTGCTCGTTCTTGATCGTTCTGAGCTCGGGACTAACTATCTAAGGGTGGGATTTGGATTCTCCTCCCGTACAACTAGAAGATGCATTTCAGGTAAGCCCAACGCTCTTTCTCAGTTGTACAGTCAGAGAATCCAAAGCGTGGGACGTACCCAAGCTAATTGTTCTGAGGGTGGGCCAACTCCTTGTCCCAAGCCCCCATCTCCGTGTGAACTCTTTGTATCACTCGTCTTCCAAAGGATGATTCCGCTGATGCAAATGTATCCAGTTTATAATTTCTGGTGAATGGAGATGGTGATGACCACGTTGCTGCCCGACAGATCTCTTCAATCAAGATCTGTATGTTCCATGCTGCTGATGTGGCTGCACTCATGGTTGAATGTGCCATTATGTTACCCGGCAATTGCAATTATTGGCTTTCATAAGCTTTTGTGATACATGTCTTGATCCATCTGCCTATGGTAGATGGTGAAACCCTTTGTCACAACGAACTCAGTCTAAATGAAATGAATAATGCTTCTGTTTTTCTAATGGGCCTTGTTCTCTTAATATAAATGTGTATAGCTCTGCTAACATCCAAGGAGTGCCACTTTCTTTCTAGGCTATGAACTGGTTCTGAGTAGATCTGGTAGTACTAACTCTTGTGCTCTATGGAACATAGAGTTGATCTTTGAGATAAAAGTCGGGTCTAATCTTAATACTACCTTATTCAGGTGAACTATACAGAGGTCCTCCCTCACGGATAATGCTGCCAACTCTGAAATTTTTCTGGCTGATATAATGGCTATTAGGAAGGCCACCTTAACGGTGAGTGAAGGTAATCCTACTGACCTCAGCGGTTCAAAGGGCTCAGTCATGAGAGCCCTTAGCACCCTTGTCAAGTCCCAAGTCGGGTACCTGTGTTATCACTGGTGGCTTTAGATTGGTTGCTCCCCTGATGAACGTACGGATTAGGGGATGTTGTGAGAGGGACTCTGAGGTCCCACAAGCCAACACTGAAGCTATCACTGCTATCTGCCTTCTTAAGGAGTTAGGAGTTAAACCCTTCTCCAGGTCTTCCTGAGAAAATCCAGCACTTGAGTAACTAACACTGTGGTTGGATCTATTTATTCCTTGGAACACCAGGTTCCAAATGCTCTCCAAGTAGCATCATAAATTCTGTTGGTTGATGTTCTCCTGGATGCCTAGACTGTCTATATTACTTTATCTGAGCACTCTATACACTTTAGCGTGGTCCTCTCAAGTGCCATACAGCTAGTTACAGCCACTGTGGCTCTGGATGTCCTATGGCTCCCTGACTGAGTTCTACCTTGCCTGGGAGAATTATTGATGGTCTGGATATCGACAAATCTACCAGATCCGCGTACCAAGACCTCCTGGTCTAGTGAGGTGCTACCATTAAGACCTCCACCCCCTCTTCTATCACTTTCTTGATTACCCTTGGTATCAAGGGGAGTAGGGGGAATGCGAAGAACAAACCCATTGGCCATGCTTCTTGGAGCACATTGGTTCCTTCCGCTCCCTGTGTTGGGAATCTCGACTAGAATCTCAGGAGTTGTGCATTTGCTGGCATCACAAACAGGTTCAGGACTGCTCTCCTGAATCTATGTGACAGTTCCCTGAACAGGTCCGGGTGTAGGCGCCACTCTGAGTGGTCGACCATTGTTCTGCTGAGCCAATTAGCCTGAACGTTTTCCACTCCTGATATGTGTTCCTAAGTGTTGTAAGCACCTGGTCGGCTCTAAGTGTCTCTTTTCGAAATTCACCCAAAAGCCATGCTCTTGTAATGTCTGCATCGTGGTTTCTAGATCACTCTGTGCTCTTAGAGTTAATGTTGACTATTAATATGTCATTTAAGTATGATTGGACCCATATGGGCTTTGTCCTGAGGAAGGCTGCTACTGCTGCCAGGACCTTGGTGAAAGTCCTTGGTGCTGAGGACAGGCCGAATGGTAGAGCTCTGTACTGGTAGTGTCTCCCTGTGTAACAAAACCGCAGGAGCTTCCGATGCCTCCTAGTAATAGGTATGTGTAGGTAAGCATCTGTGAGGTCTACTGATGCCAGGAGATCCCCCTCCTGTATGCTCCCTAGGATAGCTTGCAGGGACTGCATCTTGAATCTCCTGTATACTATGTGCCTGTTTAGTAATTTGAGATCCAAAATTGGCCTCCACCCCCCCCCCCCCTCCCTCTGCACCACTAACAGATTTGAATAGAACCTTTTTCCCTGTTCGTTCTCTGGTACCACTTGTACCGCCCAAATGTCCAGCAGATGTTGAACTGCTGTTTCCATACTTTTAGTTCTGTCCCTTGGCATCAGGCATCTTCTGAAAGAGCTCGGAGGTATGGAGATGAATTCCAGAACTAGGCCTTTTCTTAATGTGTCTAGGACCCACTTGTCCGTTGTAGTTGACACCCATCGGTCGGTGAATAGGCCCAGCCTCCTGCCGATGGGCACATTGTTCCGGCTGTCACTCTGTATACCGGAAAGCCCTGCCGGTCAAACTCTGGAAGGGGTGCCTTCCCTGGGACCGTTGTCCACCCCTATCTCTAAATCCTGACCTGTCTGGATGTCTAATAGGGGTCTGTGTGTACTGTGTGTATGGGGAGTGGCTGAAGCCACCCCTGAGATAGGAAAGGGCTGTTGCCAAGTATACGGAGAAGGCCGCCTATCTGCCTGACCAAGTTTCCTGGGTAAGACCTTCCTCTTGTCCTTGGTTCAATCTGTAATGGCTCAATGGCCTCCCCAAAAAGTCTGTCCCCTTTAACTGGAGCTGATGCCAGTTTCCATTTATGTTTCAGATCTGCCTGCCAGTGGCAGAGCCAAACAAGTCACCTTGCAGCTCCTGAAGCTGCAATGGCCTTAGTTGCGTACTTGACCCCATTAAGTGTAGCATCTGCTATGAACTCTGTTGCAGCAATTATTTTGTTCAAATCCTGTTACAATCAAAGATCACAAGGTGGCATCCTTTCCTGCCTCTGTTCAATCAGGACTGCTCTGCTGAAAAATGATGCCGTGGATGTTGCCTTTACCGCCCATGCCACGGCCTGGTGAACTTTTTGTAGGGTCTGTTCTGTTTTCTTATCCTCCCCTTTTAGACCATCCTCAGCTTCATTAGCCAACACTGTAGCAGACGTGGAAGCTACCACTGGGCTATCTATCATGGGAACTGGGAATAGGTCCACTAGTTCTGCATTATAAAATTTCCTCTCATTCCCCCCTGGTGTTGGGAAAATAACTGGTTTGTCCAAGTGACCTTCCACCACTTCCCTGAATAATTCAGGTGAAGGTATGGATTCACTTTCAACCTTGGTTCTGACAAAAAATCTGTCTTTGGGATCAGATGGTTCTAAATCAGACCCTTCTGTCCCTGTGATTCTCCCCAGGCCTGTTGCTATCTTAGCCTTCTTCAGCAGCATCTTAAACAGCTGGTGACAAAATAGACCTGTGAACATTGGAATTTCTGGTTCATTAGTTTCTTCATCTGAGAATGCTGACTCTCTATATTCTTCCTCTCTTGAAACAGAGGCCTCACTGTGAATGTCTGACCTACTGGAACTGTCTCCTGGAAGCCCAGTTCCTCCCTTACTTCTCCTGCTTGAGTATAATGATGATGAGCATCCCGTCTCCTCTCGTTATGTGTCAGGCTGGGTTTGTCACCCTGACTGTCCCTGAATTCTGTCATCATTTCTTTCTTCATAGCCCTCATTTCCTCATTTCCTCTTTCCTCCCCGACTTCCGATGCTGTGGAGGAAGAACTGGACTCAGTTGAAAATCTCTTTCTCTTGGGGGAGGGCTCTTCATTGCATGCCTGAGAGCATTGTCTTTCTGATTTACTCAATCCTGCCTTCACACAAAGAGCAGGCTGAAAAGGCTGATCTTCAGCGCCCTCTAGTGTTGTGCTCCTTTCCTGATACTTCGCTTTCATTGGTTTGCCTGTTGGAGTGCGGGAATTTCTATTCTTCTCCGCCTCCTTTTCCGTCCTTGGGAAGCATTTCTCAATGGCCCTTTGTCTCCTTAATGCCTCCCTCTCATCTGCCTTGGACACCCTGCTGAGAGGCCTTTCTGAAGCTCTCCCAGCTTCTCTGGGTTCCTTTGTGCTTTGCTCTCTGCTCAAACTGGGGGCAGGGGATTCCTGCACCTCCAGGCTTGCCTCTGTTTCAGACAATCCGGCCATGATCTTTCCCTTTGGCTTTTGCCGATAGAGTACACTCAGACCAGCCTGAGCATGGACTCTAGCCTCCCTTTCTCCTGCGTAGGATTGTGTGGCTGTGATGGAAGCTTGCACAGCCTAAGACTGAGTTTGCCTCCAAATAAATAGAGCGCTGGAGGCTTGTGCGGCTTCTGGTTTGTTTAATGAAGGCTCTGGGAAAGCTGAATTAATTTGCCCTCCTTCTTTGCCAGCCAATCGAGAGCCTACCCGCTCTTATTGAGGCTGCTGCCGCTTTTCTCTTAACACCAAACAGCTATGTGGGCTTTTCCGTCTTGGGATGAGGTCCCGGCTCTTTTGCTTACTCACGGTTTGCTGACTTTCACTCTTTCTCTTTTCTCTCTTTTTTTCTCGAAGAATATAAAGCATTGATCCTATATTTTCTATCTTTCTTTCTGAGCACTTTCTCCTCGTGTCCTCTCTGCATGAAGACGGAGTCAAAAACTGGGCATGCACAGTGGAAAAAGGGCTGGACTAAACTTTGACTGACTTTGTCTTTAAACAAGGAAGCAGGCGACAGCCCACACTTTGGATTCTCTGACCTGTACAACTGAGAACAAACCCAAAGTGGAATCCAAGAAAGAAAAAATAACTTGTATAAAATTATAGTTACACAATTTCAAAGGAGAACAGGAGCAGCAGTAGTAAAGAATCAACAACACCAAATCTAAGCTTTTCAAACCAAAAAAGTGGACAAATGAATTTTCAACTGTCATATGAAGGTAATGTGAATATCAATTTTATGTTAGCAATGACTGAAATTCACAAATGGTATATTAGGAGTGTCCCTATATGGTATTTTAATATCAAGAGGACATTTTTCTCCATAGGTATTAATAATTAGGAATATTTATGAAGGACTACACAATCAGCTAAATAGCTGGACCTTAAAACTAACCCAAATAGGTATTTCATCATTAAACAGGTCTTTTGTTATTAAATGGATCTAGAATTTGGCTTAGGAGCATACTTGAAACAATAAAGGTCTTTCCAAATGTCTCACTATGTATTGACCCTTTAAGTAATGTAAGCTATGGCATTCTTTTCTTTAAAAACATGTAAGAGCTAGTGACAAATGCTTCATTTATACCTGTAAATTATCAATAATATGTTACCAATATACCCACAATATAACTTCAATTAAACCTCTCAAATACAATCAATACAAACTCAATGTTAACTGCTCCAAACTTGATTGCAGAAACAATCAAGCAACAGAGTGGTCAATGCCTGGAATGCACTACCTGACTCCGCTGTTACATCCTCAAACCTTTAACCTTAAACTATCCACGATTGACCTCACCCCATTCCTAAGAGGTCTGTAAGGGGCATGTATAAATGCACAATCGTGCCTACTGTCCCTGTCCTATTGTCCCCATTTATTCGTACCTATTTCCTATATTTTTACTCATGTTTATACTTATACCTATTATCTTGTAAGCAATTGACAAATCAAATAAATAAATAAAATGAAATAAAATACAATGGGAAATACAATGTCTGCTTAAATCAAGATTGCATATCCTGAAGCCCTAGTAGAGCTTTTTGAAAACTGTGACCAAATTGTAATTGTGAATTGGCTCAGTTTGGAGTACAGTCTCCTATGCCCCTCAAAGATTCCCCAGTATTGTATACTAGTGTTGTGAAAAAACAGCAATAGGAAACAATTGTAACTTTCGGGAAGAAATTGTGTTCTAATGAGGGTGGACCTTATCCTTTTCTGAAGAAATGTGAACGTAGCCTTTAGTATTCAGTAACATAATTAGGGCTGCAGTTAATTTCATTAAATTCTGTTGCTGCTAAATGAAGCAGATTATGAGACATCTTTTATTGCAAGGCGTGAAATTACAGCCTGTCAGCTGCCAATGGTAGAGTAAAACTAATGAATTACAGGGTAAATAACACCAGAATTAACCAGCCAATTTAACAAAGCATAGAGCAAAGTCATTTTCACTTAGAACTCTGAATAGTATTACTATGAAATCTGCTCACTGAAAATATAAAATTGTTTCAAGGATACAATAATTTAAAAAGATACATTATATTTACTGTTGAAAAATAAAAAGTATTTTAATAAAAATATTTTAGTCAATGAAAAACTAGATATTTCATCATGATTTCATTTAAAAATATGTTACAGGTCATAAAATAACAATTTGATTTTTTTTAATGATTTCAAAAACTTCTACGGTTAGATGTTTTTTTTTGGAATTCCACAGTAAATAATATCTTTCAAATTTTCACTGTCCATGTTAGCTTGGATAAAACTTCCATGTAAAATTTGTGAAGTGCAACTGTAACCAGTCGGCATTATCATCTACTATTGTTTTTAAATTATAAGAAAACAAGTAAAAATGTAGAAACAGGATTCAAATGAAATGAGAGTAAATTTTTGAATATTTCAAGATTATGGTCACAGTTACAGAAATCCAAACATCTGTTACTTCCAAAATATTTTTAAAAGAACACTTTATCCACTGGAAGGGCTGAAATAATCAAATTGCTTCAATATTTCCACATACATTTTCAAGTACTTAAGTAATGTGGAATTCTTCACATTTTCAGTTCATAGAAGTTTGCAAAAGAAAAAAAAATCCCTATTGAAATTATGGGGATGGTTATATAAATGTTAATTTTTCCAAAGTTTGTTGCATAAAAATATTTAATTACAGGAATAGATTACAAGAGGAATATACAGTAGCTGGAAAATCAAAGTAAACCATATTCAGAACTTTCCTAAGTGTTTAGAATATATGAAGTATTAGAATAATTTTGTTAAAGTATTTAGAGAGTTTATACTCCTTATACAGACTCTTAATGTCATATTTTGGAATGGATTAATTGTGAAACAACTCAAGATTTCAAATTTACAAGCTATTGCAAATAAAGAAATGTAGATTTTTTTCATGTGAGGTTGTAGAGAATTCATGCAATTTAACATAATTTTTACTCAGAAATCTTTAATAATATATGTGGTAAAACATTAAAATGTTAATACAAATTCTGTATTAAATGCACATACTAAAATAGCACAGATTAAAGCAATAAGCTACAGTATATAATGCACATAGTAGTAAGTGTGCTTTTTCTTCCTTTTGCTTTTCAAACTCCTCAACCTGGGTTTCTGAAAGGATAGCTTCTTTGATAATTTTTCTCGAATAACTTAATTACATACTTCCTGGCCTTCTTAATTCTTAGCCTAATGCTATAAAGTCAAATATAGTTTCTAGCCCTGCTGAATCTTATGGGATTTTACTGCTATTGAAGTATAGTACTGAATTGCATATCCTTTGCCCTGCCAAAAAACATTTTTTAAAAAGACATAGCAGAACTGTATTTATTTAGATCCTAAATAGTTTTATCTTTCAAAATGTATTTAAGTTTGTTAATTGTCCTCTTCCACCAAGCATGCAGCTTCGGGAGGGATGTACATGGAGCGGTAAGGGAGGAAGGGGACACCCACCTAGCCAGCCAGATCAGCCGAATCAAGCCTGGTGATCAATGGGGTGACAGATGTCACAGCCAGATCGCCCTCACATCAGCAGAGTGAAATATAATACTTCCACATTTTAATCTAGGCATCTCTTTAGGTGCCATGAATGAATGAATGCTAAATATTTGGACAAATTTAGAGCTAAAAGCTTGAACTGTCACAAAAATTAACCAAATAAATTAAGAAACAAAATGAAATAACGACCATGTTTCCCTGAAAATAAGACTGGATCTTGTATATTTTTGGGACCAAAAGACCCATTAGGTCTTATTTTCAGGGGAAGTTTTATTTTGCAGCAACCCGCCCTCTCCCTCCTACTATCTGCTTGCCCACAGCCATAACGTCTTACAGGGTTTCTCAGGGCAGACACACTTTGCCTAGATGGAGAAATGATGGAGACTGGAAGCTTTGTCTGCTTGCAAATAGGGCTCTTTGAAATGGAGCAATTAGCTCCATTAATATATACAAAGTCTTATTAAATGTTTTATGCATAAAACTAGAAATATTAATTACTATTTATGTACTATTTATTTTAAATTTTACAGGGTCATATGAATTATTATAATCAATCTCTAAAACTCTTTAAAATATTATACTAGTTTAAGCTGTTTTAGTCATTTGTCCTTTACCCATATTAATGAAAAAGTAAAGGCTTACACTACAATCAATGTAATGTGTTCGCCTTCTGCTTAACTCATATTATAGCTCATTTAATTGTTGCCAATATTTCTGAGAGTTTTCTCTTTTTTTATTCTTAACTTCTGTCCCTATTAAGAATTACAGTTCTTTTCCTTCATTTTATTCTTAATTTTTCTTCCAAATGGAATAGAATGTAATATTATTTGTTTTGCTATATGTGCTTGATCCTTCTCTTAGATCTCTGAAGAAAACCTAAAATACAAATTAATTTATATCCAAATATTGTTAATTTTTTCTCATGTTTTGATATAGTATAATATTATACACATCTATATGAAAGTTAGCTTTACTGTGTTTACTATGCATTGCAGCCTTAGACAGTTCTTAATATTAAAGAATTTTAATTGACTAATTAAAATGATAATTAAATTTAGTTGACAAACTGTTTCCTTAAAAAGCAAATACTGTATCAGAGATGCTGCAAATAAGCATAATATTTCTGCAATAAAAATATAAAGATGAATATCATCTCAGAAACTGCTAGCATTTGTTAGTCACAACTCATTTCAGTTGCATTTCAATTGTGCAACTTGAAATATATATAACTGTGGATTTAATGCAGCTTTTTAAAAATTACACTGTACTTTAAAATATTACAGTCCTTTAAATACTGTATTTCCTACCCTCACATTACTTTGACGTTAATCCTACAACTGTATAGAAAATGTATTATTTTTCTCAACTAGCTATGTGTCATCCAATTACACTAAATCAAATAAATAAATATTCATTGTAGAATGATTCTATTATTAATATGCATCTGTTATCTTGAAAGACAGAATCAGATAAATGATAGTTTCCCCGAAAATATGACCTATCCTGAAAATAAGTCCTAGCTTGATTTGTATACATGTGCCCAATATAAGTCCTACCTCCCCCCAAAATAAGCCCTAATTACCCATTCCAGGGTGCACATGTAAAAATTAAGCTTGGAGTTGCTCTACTACTTACCTTCAGACAGTTGCAGCCAGGCCTCCCACACCTTGGCCCATTTCTTCTGCAGCCAGCAAGGCTTTCCTGAATGCATCTGTAGCTGATAACAGAGCTCTGGATTGATCTGGAGCTCTGTTATCAGCTCCAGGCCTTCAGGAAAGCCTTGCTGGCCTTGCCAGCCAAAAAAGTTCCTAAAGGCCTCTGACAGCAAAAAGGAGGCCGGGGCGCCGCCCGCAAGTGAGGTGAATTAGTGAATGACATCCACCTCGAAAATAAGAGCTGGTACCTTTTTTGGTGGCAAAAATATAAGACAGGTAAAAAGAGAATATTGACAATTGATACTGTGATTTAAAAAACCTTTTTTTTTTAGTAAAACAGATTACAATAATCATCAGAAAAAATGTTTGGTAACAATGGATACATAAAGGATATTACCTGAAGTTCCCAGCCTACCTTATAAGTTCTTGAATGATGAGCCTTTTAAAAAGGAGTAGGATAAATATTTGTCTCTTAAGAGATCCTGTACAAATTAATAGGCAATCCAACGGGATGGGAACAAGAACCAACAAGAATGATACAAGTATGTGCATCAAGTATGTGTATCAAGTATGTATCAAGTATGCGTATACAAGTATATATACATAAAACACACAAGGTGCTCTGCTACCCTATGGAGTATTTTTTTTTTCTGTATATTTCCCCCTTTTCACATTGTACTTTCAAAATATACATGTATACCCCACAATCATGTGACTGGGGTCAGTATACAAATTTTGCTAATAAGTAAAATACGCACACATTTAAGGTACAGACACATTTAAAATGCTTATAGGTTTGTTTCATTCAAAAGCAAGTTGAAGGGATTTAAATACTTGCTGTTCAGTTTATGCTTCTGACTGCTTTCCTACTATGTAAATCAATTTGTTAATGCTCCCTACAAAATGCATGAACCAGTCATACTGACAAACACACAAAGCTCATTTGTAATTAGCTGTTAATTAGTAAGAAGGAACAGATGCTGTTTCAGTTTCAGCAGGCATACAGGTTCTGTAAACAATGCTTATAAATCTAAATGAATTTATTAGCCACAATACAAGTGTCAACATTTGGTTGGCAACCATACAAATATGGCAGAATTCCCTCAACATCTCTGCAATGTATTAATAATCCTTATGTCAACAAAATTCAATAAAGTAATCTAACTTGCTAAGTGTCATCACTATTCTACTTAATTTATTAATTTACTCTTAATTCCCACCATAAATTACATAATAAAAGAACTCTGGCATCATTTTTAAAAACACATATATGTACGTTAAAGGAATTTGGGTGAAATTCTCAAGTGCAGTTATCAATATGTTCTATTAATTGTCACAAGACATATGATAAATATGAAATTATAATTCATAAGAGAGCTCTCTACACATATATAAAAACTAGCTAGTATATTAAAATATCTCCTCTGCAATCATATTTTATAAAACTGGCATAAATGCATCAGTCTACATTATGTAAACTTTATCTGAAATATATATAAGAATTTTACAGTTGAGATTACATTATTACATCTTTTTCCACATTGACAAATTGTAAGCCTTTTTACTCAATTTGGATGCCAATATCTAACTTTACAGTCTATTGGATGACATTCTGATGAGATGATAGAACTATATCATAAAATGCAGATTAGGAATACATAGGCAAGAATAGGCAAGAAAATGGCAAAAGACCACCTTAGATGAGTTCAAATCACCAGGACCAGATGGATTACACCCCAAGGTTCTGAAGGAACTGGCAGATGTGATCTCAGAACCATTGAACCATATCTTTCAAAGATCCTGGAGCACCAGAGAACTACTAGAAGACTGGGAAAAGACTGATGTCATTTTCAAAAAAGAAACAAAAATGGATCCAGGAAACTATAGACTTACCAGCCTCACATCAATACCTGGGAAAATTCTGGAAAAGATCATGTCAGACCTGCCACAAATTTAAATCTCTAAATAGAAACAATCCTTGACTCCATTTGTTGAGAAAGGTATAATTTTATTAGAAGTCAAGTACATTGCAATAGTACATAACCAGAATGGAGATTCATAAATCAAAATCCCTAAGTTCAACTTTTCCCTCCCCTAGTTACCTCTCACTGTCCACCCCTATGTGACCAGTCAGGTTCAGACAGGATGTCTGCATAATGGCCAGTCCAGCCACAGGTTGGTATGCAGCTGGTATGCTGAGTGACTATAAATTCCCATTGATCTTTATTGGGACCTTTCCATTCTGGAGGGAGGGGGGAGGATTCGGGCTACGCTTGCACAGGATTTACTTCTTTTTCTCTGCTTTGATGTACCTTTGGGATGTTGGGAGGGGGCAAGAATTGCCTTGGGGCAATTTTGTCTCACCAAACAGGAGGAGCGAGATCATGGCACTTGGGAACCATCTGCTATCACCTTCTAGCCCAAAGTTCTCAAAACATCTTCGCACTTTGGGATTGGCTCAAAGATGAACTGGATATTGGGAGGGGCATCAAAAGGAATTTAACCTAATACTCCAGTGTGCGAAATTCAAATTCTGCCTACACTATGTCTGCTATCACTGACTTCCAATAAAAATTCCTTTTGACATGCCATTCATTTTAAGAGTTCTGCTTTCTTGAGAAGGCTGGCAAGGCAGGACCTGACAGTGACCTTGAAGCAGAATTTCAAAGAGATACAGCATTCACTTGCATTTTCTCTTTTGCCTTCCCCCCTTCACATAGTTCACAGCAGTCTGTCATCATATAGTAGCGAAGCACAAGGAAGTGTTAAGAAGGCAGCTGACATTCTGCCCTCCCTGTAAAAAGGTGTTAGTCCTGGAATTGAAAAGAGAACAGTTAAAGCATGAATGTGGTTTATCAGGATATTGCGTGTGGAATTTACATAAGTTTTGGTGCTAACACATGTTGGGCAACCACCCATTTGGTTTCAGAGGAGGGGAAATGTTTCCAAAATATTAGGTATTGGAGCTTGCCCCTATGAAGATGCGAGTCCAAGATTTCTTTCACTTCATAATATTGCTCACCCTCAATGATGTCAGGAGGGGCTCTTACATGTGGTCATAATGGAGAGGTTTTGTCTGGTTTAAGTGGATTGCAGTGGAAGACAGTATGTATCCTTCTAAGGTTCTTTTTCAGAACCTTAATTTAAGTTCAGCAGTCACTGGTTAATAAACCTCATAATGGGGAAAGGGCCAACAAATTTAGATCCAAGCTTCTTTGAGGGCTGCTGAGACTGCAAATACTTGGTAGATAAACAGTCTTCATCCCCTACTTGGGACTTTTTCTGTGGGGGTCCTCTTTTTGTCAGCATATTTCTTATATGTTTCTCTAGAGTCGTCCAATACTTGCTGAAACACTGACCAACAGGTAATCCCCCAGATATGAGAATTCCTTTAGTGAATTTTCACAAGAACAAATTTATTCAGAAAAGATACTTACTTACATTAGAAATTCAAAACTGCAATCAAAAAGAGGCCTCTGCAGCCATGTGACTTGGATTTAGTCACTGTTGCAGTGGCCACCATTTTTAACTCTGAGTTGCCTGTGCTGCAGTTATGATGCAGTTTCCTGAAGCCAGAAATTGTCCCTGGTCACATGCCCGACAAGATCTGTGACTTTTGCAGCAAACGGAGTTTGTTTTTTTTGTTTTTTTGGTGCTGCATGGAGGATTTGCTGCTGGTTTGAGAACTGGAGAGCTAGAATTGATTCTGTAAGTATTTCAAAGTATTCTTTTTTGTACTCTATAGTACTGTTCTCAGGTCCCATAGATCTTTATAGGGATGCTATCATTCTGGTAGGAGGGGGGAGACTTGGTGGGGATCTCTGTATGGGGTTTCTGTTTCTATTCCTTGCTTTGCCGATGTAACTTTCAGGATCTTGGGACGGGGGGGGGGGGGGGAAGAATGCGCCTAGATCCATCTGCCTTATCTAATCTCTGAAGAAGAGTAGCAGTGTTGCCTTGGGAACTGGAGTTTATCCCCTTCTCAGCCTGAGTTTTTCATTACATCTTTGCACCTTGGGATTGGCTTGATGATGGACTAGACTTTGGGAAGGGCTCTGTTTGCAATGGTTTAACTTAACGTTTGAATGGGAAACCATAGTTCCCAGCTACATCTTCTTGCTATCACAATCTTCCAATAAAAGTTCATTTTGAAATAGCTTTCATTTCAAATTTCTGCTTTCTTGAGAAGACTGGTGAGGCAGAACTTTACATTAGGCAGAAACTGAAAACTGGTCAACCTGGAAAGGCAACAGCTCTACCATGGGGACCATGAATATAATGTCTACCCAGGGCTGCGACCACGAAGAGGCTGAACGTTGGGGAGAAATCTCCACCAAAATCCAGCAGGAAGAATTCCTGAGTGCCTGAGTTAAGGCAAACATCACCTCAAGCAGCTCTACAAATCCAAGGTGGTGCATCAGCATTGGGAAGAAGGAAGGCTGGGATGGCAGAGCCAAGGAAGTCACCTTCACCCGTGGGAGCTGTCAGTGCGGCTGGAGACACGAGCTGAACCTCTATGATGACTATGAAGTGGAGGAAGATCCAGGCCAGCCGACCAATTCCTGAAGCAAGCCATGAGCCTCATGAGAGAAGCCATGCAAAGCATGCAGATCCAGAAAGCCCCAGCTTTCCCTGTGTGTGAGAATGGAACACAAGAGGAGACTACCGGCGAGCGAGGGGAGCTCCAAACCCTGCAGACATCTCCTGATGCTGCAGGAGTTACTGATGAGCCTGCCTCCACCTCAGCAAATCTGCTCCAGGGGGACCCTGGCACGGGGCATAACCTGTGTTTCAGCGGGAGGAGGCTTCCCCCTCTAGAGCAAAAGGCACCCCCTCCCGGGCATCAAGTTTGATAGGGACCCCCAACAACTGGGATTTTTCCTCATGCACATGCTGACCTCCTTACAGAGGGAACCATGCTCAGGATTGTCACCCTGGCACTAGAAGGGGAGGCTGCATGCTGGATGGTGACCCTCCACAGTACCAACTGTTGTTGGTCTGACCACACACTTGGACAGGAACCAACCTCCTCACTGGGGAGGAGGTTGGGGAGGACAGGTTGGCCAGTCCTGGAGTCTGCTAAGGAAAAAGGGCCAACTTGGGAGTAAAGCCAGAGGTGGACAGTGAATGGCCCCTCCCCTAGAGTATAAAAAAAGGAATGAAAGGGGAATGGGGCTTTGCAGGAGACAATTAGTTCATTCCAGCATGCTTGCCAAGTATTGCGGTGTCTAAAAGATAGCGACCTGGCCACTCTCCAAGTCTGATAAAGGTCTGTAATTGAGAACTATTTTCAAAGACTGTTGGCTGGGACCGGTGGTACCCCAGCATTTTCGGCTGTGGTCTGCCCTTTCTTTAAAAAACCATCACTAGATTCCATCTCCAGTAGTGGAGCACCCACAACTTCTGAAGGCAAACCATTCCACTGGTACATTGTTCTCACCATTAGGAAATTTCTCCTTTGTTCTAGGTTGCTCCTCTCCTTGATTAGTTTCCATCCATTATTTCTTTTCTTGCCTTCTGGTGCTAATCAGTGTTGATAGGGAGTGAGAGATCTAACCCCCACCATTCCTTTGTGTCATTCTGCAGGGCTCAGCATTCTCTCCACTCCTCTTTTAACTTTTGCATGAAGCTTCTGGATGAGATAATCTGTCACCATAGGTTGAAATATCACCAGTACATAGGTGGTCACTCTATATTTCCACACCTGGTGGCCCAGGTAATACTCTTGTGGTGCCTGGAAACTCTGTAGGTCTGGATGGGGGAACCACATGCTTTGACTGAACCCTGCCAAGATTGAATGGCTTTGGGTGCCTGGAGCTTCAAAATCCAGGAGTTTAATTTATGTAGTTTTGGATGGGGTTGCAGTATCCCAGACAGATCCAACCAGGGGGTTCTCCTGGACTCATGACTCCTGCTTTCGAGCAGGTGGCAGTCTCAGCTAGGAGAACCTTTGCAAAACTGTACTATGTGCCAGTTGCATTATTTCTTGGATCAGGAGTTACTTGATTATTTGTCAGCTGCCACCTTAATGCTTGCTTGTGCTTCACTACAATATGACAGACTGCCAGGAACTATGGGGAGGGGGAAAACAAAAGTGAATGCTGTATCTCTTCAAGGCTCTGCTTCAAGATCCCTCGACTGGCCGTTATGAAAACATCTTGGCTGAACTTGACTTGACTTTTTCATTTGCACTTTTGCAGTCATATCACACTGCTGGCTTATCTTCAGTTTCCATTCAACCATTAACCCAAAATCTTCCTCACCAATACAATTTGCAAGCCAGATACTCATTGCTTGAAGACTATTCATTCACTGATTGTTTGAAATTACAGTGGTGCAGAACGAATTCTACTTATACCAGGTCATTAAAGTTAGAGTTGTTGCAGCACTGTCAAAACCACATAAATCAAATGTCAGATCTTTGACAGCCCACTCACATTCATAATGTCACAATGGGTGACATGGTGATGCTTCAACTCCCCTCACCTGCCCATCTTCCACCTTCTCTGCCCTTTTGGCTGTTCAGCATTCTGCTACCTCGTGTTCTGTCCTGCCACCCTACCACACTCAGTCTGCCACCCTATGCTCTGGCTTGTATGCTGTGATCTCTACCATCATGCCCTCTGCCCCCCAGCAGATCCTCACTGCCTTCCTCCTGCTGACAAGGCATACTTGGCCTGGCAGTCTGTGAGGCAGCTGTTGCCTGGTAGGCCAGGGCAGATATGTCTCATTACTAGCAGAAGGACTAACTGTATATCCAATTTATTTAATTTATGCTAAGTCAATAAATATGTTTTTATTAACCCTCATTACATTCATTTTAAATCATTTCTTTAATTTATAATCACAGGCTTCAAATTTTATTCTTTTCTTTGATGGCATCTGCTACCTTACTCATTTTAAACTAAAAATTATTAAAATAATTTTCATCCAGAATGTTGCTGTTATATATCTGGTAATAATCAGTAACAGGAGATAAGGCAATTGATTTCAACACATATTTAAAACACACTTTGTATATGCAACAAAATATACTTAGATAAATGTTATTTAGAGAAAGACAGTAAAAAAATATAACTCTCATCTGTTGCAATTAAATATAAACATTAGATTTGAAAATTCTAAATTCAAATTTGAAAATTCATCAATTTTCTTCACTTAATGACTGCCTTGACCATTCAAATAAGGGCAATGAAAAAGTAACTTTCCTACCAGTCCTCACATTTACAACTGTTGCAACATGCAGGCACTTTGAAACCGGCAGTTCCCGAGAGTCATGTGATCTCTACTTGTACATTTCACAGCCAGCTTCTGATAAACAGACTCAATGGAGAAGCAGTCATGGTCGATATCCGTGCTGAGGTTACAGCAGGACAGTTGTGGAGAGAGGAGCTCCGTGGAGCCAACCAATTTCTGCCTGCCTGAAGGCTCTTCAGAGCCCAAGTCACCCTATGGGGTGATGAAGATAGGAAGGGCTCTCCATAGATTGCAAGTAGACATCGATCCACTTTGCTAATCCAGAGAAATTTTCCTGACAGGTGGAGAAGAAGAATGCCATTAATGGCTGAACCGGAGCTGTGACAGCCAGAACAAAGAAAGCACAGAGAGAAAAATAGAAACAGTGTATTGGATCTGGCTAAGGATTGCCTAATTTCTACCCAGAATTAAGTTAAATTCCCCAAAAGTACTTTTAAGAAGAAAGGGGGACTCCAGAGAGAAGGAGGGAGGAAATTGCTTTCCTCCTCCAAAAGAAAGCAGCGAGTGAAAGTTTTGAGCTGATTACAAGTCCGCTAGAACAGAGAGAGAAGTGAATGGAAAATTAATTGTAAAACGGGAAAAGAACGACTGAACTGGGTATTTTAACAAGATAAGTACTACCTAAAATATGGATATGGGTAATATGCATTTATATTGAATGATTTTTCCTTTGCTTTTGGCTATAATAAGCTAAAGTATTTTCCTTTCTTTCTTTACTTTTAAAACTCACAGTGGAAAGGGAAAAAGAGAGTAGGGTGACACCTTCTGGTCAAAGACAGTATATAAAGGAATTATTTTGGAAGTGACTAAGATAAACAAAAGACTGAACTTAAAGCCCATGTCCCACTGCACCAACGGATGCAAAGAGGATGTAAAACGTTAAAAAAAGCTTGCCATCCATTGGAAAACGCGATGCATCCGTTGTGTACTCACTGCATACGTTTTTCATACGCTCTATGCGTCGAGCATCCGTCCACTGCGATTTCATCCGCACAAGAAGTTTTGAGCTGCACAAAACTTTTTGAGCGGATGAACTTTCCGCCGCATATGATGTACATCCGCGACACATACGGGAAACAAACGTTCTACATCCGTTGTCATCCGGTAAATGTCCGCTGTATCCTCTCTGCATCCTCTGGACATCCTCGCAACTCACATCCGCTGCAGCTGAAAACGGAAAGAGGGAGGAAGCGAAAGGTACACGGAACGTCCACACAGTGTTAGTAGCACGGAAATAGAAAGGATGTAAGCGAATGCATCTCGTATATAAAGCATTAAAATGGACAAAACGTTTGTATATGGGATGTATCTCGGATATTTAGGATATCTGGAGTATGCCTAGAGTATGTGGAAGGACACCTAGCAGAAAACCGATATTTCCTATAAAAAGGGGGAGAAAATCACCTGGATCTCACTATCAGTCCAGCAGCCGTGGTGTACAGACCTCTTCACCCTTTGTCTTGCTCTTCCACATCATCCATTGATCTCCACCATGGATCATAACACAATCCTTATGAGAGCTGCCATCATTCAACACCAGAACCAAGCCCTCTTCATGCTGTTTCACCTTTTCTACGCAAGGAGAAGGAGATGTCCAAGAGCTGTGTGGGTCCGACAATGGATTGGGAGAAGAGTGGAGTTTGGACTGTATGACAAGCTGATGGTGGAGCTGAGGAATGAAGACCCTCGTGTGTTCCAGCACTTCATGAGGATGCCACCAGCCATGTTTGATGAAATTGTAGAGCGTCTGAGACCCAGGTTGGCCAAGCAGAGCACCAACTTCCGGCCCAGTCTGGAACCTGGGCTCAAGGTGGCACTCACTCTGTGCCACCTGGCCTCTGGAACCACATACAGAAACATGCAGTATGCCTGGAGGGTGCCACACAACAGCATCAGCAAAGTGGTCAGAGAAGTGGTGCAGGCCATCATCAAAGAATACATGGAGGAGCTCCTCCAGTGTCCCACCACTGAAGAAGGCTGGAGGAAAGTTGCAGAGCAGTGGTATGAGAGGTGGAACTTTCCCCACACCATTGGAGCCATAGATGGGAAGCACACGGCCTGCAAAGCTCCAGCCAACTCAGGGTCCTCTTATTACAACTACAAGGGCTTCTTCGGTATCATCCTCTTTGCCATGGTTGATGCTGACTACAAGTTCATGTACATCGATGTTTCAGGCAACGGCTCATCTTCAGATGCCCAGGTATACAACACCAGTGACCTCAAGGATGGGCTGGAACGCAACCTCATCATGGGTTTTCCAGATCCAGACCCCCTACCCAATGACACACAAGATGTGCCCTACTTCATTGTGGGGGATGACGTCTTCTCCCTCAGAACCTACCTCATGAAGCCCTACACTTCAAGATACCTCACCCGTGAAGAGAGGATCTTCAACTACAGGCTGTCCAGGGCAAGATGGGTGGTGGAGAACGTCTTTGGCATCCTGGTCAACAGGTTCCAGGTACTTCTCACCACCATGCAGCATTGCCCAGAGACTGTGAGAAGCATCGTGGAAGCTTGCTGCATCCTGCAGCAATATCATGCGCACCCGCTACCCAGTGTTGCAGAACAGGCTTGGGGACCGTCAACAAGGGAATGGGGACATGGAGCCTGGTGAATGGAGGCAAGGACTAAACCTGATAGACACTGTGGATGTACAAGGCCCCAACAGAGTTTCACGTGAAGGGAAGAAGCAGCGCAACCTCTTGAAACACTGGTGCAACTCCCCAGCAGGAGCAGTGGAGTGGCAAGATAGGATGATAGATGGTTAATGGATGCTTCCTTGAGCCTGTCTCATAACACTGATGAGATTGTGCCATGTATGTTGAGTGGCCCTACAATGAATAGGACATTAATAAAGAGCTTTGTTTATTTTGAAATGTGTTGATCAATGAATAAATTGTTATTGATAAAAAAGGGCCATATGTGTGGCAGCTGGGAGGGTGGACAATACAGTCCCACTATGCTTGCACTGGAGGTTTATCTATCCCACAGCTATCCTTACCTATCCCACAACTATCCTTACCTATCCCACAGCTATCCTTACCTATCCCACAACTATCCTTACCCATCCCACAACTATCCTTACCCATCCCACAACTATCCTTACCCATCCCACAAGCATGCAAAGGCTTAACCATTTTTTCGAAGTTTTCACCAACACTTTATTAAGTAAATAAAATGAACCAAGCGTGTGAAGCAAAGATAGCCTTTATTAATAACTGTCTTAAGTAAACTGTATGACTTTATTAAAAAAGCAAAATGAACCAAGTAAAGTGTCTTCAAAGCAAAGATAAAGTGAACAGGTAACAACTCAGTCTCTGGCACTATTCTCAGTCACTCTGAGGCATGTCCATGGTCTCAGCTGTCAAGCGGGCAGGGACTGTGGAGGTGGCTGTGGCTGGAGTGCTGGTCTGAGGCACCATTGGGGTGCCTGGCCCCGAGAGTACAACAGGGGATGGTGTGTTCAGGAAGCTCTCAGAGAGTTGACTCAGTCCCGTGAGGTTGAGAGGTCCCTCATCAAGGACCTGGGATGTTAGGCCCAAGACTGATGACAGATTGTCCGTTGCGGGGCTTGGCTGTGGGGTGGAGGAAGGAGGAGTGTAGTGGGGCTGTCTGGTCTGCAGCTGGGCGAGGTGAGGCATCTGTGGCATGCGATGAACCTCGGCCTGGACTGGGAAGGGCTGCCTCTGCTATGGGAAGTCCTGGTACTCATAGCCTTGGTAGGTGAGGGGTTGTTGAAAGCCATGGAAGGGCTGTGACGTCGCCTGGGGTGGAGGAGCAGACCTGGATTGGGTCAGAGCAAGTTCAGCTGGGCCTGGAGGGTAGTGCAGCAGTGCTGTGATTTTCTCCTTCATCACCTGGTACTGGGCCTCGGGCAGGTCCATAAGGGTCTGGCTCACATACGTGATGAAGGGCTTGTGGTTGGAGGATGGTATGTCGCTGTGGACCATCTGAGAGAGAAGATCTGTGCTGGTTTTGATTGTGTCCCTGATCTCCAGCAGGACAGTGTGGCTCTGACCCTCCAGTCTGCCTCTGCCTCTCTGGTTGCTTTCTGTGGAGGTGGAGCTGGGTGTGGGTGTGGGTTGGTTTCTAGTGGCTGCCGCTTCTTCCTCCATTTGTGACTGGGGATCCTCCATGTCCTCTGGCATGGGGATTGCAGCTGTCGGGGGGGTCTCTGCCATGGGGCCCTCCAAAGACACCTGCCTGGACAGGGCAGCTGTCTCCTGGCTGGAAGAGGACTGGCTGTCTGTGGGCTGTCTGAGGGAGAGGCTGCTCCTCGGTGGCGGACCTCACCCTCCAGGAAGCTGCACTTGGCCATGACGTACATCTCCCGGTCAGTGAGCTTGACAGCAGCCTGGCCAGATTTCTTCAGGTGTAGCTTGCCATACCAGGTGTGCATGTGCTTCCACCATCCAAGGAATAGGTCTGAAGTGTAGCCCAGGCTCTCTGCCTTGTCTCTCCAAGCTGCCTGTTTTTTCTTGGTGTCACGATAGAGTCTGTGGCCCTTTCTCCACAGGTACTCGTTCTCCCTCAGCCATTCCAGCACCTCCTCCTCATGCTCCTCGGAAAGGGTGTACTATTTCCTCTCTCCCTTCTCCTTCCCTTGCCTCTTCCTCCCTCTGGAGGGGCTTGAGCAGCAGGGCCTTCAGGGGCTTGAGCAGCAGGGCTTTCAGGGCCTTGGGGCTGGTCCACCACAGCAGCAGCAATAGCAGCATCAGGAGAAGCACCAGCAGCACCAGAAGCACCAGCAGCACCAGCACCAGCAGGAGAAGCACCAGCAGCAGCAACAGCAGAAGCACCAGCAGCTTCAGAGTCAGTGCCAGGGGGTGGGATGGTGGTTCTGTCCTTCTTGCCAGGGCTGGTAGGAGTAGGCACAGGCTTCCTCTTCTTCCCTGACTGACGAACCATGGTGTTATTCGAAGATGTCTGTGGCAGCATGTCTTTCCTCTGAATGCTGACTGCTTGCGAGCTGCATCCTTTTATATCCGCGGAGCTGATGCAATTCATCCTCCCCGCATGCGCAGTGAACGCTTTGCATCCACTACGCATCCGCTCGGCATCCGCTATGCATCCTATAGGTGTCCGTGATGCATCCGCGTCATCCGCTACGCATCCGGTCCTTCCGCTATGCGTTCGCTTCGCAATTCTCCTCCGGAAGCCCTTTGGATGTGTCATCCACTTCCATCCGCTGTCATCCGCTAGGCTTCCTACGAACATCCGTTTAACATCCTCGCTATGTACTACCCCCGTCCATTCCTTTCCATTGTTTTCCATTCTGTTTATGCAAATTTGGGGCACTTTTTGGAGCGGATAACAACAGATGGAGCCACCCCTGAAATTTTGCTTGTCCGCTGTGTCCTTTTTGCATACATTTTGCATCCATCGACCAGTGGGACCTAACCTTAAATACTTTGTTTTGAGAACTGGTTTTTAGAGACAGATTAAAGGCAGAGTTTGTTTTGGAAACCAACATAGGAAAAACAAAATAGGACCCCATCTGCCACCGGGAGTCCCGGTGCCTCAACGGGCGGCAAGCGAGGCCTTGCCTGGGCTCCTAGGCACACAATGGGGTTCTCAGGGGGGCCGATCTAGCGCCCGGAGCCAGCTCTGCCCATAAGAAGTCTGGGGGAATCCTTGAGGCTCCTGCAAAGAGGGGCTCAGGCCCTGTCCCCATGCGGCACCATGATCCACGAGCTGCTTCTGGTGCTGTGCAGCTCCCCGGGTGGTCTCTTCTTGGATGGCAGCCTGCAAGTGGCAGGGTGAGGGGGTGGCCCTCCTCCCCCCCAACAGGTGTCCCCAGAGCTGCCACCATTCCTACACCTGAGCAAGGCCGCCCTCCTGGCCCACATCTGCTACCTGGGCATGATCTATGTCTGCTTGCCTGAGTTTATTGAGCAGTTCGCCTAGTGCACCCAGCCACCGCTACCCCTGCCCCCCCACCCTGCCGTAGGTGTGCCCTTCTTGGCCTGCATGGTGGACTGTGGCACCTGGTGAGCCCAGAGAGAGAGGGATGAATAAATTTATTTATTCTTGCTCCTGAAGGTTTGACACTATAGATACAATTCATTCCTTTTCCTGTCTAATATAGGATTGGGATAAATAAATACCTGGACAATGATGGGTTATCAGCTAGCATATAAATAAAAAACTTGACATAAAAAAGAGAGAAGCATTCATGGTTGGGTAATGTCTAGCTTAACAACCCATGATGACTTATTTAATAATAGCGAAATTGAGGTTTTGAGTCCTTCACAGTCATGTTTGTGACTGTGTTTCTCAGTGACAAAGTTGCTGGTTCCAATTGTGGTCATTAAATGAGGATTACCTATATATTTGGTAATTTTCTCCAATTAGATCAAATGTTGTCTTATAGCAAAATGAGTATTGTATAATCTCTTTAAGATTTCTTTTTGTTTCCCAAGAATAATGATATCCTTGATACAAACCTCACCATATTTTTGCTTCAACCAATATAACATATATAACATCTAAATAAATGGTTTAGCACACTGATCATATGAATATTGGTGCATTAAAACACACTAAATCGGAAAATTTAACATTTTAGGCATATAACTATAATTTTAGCCACTCTGTTGTTAGGGCATATTTAATCTAATTGGAGAAATACTTCAGTGGTTCGAGAATTAGTCATTGTTAACTGAATGCAACAACCAAAAAAAGGAGAGCATTCATACTCAAGGGAATTACCAAATCAATTAACAACTAATTCAGAAACTAATTTTTGTATTGCCTCTTAGCACAAAATGTATCTTTAATTTCTTCTGTAATAAGCATCACCATGATAGTCATAACACACATACTGAGCCTCTAAATGAATTTACATGTATCTCTTTTTGATTAGCTATATAACATTATTTCTTCACAGTTCAATGCAACTGTAGCCAAATGCTCAGAAATATTTAATTATCATAGAATTTTTAACAATTTAAATCATTATAGAAAAGATTACTCTGTAATATTTACATAATTACCACAGAAATCCTGATACTTTTTTAAAAAATTAGGAAATATTCAAGAAAAAAAATCAATTTATGTTTAGATAAAAGATTTAAGATTGGAAAATAACTAGGCATTGGGAAATCTTTCTCTTTCAAATTTAAATTTTGTAATAACTGTCATATTTCTATGTCTTTTCTGAGTTTATGTTGTAGTTTACTTTTAGTGTTGCAATTAAAATTAAAACACACATACACACAAACATATGACTCCATCATGTCAGTTCCAAAAGGTTGTCAATACTGTTGGGGTTTCAGCAAGAATTTTTGCTGTTTATTTTTAGATCAACCTGCAGGAATTGAATGTGGGCTGAATTATACCACGTTTTAATAGAGAATTGCAAAAGTTTCACAAAACTATCTTTACTTAGAAAGAAAACATCCACTGCATACAAGGAATATGCATAGTTCCCTCTCTTCTTTTGCTTGTCCTTTCAATTGAAAAAAAAAAAACCTCAAATCAAAAAGTCCTCCAACAATTGAAGAAACCCTCCTGCAAAAGAGAGACAGAGCGCAGTGAGATTAGTTGAGTGCTGCTCCTAACCGCCTCTCCCTCTCCCAGGAGGATCCTTTGGCTTTTGGGGATACTTGTCATAAAATTGCTTCACTAGTTTATCTGCATTCACTTTCCAACTCTTCACCCAAGTGGCCTCAGAAAGAGGATATGCCTTCCAATGCACTAAATACTGCAACTGATCCCTTTGTACTCTCGAGTCTAAAATTTTCTTCTTCTTAATGCATTTGATCCTCAATTACAAGTGGCTTAGGAGGTGCCGGTCTGACTTGGGAACTTACTGCAGGTTTTAACAGACTACTGTGGAAAACTGGATACACTTTCCCTAGCAACCTAGGAAGTTTAAGTTGCAAGTAACAAGGTTAATTACTTTTACAATAGGTCCCACGAACTTTGGACCAAGCTTCTTGGAAGCTAGTTTCAATTTTAAATACTTTGTGGATAAGTAAACCCTCTTCCCCACTAAATTGTGATTGGAGAGAACGGCACTTGTCAGCTTGCTTTTTCTGAGTTTTTCCTGCCTTTCTTAGGGCTGGCTTGGTATTTTCCCATGCTTTTTTTTTTTTTTTTCAGCGTCATAGAGGAGAGTGGTTCCCTGGTGAGTTCTGGCATGGGGACAAACCCCATGCCACTGACGACCTGGAAAGGGATCAGGCCAGGACTACTGTGCACCACATTGTTATATGCCACCTCAGCAAATGGCAACAACTCCACCCAGACTTTTTGCTAATATTTGACATAGCACCTCAAGTATTGCTCCATCATGGCATTTGTACGTTCTGTGGTCCCATCAGTGCTCAGATGAAATGGCGAACTAAGTCCCTGCAAGGATCCAATGGACCTCATGAACTGCCTCCAGAACTTAGTGGTGAATTGGACCCCTCAATCAGAGATGATCCTTCAGGGGACACCATGCAGCCTATAGATATGTTTTATAAACAGGTTAGCCAGCTTCTGTTTTGACTGAAGCCTTGGGCAAGCTATAAAGTGGGCTTGTTTCAAAAACAAATCTATGATGGTCCAGATGACTGTATTGCGCCCACTGTCAGGAAGCTTGAAAATGAAGTCAACAGCTATTTCTTCCCAGGGCCAGGACGGATCTGCTACTTGCTGGAGTAGCCCTGTGTGTTTCCTCAGCCTTCATGGCTGCACAAGTGGCACAACCCTTAACATAGTCTCAATGTCCTTCTTCATCTTCAGCCACCAGAATTTCCTTCTGGTCAGATGCAGGGTTTTCAAACAGTCAAAGTGCCCTGCTTGCTTGGAATCATGAGTCTTCTGGAGGACTTGGAACTGTAGGCTGCTGGGTACATTCAATTTAGCACCTTTCCAGGCCAGCCCATCTTTGAGGATCAGTACTCCTTTGTTGTCTTTGTACCATGGGTCAGCAGGCAGTTCCCTTTTTTAGATTTTGGGTCATCCCCCCACTTCTGCAGTTTTCCATCACTTAGCCTGTCCCCTGGTTGTGGCTTGCGAGGCTGGTTGGGAGGAAAGAATCATAGCATGAACCATCTCTTCACGCTTACTACTCAGTGGTGGGCTTCAGCCCGTTCTCACCAGTTCACCCAAACAGTTAGTTAATTGCTTATGTAGAACCAGCTAAAAATAAAGTGCAAGAGAAAATAAAGTGCAAGAGAGGTTTTCTTTTCTCTCTCTCCCTTTAGTTAATAGCTCTGGGCAGACAGCCAAGAACCACTTAACAGTTGCAGCTGGAATGCAGCCATACATGCTGAATCAAGTCAACAAACAACAAAAACTGACAGGATTAGGGCAGAGAAATCCATCAAACACCCATCTAGGGATGGGATCAACCTCTTCCCTTCAGGAAGAAGGGCAATATAACAAAGATTTTCGTTATAAAGAGTATTAAGTAACACCTCTGTGATCAGCTGACACTCCCTGGGGTCCCCCAAGACCTTTTATAACTGCTGCAGTGTTGGTTACTTCTTGCTTCTTCCTGGGGGAAAAGATACAGGAGGGGACAATGATGCAGCTTGATCATACAGGCATTGAATTTAATGCATGTGTGGTCCAGTCACCTGTATTGCATCTGCTGTTAAGCACTCAATTTAGAACACAGAGAACATAGAATAATAGAGTTGGAAGGGTTAATGGCATTTGGCAGCATGCCCAGGCTTTCAATTAGCTTGAGAAGTTGCTCTTAGTTTCCCTCTCGGTTGCTGCGTTTGCTTTGGGGTTGACTTTTTTTTAAAAAAAGGGAAATGGCTGTTTTAAGTTTTCTGCATTGTTTTAAGCCCATGTCATACTGAACCAACGGATGCAAAGAGGATGTAAAACGGACAAAAAACCTTGCCATCCGTTCGAAAATGCGATGTACTCACTGCCTCCGTTTGGCTTCCTCTCTATCCGTCCAGCATCCGTTTATGGACGTTTCATCCGCTCCAAAAGTTTTGGGCTGCCTAAAACTTTTGCGTGGAAAATGTATCCAGTTCGTCCGTTCTGCATCCGCTACGCATCCGCGCAATTCCATCCGCCCGGACGTGGGGAGGAAGCGGAACGGACGCAGAATGGAAACAAAGCGTTTAAAATGGAAAAAACGTTCGCAGAGGGGACCTATCTCGGATATTAAGGATGTCTAGAGGATGCCTAGAGGATGCCAAGCGGAAAACCTATACTGCCTATAAAAAGGGGGAGCAACTCGCCTGCATCTCACTTTCAGAACAGCAGCCCAGCGGTGCAGACCTCTGCAGCCTTCATCTGACTCTTGCTCTTCCACAGCATCCAGTCATCTCCACCATGGATTGTAACAAAGTCCTTTCAGCAGCCACCATCGTTCTGCAACAGTGCGAAGCTATCTTCAGGCTCTGTGAACACTGCTGTGAGAAGAAAAGGAGCCACCCAAAAAGAGTCTGGGTCCGAAGATGGTTCGCCAGAAGAGCAGAGGACGGACTGTACAACAAGCTGATGGTGGAGCTCAGGAGCGAAGACACTCGGGCATTCTAGAACTTCATGAGGATGCCTCCAGCCATGTTTGACGAAGTTCTGCAGCGCCTGACACCCAGGTTGACCAAGGCAAGCACCAGCTTCCGGCCCAGCCTGGAACCTGGGCTCAAGGTGGCACTCACTCTGCGCCACCTGGCCTCAGGGACCACCTACAGGAGCATGCAGTACGGCTGGAGGGTGCCATCCAACACCATCAGCATTGTGGTCAGAGAAGTGGTGCAGGCCATCATCGAAGAATACAAGGAGGAGCTCCTCCAGTACCCCTCCACTGAAGAAGGATGGAAGAAAGTTGCAGAGCAGTGGTATCAGAAGTGGAACTTCCCACACACCGTTGGAGCCATAGATGGCAAGCATGTGGCCTGCAAAGCTCCAGCCAAGTCGGGGTCCACTTATTTCAACTCCAAGGGCTTCTTCAGCATCATCCTCTTCGCCATGGTCAATGCTGACTACAAGTTCATGTACATCGATGTTTCAGGCAACGGCTCATCTTCAGATGCCCAGGTATACAACGACAGTCACCTCAAGGAGGAGCTGGAACGCAACCTCATCGTGGGCTTCCCAGATCCAGACCCACTGCCCAACGACACGCAAGATGTGCCCTACTTCATCATGGGGGATGACGCCTTCTCCCTCACAACCTACCTCATGAAGCCCTACACCTCCAAATACCTCACCCGTGAAGAAAGGATCTTCAACTACAGGCTGTCCAGGGCAAGGCGGGTGGTGGAGAACGCCTTTGGCATCCTGGCCAACAGGTTCCAGGTACTTCTCACCAACATGCAGCATCGCCCAGAGACCATGAGGAGGATCGTGGAAGCTTGCTGCATCCTGCACAATCTCATGCGCACCCGCTACCCAGTCTTGCAGAACAGGCTCGTGGACCTCCAACAAGGCAATGGGGACATGGAGCCTGGGGAATGGAGGCAATGGCAAAACCTGATTGACACTGAGGATGTGCAAGGGCCCAACAGAGCCTCACATGAAGCGAAGAAGCAGCGCAACCTCCTGAGACAATGGTGCAACTCCCCAGCTGGAGCAGTGGAGTGGCAAGACATTAATGGATGCTTCCTTCAGCCTATCTCATCACACTGATGAGATTGGGTCATGTATGTTTGGTTGGCCTACAATGAACAGGGTGTTTAATAAAGAGTTGTGTTTATGTTGACATGTGTGGATAATTATTACATTATTATTGATAATAAAGGGCCGTAGGTGTGGCACCTGGGAGGGTGGACCATACAGTCCCACTATGCTTGCACTGGAGGTTTATCTATCCCACTGCTATCCTAACCCATCCCACAGCTATTACCCATCCCACAGGTATCCTAACCCATTCCAAAGCTATCCTTACCCATTCGACAAGCATGCAAAGGCTTAAACCATTTCTAAAAGTTTCCAGCAAGACTTTATGAAAAAAAAGAAATGAAGCAAGTGTGTGAATCATAAATAGACTTTATTAACAACAAGCTATAAAACAAAAATGAGTCTCTGGCACTCCTCTTGGTCGCTCAGTCTCAGGGGTGAAGGGTGCAGGTGCTGTGGAGGTGGCTGGTGCTGGAGTGCTTGTCATCAGCTCCTCCAGAAGCAGAAGCAGCAGAAGCGCCAGCCCCAGAAGAGCAAGCCCGTGCTGCAGAAGCCCCAGCAGAACCAGAGTGAGGGCCAGGGGGTGGGATGGTAGCCCTGTCCCTCTTGCCAGGGCTGGCAGCAGATGGCTGAGGCTTGCTGTGCTTCCGCATGGTTGTGGGGTTGCTGGCTGGCAGGGAGGCTGGCAGGGAGGCTGGCACCAAGGCAGGCAGGAAGGCTGGCACCAAGGCTGGCAGGAAGGCTGGCAGGCAGGCAGGCACCAAGGCTGGCAGGAAGGCTGGCACCAAGGCAGGCACCAAGGCTGGCAGGCAGACATGAACCAAGGCTGGCAGGAAGGCTGGCAGGCAGGCACCAAGGCTGGCAGGCAGACATGAACCAAGTCTGGCAGGAAGGCAAGCATCAAGGCTGGCAGGCAGACCGGCTGGCAGCAAGGCTTGCAGGCAGGCTGGCAGCAAGGCTGGCAGCAAGGCTGGCAGGCAGACATGCAGGCAGGGCAGGCAAGGCAGGCGATGTGTCCGGCAGCAGGTCTTTCCTCTGAATGGCGACCTGCTTCCGAGCTGCTTCCGTTATATCCGCGGGGCTGACGCAATGCATCCTCCCCGCATGCGCAATTAACGCCAGGCATCCATTAGGCTTCCGCTGTGCATCCGCTAGGCTTCCGCTCTGCATCCGCTTCATCCGCTGTGCATCTGCTCTGCATCCGCTCTTTCCGTTCCGCGTCCGATTCGCTGAGGCCCCCCGGAAGCCCTGCGGATGTGCTATCCACTCCCATCCGCTCCCATCCGCTCCCATCCGCTGGGCTTCCGTTCCGCATCCGCTTTGCATCCGCCCTGCGTCTTCCCCGCGTCCGTGTTATCCGCTCCAGTTATGGAAATTTTTGCCCCTTTTGAGAGCGGATAACAACGGATGGAACATTTTGCTCGTCCACTGTGTCCTTTTTGCATCCGTTGGCCAGTGTGACATGGGCTTTAGTGTCCTGGCATTGTCCTTTTGGGGTGTACTTCCCTCACTCTTTTTGAAAGCCTCTGATGATGGAGCACCTGCAACTTCTGAAAACAAGCTATTTTATTGTTGATTGGTCCCACCCTTAGGAAATTTCTCCTTAGTCCTAGGTTGCTTCTCTCTTTGGTTAATATCCATTCATTGTTTCTTGCTGAGCTTTTTGGTGCTTTAGAAAATAGATTGACTCTTTCATTTTTGTAGGAGCCCCTCAAATTTCATGACAGAACAATTAATCAATGGAACAACTTGCCTCCAGAAGTTGTGAATGCTCCAACACTAGAAGATTTTAAGAAGAGATTGGATAAACACGTGTCTGAAGTGGTGTAGGGTTTCCTGCCTAAGCGGGGGGGGGGTTGGATTAGAAGACCTCCAAGATCCTTTCCAACTCTATTATTCTATTCTATTCTAAATATTGGAACAGTGCTATTTTATTGTGAGTTGGATTAAGGAGAAATTTCCTAAGGGTGAGACCAATCAAGATAACCATGCCCACCTCGTCACATGACCACCCAACCACACCCACCCAGTCATTAGAGCAGAGAACCAGTTGTTAAATTATTTGAATCCCACCACTGTTACTATTGTATTGTGGTTTACATGACAAGGCATTTGCCAGGGGGTCCACACACACCCCGGGATGTATTTCAGCTTGAAATTGAATTGTTTGAAATACTGTGCCCAATGAACCTGGGGAAAGTTTTTGGGTGGCTTTAAATACCTCTAGATTTTTTTTTTTACTTCAAAAAGGCACATGGCTACCCTCAAGAAAGTGTCTCCAGGTTAGCAGGGCCCATTAAACCGCATAGACTTCTTTCTCCCACATCACCCACCTTTATTCAGTTTCAGTCAGTTTTTTGGAAGTGTTAAGCACAGGGATGCATGATGCCTTCTGTGTTTCTCTGAAGGAGAACTGCTGTGATGGCCACATCACTGGCATCTGCTTGGACTATGAAGGGGTGTTCTAGATTAGGGTGCTTGGGGATTGGCTCTTTGGAGAACAACCTCTTTAGTTCCTCGAATGCCTGCTGACATTCTAGGGTCCACTTTAGAGTTGTGTTAGCCATGGTTGTTGAAATCTCCCTCAGTCTTTAATGATGGTGATGGGCAGAGCAATCTCAGCAAAAGAGGAGATGAATTGCCTGTTGAAATTAGCAAACCCCAGGAAGTTTTGCAGCTGTTTTCGCATATGTGGTGGCAACTAATTTAAAATCACTTTAACCTTAGCTTCTACACCTTCACTTGACACTTGGTAACCAAGGCAGTCTAGATTGGTCTTTGTGAAATTTGCATTTTGACAGCTTTGTGTACAGTTTGGCCAAAAGGAGTTTTTTTAACATGTGATGTACGACTTTCACATGTTCTTCTAAGGTCTTAGTGAAGATAAGATTATCATCTAAGTACACGAGGACTTCTGTATACAGATGCTCATGTAGCACTTCATTTATTAGCTGCATGAAGACTGCAGGGGCTCCTTACAAACCAAAGGGCATCACTTTGAATTGGAAACTCCCTAAGAGGCATTTGAAGGCAGTTTTCCACTTGTCCCCTTTTTTGATTCACACTTATTAGTACTCCTCTCATAGGTCCAATTTGGTGAACACCTTCCCCTTAGCCAGGTGGGCCAACATGGCTTTCATGAAGGGAAGTGGGTAGGTGTTCTGCATGCATACAGCATTAATTCCTCTAAAATCCACACAAAGACTCATCAACCCATCCTTTTTCCTCTTTAAAGAGGACTGAGGTGACCACTCTAGACTTAGCCATTTGGATAAATCTGCAGGCAAAGTTGGTCAATGTACTCTCTTAGGTCTCTCATCTCTTTTGGGGTCATAGAGTACATCTTTGGCTTGGGTAGTTTGGCCCCTGCTTCAAACTCTATGGCACAGTCTGTGGGGCAGTGAGGGGGTAGCACATTGCATTCCTCCCCGCTGAATACCTCAGCCAGGTCCCGGTATTCTTTAGGGATTGGGGGAAACCTGGGAGCGGCTATGAGGTGGTGGCAACTTTCTCACTTCACTTAGCACTGTTTTGTAGTAGGACAGCCCTTCCTCTGGCAACATTTGGAGGGGGAAAGGTTCTATCTCTGGATTTAGTTTCCTAATGCCACCTTCCCACGAGATGGTAGGGCCCCATTTGTCCAGTCACGCCAGGCTTAGAATCACTGCTTCTGTCATTTTTGGTGCCACCATGAAGCATATAAGTTCCCAGTGCTGGCCCATTTCTAACTTCACAGGTTTGGTGAGGAACATGGCAGAGCTCTATCCCATCCTATCAATGATCCATTGACCTGCTCAAATCATAAAGGTTGGGTCATCATCTTCATCCTGATCCCCAGCTTTAGGACCATGGATAGGTTGATCAGACAGCAGGTGCAGCCCGTGTCCATGATCGTGTTCACTTCCCCCTATCTTTGGTGCCCCTGTCTTTGGTAATACTAGTCTCAACTGGATGGGGAATGGGTGGACAGCTTCACTTACCATCGGATCACCCTTACCTTCATCATCGCTGTTGTAGGCCATTGGCATTTGGGGTCCTTGGGCCAGAGTTCCCTCTTCCCCTTTTGGGGGAGGGGAGACCTTGATGGCCTGGTGGGCAAATATTCCCTATTCTGTCGTCTTCCATGGCAGCTTCTTCACCTTGGCTGGCTCGGGGATCCTTAGCCTTGATTGGGGGGGGGGGCTGGAGCCAGGCAGTCAACTTCCTGGTAGCCTTGGTGGATGCACTCAATGGGCTGTACTGAGGTCCCTTTCAGTGGCTCTGTCAAGGTCTGGGTTGTCAGCCAAGAGAACATCTGTTGGGTTGGCTCTTAATCTGCAGTGGGGCTGCAGGATGAGGGAGTGTAGGAGTCAGCGCAGGAGGCTGTGGTGGCTACAATAGAGACCTACTGTGCCTGGACCCAGCTATGACTGGGGTAGTAAACTCAATCGAGTGGCGCCTGCCACCCTGGCTCATATTGTGGGCTGCCTTCTTTGCAGTATCTCAGCAGGCTCTATCCCAGCCCTGGGCTCTCAAGGCTTGTTCAATTGAAGTCATCCGACAATTCTTCCATGACCTGGCTCGATGACTCCATCTGAAATCCCCAGGTTCCTGACTCATCCAAGTCCAGCAGGGCCTCTGCTCTCCTCTGGATAGCAGTGGTCACCAGATCCCTTGTTGCCATCACCATTGGCCCTTGGAATGAATCTCAGCACCTGAAGTCCTCCTCCTCCACCTGGCACAGGTCCCCAATGGCCAGCCATTCAGTGGAGATCCTTGGCTGGGTGCCTACCAGCCTGCTGTTCTCCACTGCTGTTTCCACCACCCACTGGGTCCCCGAGGAAGTCTGCAGGCTCTCCAGGAGACTATTACAATAGCCATCCACTTCATCCCCTTTTTTCTCCATTCTGCTATCTTCCTTTCCTGATCCCTGGGTGGACCGGATGAGCAGCTGGAGCTCAAGACCCCAGAGAGAAGGTCTGGTTGGAGCAAATAATTTTGGAGAGTCTGTTTAATGTTCCAAATAATACATTCATCCAAGTAATACACCCATCACAAACAGAACTCCAAGGCAGATTGATTCTTCAAAGAAGAGTTTTATTTGGAGATATCATCTTGGCACAGATTGGTAAAAAACCAATTCTGAGAGTTCCCTAGTTTTTCACCTCATTAAAAAGTGAAAGTTTCCTGTTCTCCCAAACAATAAGAGAGAGAGAACTATGTCATGGCCAAGTGCAGTTTCCTGGAGGGTGAGGTCTGCCACCGAGGAGCACCAGGAGCCCAAATCTCTACCCTCTCTCTCCGGCAGCCTGCTGGGAGCCAGTCCTCTGGCGGCCGAGAGTCAGTCCCTGTCTCCATGCAGGTATCTGTGGAGTGTGCCACGGCGGAGAACTCCCGGGCAGGTGTTGAAAGCGTGGTGGAGAGCGAGGAGGACTCCCTGGTGCAGTGGGAGAAAGGAGACATCGAGTCCACCGCTGCCGAAGCCGCATCCACCCACACCTCCACCTCCACAGTAAGGCAGAGAGCCAGACCGCAGGAGGGGCAGAGCCACAAGGTCCTGGTGGAGATCAGGGACACCATCCGCACCAGCATAGGTCTCCTCTCTCAGCTGGTCCCCATCGAATCCTCCTCCTCCAACCGCAAGCCCTTCCTCAATTATGTCAACCAGACCTTCAAGGAGATGGCAGATCCCCAGTACCAGGTGGTGAATCACCACGCTGCTTAACAACCCTCCAGACCCAGAGGAACCTGCTCCCACCCAGTCCAGGTCTGCTGCTCCACCCCAGGTGATGTCCCTCCCATACCAAGGCTTCCCACAGCCCCTCACCTACCAGGGCTACAGCTACCCGGAGGTCCAGCAGCACAGACAGCAGCCCTTCCAAATGCAGGCACAGAGTTATCGGGCGACATCGTTGCCACCGGTTCCAATGATGCCACCGATGCCAACCACGACAATAATGCCACCCACGACAGCTATGCCAGCCACGCCAATGATGCCACCCACGCCAGTCCTCACCCCGCTGCAGACCAGGCAGCCCCACTACACTGCTCCTTCCTCCATCCCACAGCCAAGCCCGGCCTCAGTACATCTGTCCTCAGTACTGGGGCTGACACCCCATGGCATGGAGGAAGGACCTCTCAGCATCACGGGGCTGAGCCAGCTGTCCGACACCTTCCTCAACACACCGTCCCCTGTTGTCCTCTCGGGGCCAGGCACTCCAACAACACCTCAGACCAGCACTGCAGCAGCACCCACCTCCACAGCACCTGCACCTTAACACCTTAGACTGGGCACACACTTCCGAGTGACCAAGAGGAGTGCCAGAGACTGGCTGCCTGGATATTTGTGGACTTTATTTGGACACTTGACTTGGGTCATGTTTATTTTACAGCTTGTTATTAATAAAGTTTATCTTTGTTTCACACACTTGCTTCATTAATTTTTTTCTATAAAGTCTGGATGGAAACTTTTAGAAATGGTTTAGCCTTTGCATGCTTGTGGGATGGGTTAAGATAGCAGTGGGATGGGCAGTGATACCTTTGGGATGGGTTAAGATAGCTGTGGGATGGGAAGGGATACCTGTGGGATGGGCAGGGATACCTATGGGATGGGTAATAGTTGTGGGATAGATAAACCTCCAGTGCAAGCATAGTGGGACTGATGGTCCACCCTCCCAGGTGCCACCCCTATGGCCTTTCATTATCAATTACAATGTAAGCATTGATCCACACATGTCAACATAAACACAACTCTTTATTAAATGCCCTGTTCATTGTAGGCACACCCAACATACATGGGCCAATCTCATCAGTGTGATGAGACAGGCTGAAGGAACCATCCATTAAGCATCTACCATCCTGTCTTGCCACTCCACCGCTCCAGCTGGGGAGTTGCACCAGTGTTTCAGGAGGTTGCGCTGCTTCTTCGTCTCACGTGAGGCTCTGTTGGGCCCTTGCACATCCTCAGTGTCGATCAGGTTTTGCCCTTGCCTCCATTCCCCAGGCTCCATGTCCCTATTGCCTTGCTGGAGGTCCACGAGCCTGTTCTGCAAGACTGGGTAACGGGTGCGCATGAGATTGTGCAGGATGCAGCAAGCTTCCACGATCCTCCTCATGGTCTCTGGGCAATGCTGCATGTTGGTGAGAAGTACCTGGAACCTGTTGGCCAGGATGCCAAAGGCGTTCTCCACCACCTGTCTTGCCCTGGACAGCCTGTAGTTGAAGATCCTCTCTTCACGGGTGAGGTATTTGGAGGTGTAGGGCTTCGTGAGGTAGGTTGTGAGGGAGAAGGCGTCATCCCTCACGATGAAGTAGGGCACATCTTGCGTGTCGTTGGGCAGCGGGTCTGGATCTGGGAAGCCCACCATGAGGTTGCATTCCAGCCCCTCCTTGAGGTGACTGTTGTTGTATACCTGGGCATCTGAAGATGAGCCGTTGCCTGAAACATCGATGTACATGAACTTGTAGTCAGCATCGACCATGGCGAAGAGGATGATGCTGAAGAAGCCCTTGTAGTTGTGATAAGTGGACCCTAAGTTGGCTGGAGCTTTGCAGGCCACGTGCTTGCCATCGATGGCCCCAACAGTGTGGGGGAAGTTCCACTTCTGATACCACTGCTCTGCAACTTTCTTCCAGCCTTCTTCAGTGGAGGGGCATTGGAGGAGCTCCTCCTTGTATTCTTCGATGATGGCCTGCACCACTTCTCTGACCACAATGCTGATGGTGTTGGGTGGCACCCTCCAGCCGTACTGCATGCTCCTGTAGGTGGTCCCTGAGGCCAGGTGGCGCAGAGTGAGTGCCACCTTGAGCCCAGGTTCCAGGCTGGGCCGGAAGCTAGTGTTTGCCTTGGTCAACCTGGGTGTCAGCCGCTGCACAACTTTGTCAAACATGGCTGGAGGCATCCTCATGAAGTTCTGGAATGCCCGAGTGTCTTCGCTCCTGAGCTCCACCATCAGCTTGTCATAAAGTATGTACTGTGCTCTTCTGGCGAACCATCTTCGGAGCCAGACTTTTTTTGGGTGCCTCCTTTTCTTCCCGTAGCACTGTTCACAGAGACTGTAGATGGTTTCACAGTGTTGCAGAAGGATGTTGGCTGCTGAAAGGATTTTGTCGCAATCCACGGTGGACATGACTGGATTCTGTGGAACAGCAAGAGTCAGATGAAGGCTGCAGAGGTCTGCACCGCTGGGCTGCTGGGCTGAAAGTGAGATGCAGACGAGTTGCTCCCCCTTTTTATAGGCAGCATAGGGGCCCCTTTGCATCCTCTAGGCATCCTCTAGGCATCCTGTAGACATCCTTAATATCCGAGATAGGTCCCCTCTGTGGACGTTTTTTCCGTTTTAAACGCTTTGTTTCCGCTACGCATCCGTTCTGCATCCGTTCTGCATCCGTTCCGCGTCCGTTCCGCTTCCTCCCTGCGTCCGGGCGAATGGAGTTGCGCGGATGCGCAACGGATGCCTAGTGGATATAGCGGATGCGTAATGGATGCGTCGCGGATGCGTAGCGGATGCAGAACGGACAAATTGGATACATTTTCCGCGCAAAAGTTTTGAGCAGCCCAAAACTTTCTGAGTGGATGAAACATCAATAAACGGATGCTGGACGGATAGAGAGGAAGCCAAACGGAGGCAGTGAGTACATCGCGTTTTCGAACGGATGGCAAGGTTTTTTGTCCGTTTTACATCCTCTTTGCATCCGTTGGTGCAGTGTGACATGGGCTTTATCTACTTGCATTTGCATGCTTTCAAACTGCTAGGTTCAAACTGCTCAGGAGCTTGGGCAAGTAACAGGAGCTCACCCTATCACATGGCACATGGGTTTCAAACCCGGGCTGTCAGCTTTCTAGCTGACAAGCTCAGTGTTATTAACCACTGAGCTATCATGCCCCCTAGAAACTAATTATCTGCATATAAAAACTTTTAATACAATATAATTTTCTAAATGAAACTGTTTTATTGACAGAATGTTTGAATATAGAAATGTCATGGTATATTGCAGAAAGTGATAGAATATTCTTGACTTTTCTAGGATATTCATGAATATATGTGAATTAAGTAAGTGAATTAACTAGCCTCATCAAAATGAAAGATGACGGGAAAATTTTTCCTACAACAAAATACATTTGCACAGTAAATATTTTTTTCTGTTTTAATTGGCATATTTGGGGCATATTTGTAAATTTTTGAAGAGCCACAATTTATTGCTACAGGTATTAAAACCTATCAGGAAGTCATAAAACATTTACAATAAATAAATAAATCCACTCATCTTTGAAACTGTCAGACTTAAGCTTGGATATCTATTATTTTGCTTTTACCAAATTTCTGGCATTTGTTTAAAAAATTACAATGAACATTGTAAAGAGGATGTAAAAAACAAACTTTGCTTAGCTGAACTGTTTCCAAGAAAAAATAATCTACCTTCCAGATAACTTTTCTGGCAACCCCATTAAATTAATTACGCTTATTATATCCCAGTCTAGTTTTTCCTTCACTATGTTTTTGACTACTTACTTTTCTTCATTCAGTATCTTTTTTTAATATCTTTGTTATGTAAACTCAAGCACTTTCCCATCTAGTTCTAATTTACATAAAACTGTTATTTTCACTTCTTACAGTAAAGCAGCATTTCTTATATTCAATTCTTAATCTTGTTTAACTGTTGTGTTTTTCCCCAAGCATGGCTAGTTTTAATCAACTTTACTTTTTGCAAGCCACCCAGAATATATACATAATTAATTAGCATTTCATATAAATATAGTATATATACAAACACACATCACAGCAGTTTTCAAATTAAAAAAACAGAAGGCAGATCCATTGGCAAGTTGGAAAGTAAGTGGGATCCAATGGCTTGAAATCCTGAAGGACAAAAGAAATGTGTAATCTCTGGATGATAATATTACATTGAAACCTGTGAATTGACTAAAATCATTTTTAGATTCTATTTTTCCTTGTTAATCTTATTTACTATATTTAGACAACTCTAGTCTTTGGACTTGTGGGTATTCTCATCATTTTGAAAATTTCTGCCGATAAATTTAGAAAGATTTCTTATTTTGTTTTGAATGCAAGTTTACAAACAAATAGTAAGAAGCTGATGCACTCATTAGATTTATTGTCTGATAACAATTCAGGATTTGTTGCAAAATTAGTAAGTACTGTGAATTCTATCATATATGTTTTTTACTGTATTGTATAATTTTCAGTGCATGGAAACTGAAGACATAGTGTAAATATACATTACTTTACAAAGCCAAGAATTAAAGGCCAATTTTTAGTATTTATTTATGCTCCAATTTAGAAAGAAATAAAGAGGAACTAGCACACAGCTGCCATCCCAAAAACAGACCTCCCATCTGCCACCCATGATTTGCATGTCACCTTCTCCAGGCTCATTTGTACTTCATTAACTGCCATTGACTTAACAAGATTTATGCAAATGACACCATAGGAGATTGCTAACTCCCACTGCAATCAAGCGATTATGTACGTACAATTCTCCACAGCAATGAAAAATTAATACATGACAAGCCCACTCACTGCTGAGCTGTGCCTCTTGCTTTTATATTTCTGGTCATGAACTTTTTATTTTAATACATCCTACTGGCAGGGATTTGACATAAAGCATAAAGCAGAAACAAACCATATAAATAAAATTCCTTTCTATAAATCTTGTCTTTTTAGAGTCTGTTGTAAAATAACAGCTTCTGTAAGATTATATAGGGAAATGAATCATACACTGTATGCATTCACAAAATATAACAAAGCAAAGAAGCAAGTTAAAAGTTTGATTTAAATCAAGTTTCATCCATATGTAAGAACCTGATATGATTCTTTTGAATGTTAGGTGCAAAAGGAAATAAGCAGTAGCAAACATGACTTATTGCCATTATACATAGTCCACAGTCTATGACCGTAATGGAACCTTCTCATTAAAGTTGCAAGTGGTAATTATGATGCAGTTGTTAAATGCACGTGCATTTAAGGTCTACTGAAAATCTACTTAAACAACAGCTTATTCCCCTATGATCCCCATCCAAAGTACCTTGGAATAACATTGCACCAGACTTTCTTTTACAAGATACACTTAGAGAATACGGTGGCAAAAACCAATATTAGGAACAACTTAGTCCACAAATTATGTGGAATTAAATGAAGAGCTTCAACTGCCATCCTCAGGTCATCAGTACTAGAGTTGTGTTCTGACCCAAACCCTTGTCCAATAAAACCAACACAAACCAAAGGGAACAGAAACCTTTTAATGATTCTTACGAATCCCCAGTTGAAAGGCTGCTGCAAACTAATTAACATTGATAATTACGAGCCTCGCCAAAACTGTGCAAGGCTGCCAAAAATAATAGATAAGGCTACCTAGAAATATTTTACAACACAAGAGTCTTTAAATTCCAACTAAGATACTGCAATGTCCACGAGGTTCGAGTTTCAAAACATCTTTGCTTACTGCAAAGAATGTCTGATTCACAGCTGGCTTTTATTTTCTTGAAGGAGGGGCCATTACCTTGCAGCCTTACTCCTGAGTCGCCCATGCTGCTGCAACTGGTCTTTTCTATGAGCAGCCCTGCGCGCACGCGCACTTGGCACAGGCTGCTTGGAAACCTCCTCATCGCTGCTGCCAGCCCCCACAATCTCTGAAGGCAACAGTCCACTCCCTAATAGTCCTGCCCCCTCATCTGAGTCCTCCCTCTCCTCAGCTGTCCACACCTGCTGCCGGCTAACCACAACAGGTTGGTCTATTCCACAGTAGATTACTGTGTCCCTGTATGGCTCAACAGCTGCCATACTAGTAAGTTAGACACCAGACTCAATGACGCTATGAGGATTATAAGTGGATATATTAAAACCACGCTATCTTGCTGGCTTCCTGTTCTGAACCTTATAGCACTGCAGGCAAGATGTGAGGCAAGTGAGCACTGCAGGCAAGTGAGGTTATATAGAAAAATTGTAAACAACGCACTCTTACCAGTGCATGCTGACCTTCCTCATTTATCAGCTGGAAGACTCAAATACAGGAAGCCCCCACTGGTACATCTGCCCAACAACTGTAGAATCCCTACAGTTGGTCATAAGGGCAAATAACAGTGAGAGTGCTGCTGCAACTTTGAAATGTAGTCATAAGTAGCTTTTGGGGGGAGGGATTATCATAACGTAGAATGACTGCTCATTAAGCAAGCTCTAATCGGTACATGAATACATTTGTGTAACACCATAATTTAGAGACACAAAAGCTACATCCACTCAAGATTCCAAACTTAGTTGGAATTGAGGTTGGCTTATTTTCTTCATATTTTAGCATGCTATGTGAAATCCAGCATCTTTGGTTGGTTTATGAACCCAGAAGCTGGTTAATTTAATTAAGTGTTCTATGTGAACCTAATTCACAAACCGTAGAAATCAAATATTTCCCATATGATTTTTAGCTTTATATAGATATCTTGCCAAAATATGCTGATGTTTGAAAGGACTCTTGCTTGAAAAACAAACCTTGTGTTTGATATATGTCATTTCTTTATTGTACTTGTTAAGGCAATCTAACTCCAAGAAGACTGGGCATATATATACTTAGAATAAGTGAAACATTCCACTCCTTTTTAGAAAGTTTGACACAAATTAGAAAAAGTATTGTTTTAAAAAGGAACACTGATTTTTAAGATATTTTAAAAAACTAGAGTCAGTTTGGTCTAGTGGTTAAAGTACCAGGCTAGAAACTATGACATTGAGAGTTCGCCATGAAAGCCAGGTGGTTGACCTTGGACTAAGTCACACATTTTCAGTCCAGCCCACTTCACACAGTTACTGTTGTGTAGAAAAAGGAGGAGGAAGGTGTGTTGCATATTTTCATCGCCTTGAATTATTTATCAAAATAATAAAGAGGGGGACATAAAACAAATAACTTAATGAGATATGTCATTACTTAGCAATAATAATATTAAAAAACACCCTTATTGGGTCTGCATACTAAATACTATTTATGATTTATCTGATCAAAAACATCAACTCTTTTCTGTCAGACATAGGAAAATCCACATGAAATTCACAAAATTTCAAAACTTGCTTTCTAGACTGTCATTGGAAACAGAACAGGTCAAGAGTCAACAGGCGCTTTTCTGCATTTTTATATATAGTATTCAATTCAGTGTTATTAGTATGTTCCAGTTATACCAATAAAATACAGAGGGGAAATCAATAACTCATCTTTATCCTGGGATAACTGGCAAATTATTTTTTGGGTGAAAATCTAACATTTATGGAATAAGGTTGTTAACAACTGCTTTACTGAAGATACATCCATCAGTGATTCCCAAACTTTGGTTGTCTCACTTCTTTCACACACATCTATTTTTTTCCTTTCTGCTTATCTTAACTTGGTTGTTTGTCTAAATCTAACAAAATGGTACAAGCATTAGCCATAGTGTGCTTGTGAAATATGACTGGTAAGTTACATTTTTCCTCTTGCTAAAAAGAAACATATACCACTGTATTGCAGTAAATCCTGCTGCAACTTCATACTTAATCATTTTTAAAAACAAAGTATTGTTTTAATCAGATGGGATACTAGTATATACTAGTATATATTTACTTGTATCTAGCACTTCCTCTAAACTTGTCACATTAATGAGTACATTCTGCAATATGTGAGGCTTGGTCCCTAAATACATTTCACATGCATACATACATATCTGGTGCCTTGGTTTTTGAAATATTCTAATACTGAAGTTAAACCCCCGCTAATCTTCTATCAAGGTTATAATTTTACAGTATATAATTTTACGCTAGCATTATAAAAGTATAAAACCATATAATTTTATAGTAAAAGTAATTTTGTTTTGACATTGTATAACCTATCTCCAAAATGAAAGCAGTTTTATAGTTGACAATATTAAATTATTTTTTGTACATCTGTATTTTTTTTGTATGCCATACTAGGTTGGAAATAGGAAATCAAAGACTTGTTATTCTAAACTAAGCATGTGCTTTGAATGCTCTTATACAGCAAGAAATTTTAGGAATCTTTTCTAGACATTTATTCTTCCATAAAACAATAACAATTACATATGTTTATAAGGAATGCAGATTAACAGTTCTAAATTCTTCAGTTTTCATAATAAATCTGTCCTTAAATTTCTGTACTATTCAGATTAACATTGCTTATCATCTTCCTCCGATCTAGAGATGAAGAAAAACATCAGAATATCTTTTTCTTATTTTATTATAACATACAGCCAAATTAATAACTATACTTAACAAGAACTCTCAAGTAGTAGGCAGCATTTAATCAGCGACATGTCTGTCTCTGAAGCAAGAAGTGCCTTGACTTAAATAAAAAATAACAGCAAATAAAAAAGGGAAGGATATTTTTAATGATGAAAACATTTACATCATTTATAATTGGAAATACAACCCAGACCCTGGAACTGCCAGCTAGTACTTTTGAATTGAGGTGAAAATCAGTATTATATTAATTTAAATATTACTTGTAAAGACTGAAGGATGGGGAGTAAACTGAACTGATTAAAGAGAACAGTAATATGTTAGTAGGAAAAAAGAGGAAAAGATTAGTATTATTGTTGGTCTCAGAATGAGTCGTTTTTTACAGATATAGGGAAATTATGGTAAATTTCCTGATTTATATCTTAATTTACCCATTCATTATTTCCTTGATAGACTTAGGCCATTAGAGAACTGCCGAAGTTAGTCTCCATGCAAATGCTTAAAGTTTAAATACTTGGTGGATTTTGACAATAAAACTAATTTTGGTAATGAGCCTCAGGCTGCTTAGGCATTCCTCTAATCACAGAATGAATTTTCAAACGAACTGTACAACATAGCCTAAGAACAGGAATAGGAAAAGCCATAGGAAGAAGAACCATGCTGGTTCAAGCCAGGAGCCTCTCTAATCCAGCATTCGGTATTACACAATAGAAAACTTTGGAAAAAACATGGGCTTAAAATTATATCTCCCTTCCATTATTACTCCTCAACAGCTAACATTTAAGTTTTATATACATTATTGAAGATAAATTGCCATGGAACCAGATGTTTCATAAATTTGTTCATTACATTTTAATAAACAAATTTTATAAAGATTTTCATTCCAATCTTTCTTTAGTGTACAAGCAAAAATAAGATATCTTTGATAAAATCTTCGATAATGTTTAGCATATCACTACAACTAGAAGTTCTGCACTTCTCTTCTATGGAAATTGTGTAGGAATGATTGGCTCAATTTCTTTATCATTTTTAAAACTTTTAAAAGCTTTTAAAACTAGAAAACAGAAAACAAAGGGATATGACTTCAATATTTCACTATTACTGATCTGAGTACGAGATACAAAAATTGAAAACTGTTATAAGCGTTAGAACAGTTAAACATGATTTCAAAAGATCCAAGCAGAATTTTGATATGCAATTCTTTTCATATTAAGTATCTTAGGAATGTGGCATTAATGCAGTTATAACAGTAGTCAAACAAACAAAAGGAATTCCTCAGTTTGAAATCCTATATTATAATAGGGATGTTTAATTAAGATCAGCTATTACAGCTGTAAATGTTTGCTTATATAAAAACATCCAAACAAAGTTACAATTCCTTTATTAGCAAACTACAAATAAAAGTACACAGCTGACTCAAATCTAACTGCCTCATTGCTACAAATCAGTCTGGAACAATGTTCAGATGTCCTTCTGCAACAGCAAATGAGGGCCACATCGGGCTATTTCTGTGATCACAAGGGGCTCTTGTACATTGATCTGATCTATCCTTGTAGACTGGCAGCAAACGGTCCTATCAAAGCATTTTCTACAAAGACAGACTTTGAAGCCAGCTCAGCCTAGAAGCACACTCCATATGCAGGCCAGCAAACTGCACTTCATTAGGCCTGTTGTCACATTTTCCCTCTTCTTATTCTAATGATCTTATTTTAATTCACATAGGAACCTCTTCTAATTGATGTCAAGTGAGTGACTTCAACATTCATCACCACAGCACATCAAACAAATCTTGGCACAGAAGTCAAGCATCATGATGTTTAAGACCTAAGGTTTACCTCCAAATACAGGAAATCATTCACACATACACAGGTTGTACCTGTTTAATTGGGATTGCACGACCGCTTCCAATACTATCTGCTCGGTTCTCCAATCCTTTCTTCTCTTTGTCTGGATCACTCCCTTTCCGAGACTAGGGTAAAAGCAAAATAAACACTCTTAATACATGAATTCATTTTTCCACATTCACATATTAAATTGTAAACTTTATATTTATAAAATGTCTCCTTCTCTTTCTCTCTCTCATTCATACACACATATATTAATACTTTAACTCTTTAATATAATAGAGATTTTTAAATGCCCAACAAACTTTGTATCTTTTTACACAGGAAATTTCTTATATAAGTGTATATACTTTATTGTGATTTGATGATATTTTAAAACACTATTAACTCAGCAGTGTATATGGATGGTCTTGATTAGAATTTAATTTAATTTTTCTTCTTTACTCCTTTAAGATGACAGCATCAAAGTCAAACTAATAACTTGTTAACACTTTTATGCATACTTTCTTCAATAACAGAAGTCATGGAAATAATAAAATACAATAACATCTTTTGGGAATGAACAACCATCTTAAAAAAAAGAGCACCCTTTTTCAAATTATGTGGCAAAAATTGCCTTGCTTACTTTCTCACTGCTGTGCAACAAATACATATAATCCTATATAAGGAGAATTTCATATTCTCCTCTATTATTGTCAGCTAAATAAAGCTAGAAGTGAAAGATCTGTTTTATTATGAAGTCATCCTCTTTAAAAACTACACTGACAACTTCATTCCATTAGGAACATTACTCTCACAATATTGAAAATGGGGAAACTTTTTCATGTGGTTTTCAAATGATAAATGATATATGAAGTGTATGTGCCAGTGATATCCAGTTCACAGCTGAAACGCCAAGTGATATAAAATCACATATATTTTCTACAATACCTTCAGAGCGTGCCTTCAAAAATTCACATTAGGTATACATATCTGAATGCCGAACAAAACTATCTTCATATTTCTAAGAATGAATTAAATGAAAAGGAATTGGCCTTCTGAACAATAGAAGGCTTTCTGAACAGAAGATTCCTAACATAATTGTCTTCCCATTACATACACAACTTAAGAATTATGCTTACATTTTTTGCTTTGAACTAATGCACTCCTTTAGGAACCAGCAGCTTGCACTATTCTGTCTTGATTTATCTATTAAGGGCTACTAAGTTAGAGCTTTAGACGATCATGTTGAATGATCATACTCTCAAAAGTTCTGTTAGATTAGGAAATCAAATCAATATGATGCTTGAGCCTTCTTTGTTTTTATTAGTCATCTTTTTTGTTTTAAATACTATTTCCCTTATTATACTATAATTAAAACACAATTTCTTCAAAGAGGAAATAAAATATTATTATGAAAAATTTCCATCGTGATAGTTTTGAATATTTTAATAAGGGTTTTTTTTTAATAATAAAAGTTCATTCTAAAATCACCTTCAATCTACAGTGATTTTCTAGTTATGATTTTGAGTTTGCCCATTTCAAAATTACTACTAAGTCAGACATTATATAAAAATGTCAAATCACTTACTGAAAATTATTTGATGGAATTACCCTTTCCATTTGACAGAAAGCATTTTATCTTTTTTATTTTCACACAGAGACACACACATGTGACACACCTCTCAAGCTTGGAAAATTAAGAATATAAATATTATAAGCAGAAGTGGTTCATGTTTCCCATTTACAGCCTTGCGTCAAATATAGCTATCATCATGTTGTAGTAATGGCTGTAAAATTTTGGGAACAGTTATGTTTATATCCATTATAATAAAAACAATTTTATAACTGCTGCTATACGTATTACTACTTGTCTTCGACATTACATTACATTATACAATATGTATACCAAGAAGCAATGATTTTTATACACCGATTCAAAAATTGTTGAACCAGCATACATTATCAGTTTCAATAGTTTTTTTAAAAAATATTTTGGAATAGAAAGAATATTTTTAAAAAATTGTATATATATCAGAAAAAGTGAATTCATAATAAGTACAACTGAAACAGCATCAATACAGAATAGAATATTTGACATCATTCATGCCTGTAAAGAATAAAGAATAAAAATTTAATTATTACTGTCACTGTTCTTGAAGTGATAGTAATAGTGATTAAATCACCAATATGTAATTAGATATGGAAACAATGGTTTTGCAGCTCTTCCAAAAGATGTTTCAATTATTGCTAATATATAGCACCGTTTTGAAGCTTGCAGAGATCCTGCTTCCCATGTTCCAAGAGAAAGTAAAGCAGCTGTTTTGCCTTCTCCAGCATTTCCAACAATAGATAATTAAAGCTTTGAAGCAATTCAGAGTACCTCACTGAGGAAAATTATATCATTTCTTTCCTTAAACAAAAGTTTCCTTGCCCAGCCAAGTAAAAAACCTTTGCTTGGTGAACCCAGTATCAGCTATTTTAAATAAATAAAAGGAGGTATTTGGGTATTCAATTTTAGTGTCTAAGGAATTAAACCAGAATTCTCCCTGGGCAGAAAATACTGTTTAGCAAGAGACACTTATCAGAATATTATTGCTATTTTTTTTCACCTTTCACTTCCTTTATTTTATTATTATTATTCCACTATAATTCCACTATTAAATGCATCAGCCCTTCAAAGTAGGTTTACTAGAGAGACAGACACCACAATGATTCCAGGAATATTGCTTTGTTAGAGTAAAGTAAAGCAATATAATCCTTAATGTTATCCAAGCTTATCCCTGTCCTATATTACACTAATACAGTCAAGGTGGGGTTATTCTGTGGTCATTTCTCACCTTTAACTCAATCTCTGCACTTCTTAACAGTTATTTCATACCATGGTTATTTCTAAATTCCTCTAGTCAACACAATGCTGTGTTGTATGAATTGTTTAAATTACTTAGTAACAATTTAATTTTTGTTAGCTAGTTTTTCAGAAGGTAAGTGAAAATTAATTAAGAAAATTATGCCAGTTCTTGATCTTCCAAACCAATGACTTTCCAAAACTATATAAACAAAAAAGAAATATTAAGAAATATTATTTCCCAAGAATCCATAAACACTGATGATATATTAGGTTAATACTAGTTTACCTGCCAATGCAAAAGAGTGAAATTTTGAAACCCTTGACAATTCTGGTATTGCTGACAAGAAACGAGTAAGCCAGAAAACAGATTTTTTTTTGTAAAATTTCCTCTTCCTTGATGTGCTATAATATTTTTATTCAAATAAAAAAATAATGACTATGATATTTTCTTATAATATGTTAAACAGAACCTTGATGTTTTTTCACTTTAGTACAAAAACCCAATGTCTTATTTTCTGATGTCTACTATTATTTCAAATGTACCTCATTTTACTGTATTTGTTTTTCTTAGAACTACAAAATTTAGTTATGAAAATTAATAGCATCTCTGTAAAACCAGTACGCTGCATTATAGACAGAAAGTTGTTTAAAAGAATCCATGTCTCTCACCTAATTTTCTCTTCATTGAAACCCTATGGAATACTGAACATTATTTCCAAAAGTTCCTAAACAAGTCTGAATAAAAAGTATAGTTTTAAATGCCATCCTTTTCCAGTTTGCCTCACTTATGCTATATTCTTTGACTTCCACTGACATCTAGTGGATTAAGGTAAAATTACATAGCAAATAAATATTGCTTCAATATATTACCCCTTTTCTTCTATTTTGTAACTAAGCTCCTCAATTTAGGAAGTTTTCTCTTCTGAAATTTAACAGACTTTTGGATTTATTTATGCAATTGTATGAAAAACTAAATGCACCCCATAAAAATGTTTGACTTTTTCCACATATTTCGACAAACAATATTTAGCTTTCATTTCATCAATACTGAAAAAGTGGATAAAATGTAACAAATAAATGCATTATTTTACATTGTGCAACTGAAATAAATATAAATGTAAGTTTCTCATGCAGGAAAAGTAAATACCCCCTATATTGATTACTATTTCAAATACTTAACAATTAGAATCCAATGCACCAGATATATGATTAAAACATTATTAGATAGGAACTGAATAACTTATCAAAACCTCAAATATTTAGTTGGATGTGCTCTTTATTGTTGATGTGTGTTGTGTCAAGCCTAGCTCTCTTAGGCCTTCACAGAGAAGTTTATAAAATGGGAAGGGATTCAAAAGGATTGCCAAATAAATAGACATGAATCATTGAGAAATTGGAAAATTATCTACAAGTGGAGAAGACTGAAAACAACTGCAGATTTGCCCAGGTCAGGCAGTCCCAAATTTAGCTGAGATGCAGGCAAAATTAGCAAACCAACACTGAGTTTTCTGGACACATGTAACAATGTAGGCTGTAAAAAAATGGTATTTACAACTAGCAGTCATACATGTATCTTTTTCCATGTGCACTAGGGAATTGGTTTTTCCCAAATTCAAGAAGTATTTTAAAGTTCTTATCTGTATCATTTATACCACATTCTGCTGTTAGAGCTTTATCTTAGGCACACCATTAATTCTTTCGCTAGAAATGCTCAAAACCAATTAATATTTCTCTAGAAATTCTCAATACATACTCAGCTAAAAGGTTTAATATACAATGGCCCTTCTCATTCAATTAGTCCTCAATGAGTTTTCCTTTTTAAAAAAGTTTTATTTGCTATATTAGTATAATATACTATATAAAAATTGCAGTTCAAACAGTGTGTTGTCTGGGTACAATTGTTTTTATGCTATCATAATCAGGGTTTTTACAATAACTTTTATCACAATAGCATTAATACTGTGATAACAATAATATTTAGTTTGTTCATATTAACAAATTTCCATTTTAACATTTATCCTTTTTATGTCTCTTTCTTTTTAACTTCTGTTTTTATTGTCTAGCCATTCATAAAATGAGTCCCATGTCAAAAAGTATTTAGTTCCTTCTTTGTCCTTAATAGTAAGTGTTATGTCCATTTCTGCACATTCTAGTATTTTCTTAATTACATTCTCACCTGTTGGGATCTCATCATATTTCCACTGTTGAGCATATACAATTCTAGCTGCAGTTAGTACATGTAAAATCAAGCATATAGTCTCTTAATCATATTTTCCTGGCAAAATGCCCAATAAAAATATTTCTGGTTTCATGTCTATATACTGTTTTATCATTTTTTCCAACCAGTTATGTATTTTCGTCCAATATTTTTCAGCTTGTGGACATGTTCACCAGATATGGTAATATGAACCAGGTGTTTGATTACATTTCCAACATTTAGCAGATCTATCCTTATCTGTTTTCACCAATCTTGTTGGTACAAAATACCATCTGTAAAACATTTTATACAAATTTTCTTTATATGCAGTTGACATAGTAAATTGAACATTTTTATCCCACAGTTTCTGCCATTTGTCCAATTCCATTGCATATGCAAAATTTTTAGCCCAAACAATAATTGTCTCCTTTACCTCTCACTTTCAAGTTTAATACCAAATAAATAACAGTGTATTTTCTTTATCAATTTTTCATCTGTTTCAGTTAATATCTGGTGCAATTCTGTTGATTCTTTATTAAAACCATAGATTTTAGCATCTTTCTCATATCGAGATTGTGTCTGCATTTGTGGCCACCATATAATGTCTATCCCTTGATTACCAAGTTCCTGCTTGGTTTTTAATCCCTCTTTTTCATTCAAAATATCTTTATATCTTACAATTTTTTCCATATTAATAACATTAGGATGTATTAATGCTTCCATTGTGGAAAGCCAGACTGGTGTTTTCAAGTAATGTTTTTCTTTAATTTTAAGCCATATTGAGAACAATGCATTTCTAATATAATATCTTTGAAAATAACTATATATCTTATTCTTCCCATACCATAAAAAAGCATGCCAACCTAGTTGAAGGTCATGTCCTTCTAAAGTTAGTAGTCTTTTACGCCTCAAATTAATCAATTATTTCACCCAAGTAAATACTGAGGCCTAGCAGTACAATTCCCAATCTGGCAGCACAAAGCCCCCTCTTCTTTGGAGTCTTGCAACATTTTCAAACCTATTCTTGCTTTTTTTCCTAGCCAGATATATCTTAATATCATTTTATTTAATTCTTCAAAATATTATTCCCATTTTTATTGGAATTGTTTGGAATAAATATAATAACCTTGGTAGAATATTATTTTTATGGTAGCTATTCATCCTGTTAATGACACTTGCAAATCTTTCCATTTCTCCAAATCTAGTTTAATTTGTTGCGACAGTTTCATATAATTATCCTCTTTAATTATTGCACATTTTGCTGTTAGCTATATTCCTAAGTACTGCACTTTTTTGACTATCCGCATATCAATTCTTTCCATCAACACTCTTTTTTGTGTATCTGTGAGATTTTTAACTAAAATCTTTGTCTTGTATTTATTTATTTTCAATCCAGCAACTTCTCCATACTCTTCTACCTTTTTAATTAACTTTGGCCCAGTTTCTCATGAGTCTTCTAATATAAAGACCACGTCATTTGCAAACGCCTGTAACTAGTATTTCTCTATTTTTATTTCCATTCCTTTTATTTCTTCATCTTGCCGAATATTTTTATTTAATACTTCCTGAGTCAATATAATTAGCAGAGGGTACAGTGGACATCCCTGCCTAGTGCCTTTTTTATATCAAAATTCTCCGTCATGTCTGCATGTCCATAGTCAGGTCTGCAGGTTTGAGCCACATGTGAAACAAAAAAAAAAAAAGCAGGGATCACCTTAGAAGATGTCAAACCATGTTAACTGTTTTTGTCCCATTGGGTTCTACTTAGAATAATTGACTCTGTTTGCAGAGAAGTGTGGAGATACAGAGCACTGTCTCCCATAGAAAAGAACAGTAGAAGTGTAATTTGGTTAAATAGATCAAAGAATTAACAATATTTAAGAATCTGATCCCCAATCTGTAATACCTGGCATCCAATTCTTTTTCTTATCTTATCCAATGGAGCCAAGTGCTTCTATTCCTAAAAACAAGATTATGTTGCTTCAAAGATAGAATATGTACCACAAAATATGAATTTAGCTGTGATAGAAGTATGAATTGACTACTGTTTTCCTTCACTCTATATAGATTTCAGTGCATCCCAGAACCATGGTAAAAATTGTGCAAAGTAAGAAAGAATGAATTTAGATACATCCAAATTGAGGTCATTCTCAAATATAGGGAAGGAGAAATCAACTTTCAAAGATGGTTTTTGAAGTTAGCTTATTGATTAATTGTTTAGAGAAACATGATCAAATAAACAGAATCACTTGTTGAAATCATTGGTAATAGAAATCAAATATATTTTTGTCAACTCACTGTGAAAAGGTTGGACCGGCGCTTAGAGTGCTTACGAACAGGTGTTGGAGTATTAGTAGTAGGTGGCACATCAATTCGTAGTTCCTTCTGACTGGTGCTTGGAGTAGATGGGACAGAGGAAGAATAATCACTTAAACTCCCTCCTCCGTTACTGGTCTGCAATGATTAAAATTAATTTTAGCAGAAAGAAAATCAATTTCTTGATTGTATCTCCTATTACAACACAAGATTTTTAAATATATATAGAATTTCTGTATAGAGAAAACATTGGTCTCCTTCTTAGAATTAATAGGCAATCTTTATGCCAAGATTGTTTTCGTCTATATTCCTCTTAAAAAGTTAATTGTCACATTTCTTTTCCTTTCCTTCTATTCCATGTAAGATCACATGTGGCCAAAGATAAAACAAATCCTGACATAGCAGATACATATATACCATTGGTACATGGAATGTCAGAACTGTGAACTCAGCTTCATGTCAGAACTGTGACCGAAGCTTCATGCTGTTAATATAAAAATGCCCAAACTGAAGTATTGATATTCTTAGAATCTGCAAATGGAAATTGCCTAAAATGGATTACTTCACATCAGAAAATGGACAATTTTCTTCTGTAGACAAAAAGCATGTTACTGTGGACAATAGATGTTGAAGTCAGCACTCAATTACAGGTAGTCCTCGAGTTACAAATGGAATGGAGGCTGCCCATTCCATTTGTAATCCAAGGATTTGTGGAAGTGAATCTCATACCTTGAGATTTGTACCTGGTGCCAACAAAGGCTTTTTGCAAAAGGCTGCCAGAGCCTACAGCAAGGGTCTTCAAACTTGGGAAATTTAAGACTTGTGGACTTCAACTCCCAGAATTCCTGAGCTAACATGACTGGATGAGGAATTCTAGGAGTTGAAGTCCACAAATCTTAAAGCTGTCAAGTTTGAAGACCCCTGGCCTACAGGAACGCAATCTCCTTGCAGGCTTCAAGGGAATGGCAAATGGAGGGAAGGCCTCAAGGACCAAAGCCTTCCCTCTGTTTGCAAACATCCAGGCCTCAACTCACAGAGAATAGAGGCCTAAAGTGCGAGATCACACGAAATCAGTAGCATGAGATCTTGTGCTACTGATCTTGCATGATCTCGCGGTATGTTAGGCCTCTGTTCTCTGCAAATGCAGTGAAAGCCTGAAGCAATGAAGCAGGCAAAGAAACTATAATAGAGAGGAGATCTTCACAAGGTAAGTGAGTCTCCACAGGCAAAATGCCTGTGAAGACCCAGCTGGGATGGGTTGGGGAAATAGGTAGGGCGAATGTTGCAGAGCTTCTGTGGTCATTCATAACAGCAAACAAATGCCATAAGGCTGCAATAGACATAATTTTGGAACTTGTTTGTATACTCTAGGGGACACTTATGGCATACAAACATTCACTAAGGGAATGCTTGTAACCCGGGGATTACCTGTATAATCCCAGAATTGAATGATTTATTTATTAATTGCCATAAGTCTTGATAGCTCACATCAACGGCAAAAAAACCCAATAAAAACCAGCATACAAAAAACAATTGCCAGTACCATAAGTTAACACTGTCCAGTAAACAGCAATCACTCAGACCAGACCCATTCTATTTTAGTGTTTGGGGAAGGGGGAAACATAGTCCTATTTGATCCTAATTATTCTGTGTCTTTTATGCCATTTCCTTTTCCATTGGATCATCCTTGGTCTGATCCTTATGAGTGCACATTCCCAAAGGCATAGCTCATAGTGTCACTGAGACATACAAGCTTCCATTGCATACATCAATAAATCATATATTAGTTCATACGTTAGTTCTCATATAGTCATATATTAGTTCTCATATAGTTAGAGTGATAAACTGTATGCCACACACAGACACAGGAAAAAGGAAATTACAGAGAAAGTCCTCAAGCCTTCATAGAACTAGACAGGGCTATTTGGCCATCACATCCATCAGTAAAATAATCTAAATAGAAACTTATGGCTTTCTCATTTCTATTTGAACACATCCTATAAAGAGGAGCCTATTACCCCCCTGTTAATTGTCTCCTCTATCAAACTGCTACATAAAAAAATAACAGACAAAAAAACCCAAAACTTTTCCAGTAACTCACATCCATTATTCTACAATGATTGTTAATATACAGTTAGCAGGAACATTACCGTTTACATTTTATTTCCTTTGAGGACCATATAGAGTATTTATCTGAAACAAGGTGAAATATTTGGTCTATAAATATTAAGATTTTTTTTAAATAAAAGTTTTTTAATTTTTAAATATATACAAACGTTGAATACATGAACAGTGTAGGATCTGGGTACCATTAGTTTTAATAATTTTTAATTTTAATACTTACAATATTCTTATAATTCTGTGAGTATGATCAATGTATTACTATCTTGCATCAAATATTAAGATTGTTAACTTCTTTAATAGTAGAATCTAGAGACTGTTGCTTTCACTATGGAGAATGTTTTACATATGCCTTACTGAGCTTGAAGAACTCATTCAAGATTTTCAGAAGGGTTTTGCCCATGCTTTTTTCCTAGGTCTGAGAGAGTAACCGGCCGAAGGTCACACAAACTGGTTCTGTACATAAGTACAATGAGTTCACTATTTGTTTCTAGCCTGGTACCTTAGACACTACAGCAAAATGCCCTCTTGGGAATATTGCAGACTTAATATACCTTGATTTCAGCTAGGCCTTTGATAAAGTAGTAGGAGTAATTATACTAATTTAATTACATGTGTGTTTAATGGCATGACAAGCAAGTAGGAACATAAATTTGTGTTCAAAAAGCAACGTTTGCTACTTTGACATAATACTGGAGAGATGATATAAAAATAATCTTGGATGTTCAGCTCTTCACTATTTTTATTAATGATTTTGTTGAAGAGGAGAGGGAATGTTTATCAAAAATACAGATTTTAGGTGGGTAAGAAATATTTAAAACAATCTTTATAGTACTAATAATGGAAAATATCTGTAGCTCAGGATTGACATGAGAGGTCCTTGGTGCTCTCTGAACTTGCTTGTTTTCTTGCAGATGTTTCATTACCCAAACTAGGTACCATCATCAGTGCTAGTAAAGGAGTGCATTTTGCTGTCAGTTTATATTCTAATGGCTTGCCTAAGTTAATAGAGGTGGACTTAGAGATTCTTTGGTTGGGCTGTTTGCTGTTGGCTTCTTTGACAATTTCTTGATTGGGGTATTACACTGTATGCAATGTAAGGATTGCAACAACCACTATGTAGGACAAATAGGCAGAAGACTGGCAGAGCACATCCATGAACACCAACTAGTAGTCAGAACACATGATGACATACAGATTTAACCGTAGCTTCAATTGGGAAAATGTGACCGTCCTTGACCATCCAAGACCAAAAATGCCAGGAAATTTCTAGAAGTCTGCACTCTGACAAATCAGCCATCAATAGACACGTAGACATTAACAATGTCTCTAGACAATGCAAAAGAGGCCATCACCCAGCCAAAAAAGGAGCAAAAAGACCCAAGCACTTTTCTGCCAGCAATCAGCACACAGATCAGCATAGATTAACTCCAAAGTTAACATCAAACCAACAGTCAAATAAAGAATAGCCTAATCAAGAAACTGCCAAAGAAGCCAACAGCAAACAGTCCAAAGAATCTGTATGGTAAGACCACTCCCACCAACACTGACAGGCAAGCCACTGGTATATAAACTAACAGCAAGCTGCACTCCTTTCTCGCACTGATGATGTTACCTGGTTTGGGTAATGAAACGTCTGCAAGAAAAAAAAGCAAGCTCAGAGAGCACCAAGGACCCTTCAATCTTTATAGGCTGGAGAAATTAGCCAAAAATAATAGAATGAAATTTAAAAGAACAGTATTCAAATGCATAAATATAGGCCAAGGAAATAGCTGGATGGCCATAATAAAATTTGAAACAGTAGTTGATTGCAAAAATGAATATAAACCAGCAGTGTAATATAGCTGTAGAAAAGGAAAATGCAATTTTGTCTACATAAACAAAATTATAAAATTCAAAACAGAAAAAGTCATTGTTGTTGGGTTAAGCAACCCTATATGTATGAGAAATATTAATTAATAAGGATAATACCTTGTTAATATCTATAAGTTACAGTAGATGGCTGTTGTGAAATTCTGGAAGATTCCATGAATTCCACCATGTTGTCAATGCTTTTTTGCCTCTTTTTCAGCTCATGATATGATTACATAGAATAATGTACTTTTTCATACTTTGTGAACATTGTTATTATCTTCTCTTTCTGTTGCATTAAATCCTTTTAATCAAATTGTATTTTTAAATTACTGCATTTAATTCTAGGAATCATTCTGCTATGTCTCAGTTTTACCTACTGAATGAATCTCAAGGCAAAATCAAAGTATCCCACTTTGAGAATATTTCTGATTTTTTAAAAATGATAATAATTTAGAAATAAATCACTTACAAATAATTATTTCAAATCAGGTAATGTATAGCAGTTCAAGCCATTCAATGGACAAGTGAACATTCATATCCATTGTCAAAATCACAAAAAGTACTTATACCCAATCTTCATCTATCAGTAAAATAAATGAATGTAATTCCATACCTGGCCAATATGTACTGCAGAGACCTGGGTTGAACACACTGATGAGTGGCTTGGAGAATTTGGTAATGATTTGCAAGGACCTATTGAAAGCTGATGTTTTTTTCTGGTTGAAACAATCTTCTGTGCCACTGTAAAAGTAAAATAATAATATTACATATGCTTCTACCTCTGAAATTACTGGGTAACAATTTTCCAATCTAATCAGTGATGTAAATTTGAATGATAGATCTCCAAGCCAGGAAACTTATCACTGTGCTTTGTGTAACTGACAATTTAGTTTGTATAAAATATAATATGTATTTTCAGAAAATAAACATGAAAAAGTCTGATGCTAATTTCTTCTTGCTTTAAGAAATTTACATGAATCTTTTGTTTCAAAAGAAATCCTGAATAATTAATCTGATTATAAAATGTTACACTGTCAGATAATACAGTCTATTTCTTAGAGTAATTTCCATAATGTAACGCCATGGCTTTTACGACAATTCTCGTAAGCTACATCAGAAGCATTAAACATTGTTATTCAAAAATACTGGGAAATACTATCCTAGAGAAAAGGAAGTGGCTCTTTCACTGGAGGACTTTCTTTCTGTAATTTTTAAACTACAGCTGCACAGTACTATGTTTAAAAATTGCTTATTAAATGTATACTACACAAAACTTTAAAGAAACTTTAGAAAAAATATTCCAAACCACAAAACATTCTTTGGATTTGGTTTAGGCATTTATAAATTGAGGAAAATGCTCAACTGCTTTAAGGAGCTGAAATGAGCTTGTTCACCCTGAATCTAAAATACTTTTTCTGCTTCATTCTATTGCTAGGTTAGAGAAAGAAAAACATAAATGAAGAAAAAAATTAGCAAAACAACAGAAGGTGAAAATATGTTACAAAAAATTTAGGATACCAATAAAAATTCCAAATCAGTATGAGATTCCATCATTCAAAAGGGGGGGCGCGAATTAAAAAAGTTTATTTCTGTTTATGATTAACATAGAAGCCAATTTCAAGTTATAAAGGGATTCTTATAAAAACAGATCTTTTCTGAAGGAATTATCATTAATATATATTAAAAACAATATAAACAAAAAAAATTTTTCCAGTTTTTATGGTCTGCAAACCAAAAAAAAATAATTTGTACTTGTTACAGAATGCAGTCTGACATGATATTACAGGAATTAAGTCATACAATTTTTCCTTTTAATGACCCATAACCGATGTTAACCATAACCAATTAAAAATTGCAATGAAAGGAGAAAAACACTTAAATTTTACTTACAGAATCAAGCAAAATACACAGTATATCAACACTGGTAATTTTAAAGAATATTTTTGAACAATGGACAATTAACAAAGCTAATTTTAAGAAATTCTTCCTCTATAGGTAAGACTCTATAAAAGGTGTTTAAAAACCAATTCATATGATCTTGATACTTTCCCTCTGTTGATGAAGCCTAAGACTGCATTAGGTTTTTTGGCAGCTATAGCATACAGCTGGCTTATGCTTAAGTGGTTGTCGACTAGGACTCTTAAGCCCCTGTCACACTGCACCAACGGATGCAAAGAGGATGTAAAATGGACCAAAAACCTTGCCATCCATTGGTTAACGCGATGTATCCGTTCTGTACTCACTGCCTCCATTTTGCTTCCTCTCTATCTGTCCAGCATCCGTTTATGGACGTTTCATCCGCTCAGAAAGTTTTGAGCTGCTCAAAATTTTTGCACGGAAAATGTATCCAATTCGTCCATTCTGCATCTGTTAGGCATCCGCTAGGCATCTGTTCTGCATCCGTTACGCATCCGCTATATCCGCTAGGCATCCGTTCCGCATCCGCGCAACTCGCATCCGCTCGGACGCAGGGAGGAAGCGGAACAGACGCAGAACGGATGCAGAACGGATGCCGAGCAGATGCAGCACGGAAACAAAGCATTTAAAACAGAAAAAACCTTCGCAGAGGGGACCTATCTGGGATATTAAGGATGTCTAGAGGATGCCTAGAGGATGCCTAGAGGATGCAAAGGGACACCTATACTGCCTATAAAAAGGGGGAGCAACTCATCTGGATCTCACTTTCAGAACAGCAGCCCTGCGGTGCAGACCTCTGCAGCCTTCATCTGACTCTTCCTCTTCCACAGCATCCAGTCATGTCCACCGTGGATCGTAACAAAGTCCTTTTGGCAGCCACCATCCTTCTGCAACAGTGTGAAGCCATCTACAGGCTCTGTGAACTCCACTACGGGAAGAAAAAGAGATGGCCAAGAAGCGTCTGGGTACGAAGATGGTTCGCCAAAAGAGCAGAGGACGGACTGTACAACAAGCTTATGTTGGAGCTCAGGAACGAAGACACTCGGGCATTCCAGAACTTCATGAGGATGCCCTCCAGCCATGTTTGACGAAGTTCTGCAGCAGCTGACACCCAGGTTGACCAAGGCAAACACCAACTTCCGGCCCAGCCTGGACCCTGGGCTCAAGGTGGTACTCACTCTGCGCCACCTGGCCTCAGGGACCACCTACAGGAGCATGCAGTATGGCTGGAGGGTGCCACCCAACACCATCAGTATTGTGGTCAGAGAAGTGGTGCAGGCCATCATTGAAGAATACCTGGAGGAGCTCCTCCAGTGCCCCTCCACTGAAGAAGGATGGAAGAAAGTTGCAGAGCAGTGGTATCATAGGTGGAACTTCCCCCACACCATTGGAGCCATCGATGGCAAGCACGTGGCCTGCAAAGCGCCAGCCAACTCAGGGTCCTCTAATCACAACTACAAGGGCTTCTTCAGCATCATCCTCTTCGCCATGGTCGATGCTGACTACAAGTTCATGTACATCGATGCTTCAGGCAACGGCTCATCTTCAGATGCCCAGGTATACAACGCAAGTGACCTCAAGGGTGGGCTGGAACGCAACCTCATCATGGGCTTCCCAGATCCAGAACCCCTGCCCAACGACACGCAAGATGTGCCCTACTTCATCGTGGGGGATGACGCCTTCTCCCTCACAACCTACCTCATGAAGCCCTACACCTCCAAATACCTCACCCGTGAAGAGAGGATCTTCAACTACAGGCTGTCCAGGGCAAGGCGGGTGGTGGAGAACGCCTTTGGCATCCTGGCCAACAGGTTCCAGGTACTTCTCACCACCATGCAGCATCGCCCAGAGACCATGAGGAGGATCATGGAAGCTTGCTGCATCCTGCACAATCTCATGCACACCCGCTACCCAGTCTTGCAGAACAGGCTCGTGGACCTCCAACAAGGCAATGGGGACATGAAGCCTGGGGAATGGAGGCAAGGGCGAAACCTGATAGACACTGAGGATGTGCAAGGCCCCAACAGAGCCTCACGTGAAGGGAAGAAGCAGCGCAACCTCCTGAAACACTGGTGCAACTCCCCAGCTGGAGCAGTGGAGTGGCAAGACAGGATGATAGATGATTAATGGATGTTTCCTTCAGCCTGTCTCATCACACGGATGAGATTGGGCCATGTATGTTGGGTGGGCCTACAATGAACAGGACGTTTAATAAAGAGTTGTGTTTATGTTGACATGTGTGGATGATTGATTACATTGTTATTGATAATAAAGGGCCATAGGTGTGGCACCTGGGAGGGTGGACCATCCAGTCCCACTATGCTTGCACTGGAGGTTTATCTATCCCACGGCTATTATCCATCCCAAAGGTATCCCTGCCCATCCCACTACTATCTCAACCCATCCCACAAGCATGCAAAGGCTTAAACCATTTCTAAAAGTTTCCACCAAGACTTTATTAAAAAAAAGAAATGAAGCAAGTGTGTGAATCAAAAATAGACTTTATTAACAACAAGCTATAAAACAAAAATGAGTCTCTGGCACTCCTCTTGATCGCTCAGTCTCAGGGGTGAAGGGTCCAGGTGCTGTGGAGGTGGCTGGTGCTGGAGTGCTTGTCATCAGCTCCTCCAGAAGCAGAAGCAGCAGAAGCCCCAGCTCCAGAAGAGCGAGCCCGTGCTGCAGAAGCCCCAGCAGAACCAGAGTGAGGGCCAGGGGGCGGGATGGTAGCCCTGTCCCTCTTGCAAGGGCTGGCAGCAGATGGCTGAGGCTTGCTGTGCTTCCGCATGGTTGTGGGGTTGCTGGCTGGCAGGGAGGCTGGCAGGAACCAAGGCTGGCCGGCAGGCAGGCACCAAGGTTGGCAGGCAGACATGAACCAAGGCTGGCAGGAAGGTAGGCACCAAGGCTGGCAGGCAGACTGGCTGGCAGCAAGGCTGGCAGGCAGGCAGACAGCAAGGCTGGCAGGGAGGCTGGCAGCAAGGCTGGCAGGGAGGCTGGCAGCAAGGCTGGCAGGGAGGCTGGCAGCAAGGCTTGCAGGCAGGCATGCAGGCAGGGCAGGCAAGGCTGTCAATCCGTCCAGCAGCAGGTCTTTCCTCTGAATGGTGACCTGCTTCCGAGCTGCTTCCCTTATGTCCGCGCGGCTGACGCAATGCATCCTCCCCACATGCGCAATTAACGCTAGGCATCCATTAGGCTTCCGCTGTGCATCCGCTGTGCATCCGCTTCATCCGCTCGGCGTACGCTCTGCATCCGCTGTATCCGTTCTGCGTCCACTTTACTGAGGTCCCCCGGAAGCGTAGTGGATGTGCCATCCACTCCCATCCGCTGGGCTTCCATTCCGCATCCGCTTTCCATCCGCTCTGCGTCCTCCCCGCGTCTGTTCCTTTCCATGTTATCCACTCCGGTTATGCTAATTTTTGCCCCTTTTGAGAGCGGATAACAACGGATGGAACATTTTGCTCGTCTGTTGTGTCCTTTTTACTAACGTTTTTCATCCGTTGGGCAGTGTGACAGGGCCTTTAGATTCTGTTACTGATGTTGAGTTAGATACCTCCTATTCTATACTGGTGTATTTGGTTTTTCTTATAGTGTAAAACCTTACTTTTCTCACCACTGATTTTCATTTGTTGGATAAGGCCCAGGGTTCAAGTCTGTAGAGATCCTACTGGATCTTGAGCCCATCTTCGAAAGTGTTGGCTATTCCAACCAGCTTTGTATCATCTGCAAATCTGATAAGTTCCCCTTCTATCTCCTCATCTGTTTATGAAGAGTTGAAGAGCACCTGGGATAAAACAGACTCCCATTGCATGATTCCCTCCATATAATATAGTTCTACTGAGGAATTATATCTCCATGATTTATATTAGATTTTATTGTTGTGATTGTAATTTTTAATAAAATTATGTAAAAATAATATGTTTATACAAGAATTGTTGATAATGTGTAAGAAAACAATGAAACAACATTCAACCTAAACTTTTACCGACCCCCTAAATCTGAATTAAAATATCCCCAAAGGATAGATAAAATGGACATAAATCAAACTACAACCATTATATCCAGAGATTACCCAGCAAGATACAGTGCTGGCTTGCAGTTTGAATGATTAAAAAAAAACCTGTTGGACCTATTTATGGATATTATGGGAGATCAATGCCTTGATGGTAGTAGGACTGGCTCTGAAGCCATCCAAAAAAGCTCACAGTCAGGAAAATAAAAGATTTTATGGAAAGAAAGCTGAGCAAACAACTTAATTTAGAATATATAACATGAATTTAAAAAATATTGAGCTATAAAGGATTGCCACAACATCATCATCTTTGGAAACAGTCGTATAACATTCATTTACAACCACTTTTCTCCAGTGGACAATATTATAAGGAATTGTTATGGGCTTATCTAGAAAGTTATCACTGTATATACTGAGAGTAAATTAAAATCTACTGAAGATAGTGCCATAAAATTCAAAACATTCTCATCTCACATCTGATTTAAAAGGGAAAGGATATAAAACTGAGTAACTTGGTTTTCAGAGTAATTAAAAACAGTGGTGGGATTCAATTTTTTTTACTACCGGTTCTGTGGGTGTGGCTTGGTGGGTGTGGCTTGGTGGGTGTGACTGGGAAAGGATACTGTAAAATTTCCAGTCAGAGGGTATTTGCCGGTTCTCTGAACTACTCAAAATTTCTGCTACATTTCTCCAGAACTGGTCAGAACCTGCTAAATACCACCTCTGACTAAAAAAGAGACATAGAGATGTCACACTGTTTTTATTTTAAATTATTTACATTAATTTACAACATTTGATAATGGCCAAGGAACAGATTGTTCTTTCCAAGGCACTGAATATTTGACCTCATGATTGAATTGTGGAGTGTACTCTTAAATAATGATAATGATTTGCAAATCCATGTGGCTTTCTTTAAAAAATGCTTCCAAGTTCTATGTACTGTGTCCAATAATTTCATTTTATAAAATATTCTTATTGCAACTATAAGTAGTCTTTCAAAGCATTCTATATTTTTAATTTACTGAACAATAAATAAAAAGGTGGGCAGAAAATCAAAATGTCAATTCTCTGCCATTTTTGCACTACTATCTAATAATCATTTACTAAATTATTATAACCTTTTAGAATACCAACCACATTTATTACTAATTTTCAGTGATAGTTTCAATATTTTTGTTTGTATAAACCACCAGTTTGCTGTTATTGCCTGGAGCTGAAATGAGAAGGTAAATTAAAAGTAGAAAACAACTATTGTGTTCAACAAGTATCTGTCTGTCTGTCCATCAATTTTTGAATATTTGTTTTCTTCTGTGCTAGGTTGACATTTTACTTTTTAACTTTTGTATGTGTTTATCAATTGTTAGTTTTTATTATTATTTTTATTATATATTTTGTTCATACTGTATGCTGCTCAGAGTCACAGTTCAGTGGTCTTATAAAGAAATAAATATATTATTTTCTAAAAGGAATATTGCCCTAATGCATCAAGATCGCCATCACCAACCCTTGAAGGACACCAAGGCCAAGGACACCAAGTCTATTTCTAAAAAACATATTTCCCACAGGACAGCAAGAAATAAAAGTTGATTTTGGCCTTATTTTAAGAGAAGTGAAGAGAAAAATCAGAGTGGAAAATGTCCTGGGAGTGAGTCCCAATGTAGTAAATGGGAAAATATAATGAGATGGTAAAATCTGGAATCTGGAGGGGAAGAAAGGCTGGCTGATGGCCAACCTTTCTATCAGGTTGCAGCTCTATTATATATAATTTAATTCCAGGAAAAAGTACTGATGATCATTTCCCTGTCCAGTGCTCTTTCCCAGCAAGGCAAGAGGCAGAGGACAACGCTGCTGCATGTGGAAGCAGGAAGTATGCAGAAAGCAGTTTCCTCCAAATCCAACTTCTGCCTTGACATATCTCTGGAGAGCAAGAGGAGGAGGCAAGGGAGCAACTCTGCCTAGTTCTGCCCAAGAGAGGCTAGCCCTTCTCGAAAGGGAATGCCCATTTCTAATCATGTGAATGCTGGTTCGTTAGGGCAGCCTTCCCTCATGCAGCTTCCCTGCCCCCCTCCTTCTCTGCAGAGATCTGTCAAGGCAGAAATTGGATTTGGAAGAAACTGCTTCCTGCAAACGTTCTCCTCTGCGTTTCCACATACAGCAGCATTGTTCTCCGCCCCCTGTGGGCGGGAGGAAGGCACGGCTGGCAGGGATCCAAAGGTCTCCAGTGGAGGCAGGCGAGATCAGGGCAAGTGCCAAAGCCTCGTTCACCAAAGGAGCCTTGCCTTCCACTCAGGCCATGTGGAAGACCCCCAGAGGTGTTGGCTGCCCAGAATTCTCAGCAGTGGGGGCAGGCACCCAGCCTGGCCCTTAAGCTCCTGAGACATCAGGATCCTATAGGCCAACCCAGTCCCGCTTCCCTGAGGGAGCACCCAGCCATGCTTAGCTCCTTCTTGAGGCTGCTGCTGCTATGTTCGCTGTCCTTGGCCAGGATGCTCATGGTGGGTGCAAGGCGGCAAAGTACATGGTTTAGAGGGAGGCCCACTCCCTCTCCATGCAATTAGACCTGGCTATCAACTTCAAACCGAACCTGGCAGGAGCCATTTTTCTGTTCCTCAGTTGCCACACGGAGGGGGAGGGGGGGAAGGGGGAGGGTTATCAGAGACAACAGAGAGTGTTTTCTCATGAGAACAAAGGTCATCTATACTGGCAACAGATAAGGTCGGAGAAGGAGTACCTGGAGAGCCTGCCAATTAACCCAATTGGCCAACGTGACCTCTGACACTTGGGGATGGAATTTTCCCATTTTAATTATACTGAAACTGCACGAAAGATTTAGAGTTGTTGGGACCTTGACACCGGCTTTGTAACCAAGGCATCCTCAGCAATAGGTTGGGAGAGCACCAGAGGAGGTAAGGAGAAAGGGCAAAAGGGCAGCAGGGCTGTTGATGGCCAAGTGCTAAGGTAGGACTTCCCTCAGACCCTCCCTCCCTCTCATTCCCATGTCCTTCCTTCCTTCCTTCCTTCCTTCCTTCCTTCCTTCCTTCCTTCC
>BLBF01000025.1:23407696-23476398 GCA_015471245.1 Laticauda colubrina
TCCTTCCTTCCTTCCTTCCTTCCTTCCTTCCTTCCTTCCTTCCTTCCTTCCTTCCTTCCTTCCTTCCCTCCACATCCAGAAAGGGATGGAGAAGGAGAGGGTGGCAGTGTTGCCATTGGCCATGGCTTTCCCATGCAGCTGCAGAGGGCAGGGGAGAGGCCATCTAGGTGAAAGGAAAGTGCTTGTGGGCTGCCGGGCAAGCATGCGAGGCTACACTAGCAAGCAGGCCATGGAAGTGGTGGAGGCGCTGGTTGCAGGCGCTGCATTGCTGCTGATCTTCAACTTCATGGCGGCCACCCATGCCAGAATGTGGTCAGTCTTAGATCTGGCCCGCAGGGCTGCCCTGGATGGCAGCCCCCGCGTGCTTGCCGCCTCCTGGGCTGGACTGGGCCAGGCTGAGGGAAGTCCCTTGGACTCCAGGGCAGCCCTGCAGGCCAGATCACATCATGGGCCAGATCATTATTGACATGTCTAGTCTATAGGAATGCACCCTATTATATCAGGGCTACTCACTCCAGCAGCATTTATTTGGAGGACTAAAAGAGTTGTAAATATTTAAGACATTTTCAAAGTAAAGAAATGTTGGAATGACATCTCTACCACTAATTTTTTTCCTGCCTTTAATATTGTTTAAGTAATTTAAGATGGTGAACATACATAATACTCCTCCTTCTATTTTCCCCACAATAACAATACTATAAGGAGGGTTGATCTGAGGGACAGTAACTGGTCCAAAATCACTCAGGCAGCTTTCATATTTGGGGGTAATATGTGTATATGTGTTTGTGGTTTTAATGCAGTTTTTAACATTTTTGGGGTTTTTTGTTTTTTATTTGTTTCTGTTAAACTTTTTGGGGGAGTTTTGTATTTTATTTTTTTTTAAATAACATAAAATTACATTAAAAAAGGTAACGGCTTCCTCCTGTATAATATATATACACACATCTTTACCAACATTTGTATTTTTTTCTGACAACTAAGAGGTTCAGGCAGCAGTTTAGGAGAAAGAAAAATGGGGTAACACCTGCAAATAGTGATGTTGACAACAAGGAAAAATATATTTATTAAATTTATATGCCACCCATCTCACTATCTAAAGCTCCTCCAGTTGACTTTGTCCCTTGCCCCAATGGATATCCAGATTATGAATGTATAGCTAGTCACAGATAATCCTTGATTTACAACCAGTTGCTTAGTGACTGTTTGAAGTTATGATGATCACCGCAAAAACACTTATGACCCATAAAGGTACTTGCATTTTTGTGATGGTTGTAACTGAATGCTGCAGTCATTTTCTACAATGGCTGTTTTTTTGCCAGAAACTGAAAGTGAACACCAGTTTCTGGCAAAAGACATTGTAAATCATGGTCACATGATGGCAAATGTCTATAAATTTAGCCAAATGCCCAAAATGTGGTCACATGACTTTGGGGGAGGGGTTTTTGCTTCAAATCCAGGTCATAATGCAGACTGAATCAGGCAGTATAAGTACTTATACTGTATAATGTATTCTAACGAGGACAAAAAACAATATCTGATTTACAATTTTGTAAGTATGTTTAATTGTATCATCTGATTTATGAGTTAATCTATTTTTAACTTATTATATTTAGAAGGTTTCTAAATATGAAAAGCTGCCCTAAATACTTGCTGAAAAGACATGGTGAGGAACATATATATAGCAAACAGACATAAACAACACTTTTACTTGACAGAGGTATATTACATCTAATTTCAGCATAATTCATTTGATTTTCATTTTCATACAAGGAAAGGTAAGTGCTACAAATTCCAAGTAGTCAAAAATGTTGGAGGGAACCAGGGTACCAATCAACTGCAGAGTATCTCTTTTTGTAATATACTTCTAGTATTATATTCTGTACATCTATATTTAAATCAAGCTTGAAACTGCAACTTTCACTAATGCTGCATTGTAATGTATGCATCAAATTTTGTTAACATAAGACAAAATGCATTACTGAAAATGTCATTTGAGATTTATCTTCTAACTGTAAGCCTTCTATTAAAATGGGTATGATATAGATCACTTACACAAATGAAAAACGTCAGAGCACTGCTCCTTGATATAGCATACCTGAATAACATGATTTCTGCATTAGGCAGCTACTTTTCATAAGTTTATATTCTTATTATATATATAAGATTAAAGGCAAAACAGATGTAAAATAAAATTATTTCATAAAATCAAACCAAAGAAACAAGAACTCATTTTGTATTTACCTTTGCAATATTACACAATGAAGCACTTAATGTGCTCTTTAAAAAACAAATATCAGGTTACGTGGTTCAGCTAGCTCGGACCGGTTCGGATGGTGTGATTCAGCTAGTTTGGACCGGTTTGCCCGAACCAGTAGCTTTTTGTGTAGTTTGGTGAACCGGCTGAATAGCATGCCTCATTCCCCCACTTCCAGGCCTCTTGCCGATGCCTTCCCAGCACTTCTTCGCTTTGTAACACTGAGCTCCTTGGCTTTTGAAATCCAGCACTCTTTGGATCAGCTGCTCAGGCTTGGCAGCTGGAGAAGCAGCTGGGAGACCATGGGAGCGGGCAACCAGAAGGCCAAGAGCTAGAACTGAAGGGGCTGTTGCTGGCCCAGGAAGACTCCAAGGATGCCGCTTTGGTCACCTCCTCCATGGGGGCTACTGGCTTGGGCAAACTCGGACAAGCAGAGGCAGCTGCTGGACAGCATCTAAATCAACTGTTACAATAGCCTGGCAGGTTGGGCAATTACTTTTGGGGGGCTTGGCCCCACGGTGGGTGGGAAGAGGGGAGAATGGTGAGCAGAGGGCTGGAAAGGAAAGGGAGGCAAAAGGCAGGTGTTTCACTGCTCGCTCACTCTGGCCCAGAGTGCCAGAGTTTTGCGTCTAAAATTCATCTTGGAGGCTGAGGGCAAAGGAAAGGGCTTTGGGGGTAGAAAGAGACCAGATATACTTCTTGTTGCAGTTGTTTGTATTGTCTGCAAGTTTGATAGCCAGATTGATTTGCGAAATAGGGACAAGGACAAGGACAGGTGTCATTTCCTCTCCTTCCCTTGTCCCCACCTCAATGCAATGGGTTTGGAAGCCTGTGTTTTGCTGAAATTGGGTGCAGGGATTTGCTGCCTGCTGCCATGAAGTCTAGAGATGGAAAGCATCCCAGATGTATTTTGAAAGATTCCTTCCAAGCAGAAAAGCAAATAAAAACCGTATTTATTTAAGATGAATTGGCATTCTTGGAGGCATACTTTGTAGGTTGCTTCTGTTGTTGCTCGGGGGGTGGGGTGCATATGTGTGTCTGGGCTAACAACTAAAAAGCACACCTGCTGCAGTGCACCTTTCTACATCGCTAAATAACTAGGGCATAATAAATAGTTATGGCTATGCATGAGACTTTAAAGTTTAACTCTTAAACATTTCAATTCCTTTAAAACTAGATGAGTCTGTATTGTTTTTGTTTTTTGTTCTATATTTCTTCAATATTATAAAGCTTTCTATTAAAAAATGATTAAATTTTTAACTCAAGTAATGAATGAAAATCTAGATATTTTATCATGAAAAGAAGTTCTTCAAAAGCTTTTAGCTCTGATGTATAAAGGAAACATTTAACTTGTTCAATCATACAGGCCTATTTTTTTATAGAATGTAGATTAAAAAATTTCACAGCAATATGAGTTTTTAATAAAAATGACACTTTTTGCTCAGATTAGATTTGGGCGAAAGATGTGCATGAGAGACAATATCAGACATATGATATGTTATATACAAATTAAAAAGAAACAAAAACTGGATATGACTTTTTTAATGCAAAAAAGCTTTCTATAATTTTGAAGGGCTTTTTCATGCTGCAGTTCTAAAATATTTCTAATATTTTTAATTGATACAGAATATTTATAAAAATAAAAAGCCAACATAATACAGTATTATAGAACAGAATACTTTGTTGGCCAAGTGTGATTAAACACACAAGGAAATTGCCTCCAGTGCAGAAGCTCTCAGTGTGTATTCAAAACAAGAAAGTAGTAATGATAATCATAATAATGATACAAGGAAGTATTAGAGAAAATGAAAAGATAATACTACAGCTATACTACATGGGTAAATACAGGTAATCGCTATGTTAAGAGTGTTCCCTTAGTGAACATTTGAAGTTATGCGATAAGCATCCCTTAATGTTTGCAAACAAGGCCCAAAACTAAGAATCTAGCAGCATCACACTCTTATGAACAACCACAGAGGCTCTGCAACTTTCGTCCTCCACGTTGCTGGTTAAAATGGAGCTTCTGAGAGGTGGATGTGAGAGGTGGGTCAGACAAGAAATAATGGATGGAAGGAGAGCAAGGAGAGATTCAAACTAGAGAAATTTTCTGACAGTGAGAACAGTCAACCAATTGCCTTCAGAAGTTGTGGGAGCTTCATCACTGGAAGCTTTAAAGAAGAGATTGGACTTCCATTTGTCAGAGATGGTGTAGGGTTTCCTGTTTGGACAGGGGGTTTGGCTAGATGACCTACAGTACAAGAATGCCAACAAGAAAATCTGCAACTTAACAATTTAACGACAACTTAACGACATTAACAATTTCTCAACAATGTTGAGAAATCCTTAAGAAAAAGAGAAACTTATAACTACTTGACAAACATTTCAGAGAAAAAAAATATTTTATTCCATGAAGACAAGCTGGAACAAGTGACAACTTAATGAGTCAATTGGATTAGGATGGATTTTCATCAGTTTGATATTTGTAATTGAAACTTTTAATCTGAAGTTTGAAAATATATTTTTCCTTTATATATAACGTAAGTAATTCCTAAAGTTTGTGAAATATTATTGAAACTGTATTTGAAAATATGTATGTTAAGAGAAAGTTGAAGAAAAAGATGTATTAGCTTAAAGAAAAATCTAGAGCTTTAAAAAGGATGTATACAAGAAGGAAAAAAAATATTCTATGAGGGTAACTTGGAGGGAGTGATCTAAATTTAATGAGCTAATTGGATTTAGTTGGAATTTTATTGGTCTGAAAGTGAACTTTCAAGTATGTACACTAAGAGGAAGTTTTAAAAAGATGTATCAAAATGTTTTGATTTTAGAAATGTTTGTTTAAAAGCTTATGTTTTAAAATGGATGAAAAGAATACTTTCTCTTTAAGGTTAGAGAATCTGAAAGAATATAGTGAATTTTGTTAATATAAATCAAGCCTGTCAAACTGGCGGTCCATAGGCTGCATGCCCACCCCAACTCTGTGAAGGCAAAAAACACTGCGATACTTCACAATACAGCTTGCGATGCAAGCAGGTTTGATATCCCTGATATAAACGGTGATAGTTTATAAAGATTATTAAGTGCAAATAGTAATATTATTTCAACAGCAAGGAAAATAAAGCAGTAATGGTTAAATTTATTGTTCTATTCAAAGAGGACAATATATTGTTTTGTATTTAGATATTACTTCTGGATTTTGTGCTTGTGATAAAAAAATGAAACTCTTTGGTTTTCCCAATTAGATAGATTTGTTAAAGAAATGATTAATTATATATTTGTGTGTAAAAGTAAAAACTTGAGGTTGTGGTGTGGCTATCTTGTACAGTGCTAAAGAGAGTTGGAAGTCAATGCCTTTTTCTTTCTTCCTCATATTTCCCCCCTTTCTTTTTTCTTCACTTAATTTCCTATTTTTATTTGCATTTTATACATTGATAAAACAAAGAAGTTATATATAAAAAATGAAATGGAGGCTATGCCTTACCCAAATAAAACAGAAGTATGTGTCTTTCATCTCAGCAATCATATAGCAAAGAAAATGTAGCTTTTTGTGGAAAAAGGATAAAAAACAACTACCTTTCAAAATATTTTGGCATAACCCTTGACCGATCCATTACATTTGGAAAACACCTTGAAGTAATCAGATAAAAATTGAAAACCAGGAATGACTTAATTAGGAAAATTGAAAAAACAGGCTAGGAAGCACAAGCCAAACCCTGTATACCAGTTATGGGTAAGAAGTTGTCAGACCAACAAGATTGATGTTTATCTTAATGACACAATGAGAATATCTGGAACCCTTAAATCCACATCTCTCTCATGGCTCCAGGTTCTTTTTAACATTGTCCCTCCTTTGATCTCAGGTGACAAGACAGTCCAAGAGTGAAATAAGATAAATATGCTGTCAACTCCTAGACATCTTCTAATACATAAAATATTAGACTCTCTATCTCACCAGACCTAAGTCTAGGAAACCAGTTTGAAAAAGCACACCACAGTCTTACAATATAGGTGAAAAATTGCAGTTAATATGGGCAACTTTTAATAACCACAACTGAACAGATTACACAGATCCAACAAAACTGCTTCCAAGAATACAGTTACCCTGAAAAATATTGAGCCACCTGAATAGAATCAGGACAAGCCATGACAGAACTAAGGCAAAGCTCTTTAAGTGGAGAATGGTTGAGAGCCCATAATGTGACTGTGGTGCACAGGAACAAATTATAACATATATAGTTCAATAATCTATCCTCAGGAAATTTCAAGACACCTGGGATTATCTCACTGCAGCCACACCAGAAGCAGTTAGATGGTTAGCTTCCTTAGATATCGAATTATAGTTTCTATCCCATTGCAATTCTATGGCTCCATATTATAGTGATTTTATTATGGTTTATCTTAATTTTATATATCAATATATAATATTGTATTGTCCACATCTTACACACTTACCCACACAAACATTTTGACATTTTATTCAAACTAAATTTGTAATATCAGTGATTCCATGACGTCTGCAGATGCCATACATTAAAAAAATAAATAAATATTGACAGCATCTTCTGCTGATCTGTTTGCACAGTAGGCAAACTGCAAGGGGTCTAACAGTAGATCTGTTATGACTTTCAGGAGGGCCAGCACTAACCTTTTAAAGGTTTTCATAATTACAATGATCAGAGCAATCAGTCCATAGTCATTCAAGTCTTTGATGGAGAGTTTCTTGGGAACCAGGATGATAGTAGAGCATTGAGGCAAGAAGGAACATAACACATCTCTAGTGATTTATTAAAGATGTGGGTGAATATAGAAGCCAGTTGATCAGCACAGATTTTCAAGAAAACAGTTATTTTGTCTGGACCTGGTGCTTTTCTGATATTTTGTCAATGAAATAGATGTCCCATCTTTTTTTGTAGGATCACCAGTGGTGGGTGGGGCCAGAGGGAGGGAGATATAAATTTGGCTATTGTTGGTCAATCTGGGGTGAAGAGGGTAGCTATAGATGACAGTGATCTCCTCTCAAATCTACAGTAGAACACAGGTCATCTGCCAGTTGATAATTGTCTTCAGCAAAGAAAGGGGATCTGCTATAGCCAATAATATTCTTCAGGTTTTTCCACCCATTTGCTGGTTCATTTGCTGAGAACTGATTCTTCAATTTTTCAGTGTAGTTCCTCTTTGTTGTCCTGATCTCCCTTGTTAATATGTTCCTGGCCTGATTGTACAGCATCCTGTCTCCATTTCCATAGGCTTCCTCTTTGACATGATGTAGTGCATGAGCTTAGCTGTGAACCAAGATATATTATTACTGCATATGCACAAACTTTTGATCAGCACATACCATCTCACAAAAACCAACATATGATGTCACAGTATCAATAAGTTCATCCAATCTGCTGAAGCAGCTTCAAAAACTCTTCAGACTGAGCAAGCAACTCCAACTTTGTCTCCTCTGTCCAAGGCTTCACTATTTTCACCACAGGTTTTGTGGTTTTAAGTTTCAGTTTATAAGCAGGTACAAGATGAATCATAACAATGATCAGCGGATCATTGTTCAGTGGATCAGTGGAACAATGATCAGTGGATCATCATACCACAGCTGCTCTTGGTAGAGAGTGATTAACCTTCTTTGACATGGAGTAACAGTGGTTTAAGATGTTATTTCTTCTAGTGTAACAGCTGACATGCTAAGTATATCTGGGCAACTCCTGATTTAGACTAGCATTGTTAAAATCCCCTAAAACAATGAATAGAGAGAATGGATATCTGTTCCATACACAGGATTTGGTCAGCTAAGGTTTACAATGCATTGCTTAAACAAGTGTGGGGTGGTATATAAACCTCAAGTAAGATACATGAAGTGAACTCTCATGGGGCATTAAAAGCTTTGCAATTAATGAATAGTCAATTAAGTCTACATTACAAAATGTCTTTAGTATATTAACATTTTGCATCAGTGATTTTTAACACAGAAGCAGATATCCCCTCCTTTCTTTTTTCCAAATGTCTTGGCAACTCTGTCCTTTGAATCTGAAATTACTGTTTTATAAATGACTGTTTTCTATTGCCTCACTTAGTAAAGTATTTGTAAAGCAGAGAAAAAGTTAAAACTGATCTGATTTAAAAGACGCAAGTCATCCATCTTTTTTACTAGTGAGTGATGATTTGTTGGATGAAGCGAAGGAACAGACGATCTTACCCTCTTTTTCTTAGTCTAATGAGGACACCTGCTTGCTTCCCCTTCCTCTTCCTGTGCTTCCTTTGTCTTTGTCTTTGTCTTGTCCTGCTGTTGAAGAAAGCTGCAGTTCCTCTTATCAGAATATCCACACAGCTTCCCTCTGTGTTTGTAAAAACATTAGGAAAAATATTCCTAGAAAGTTGATGATATTCAGAAGCTCATCTTTGGTGTATGTAATCCACAGTGACAGAGAGAAAATGACAAAAAATCAACACTATTAAAGAGCATTTTGCTGAGGCTACCATCAATCTTGAGTTTTTTGTAGATCTTCCAATGCTCCATCGTTGTTAGTAATAATAGCACTTAGACTTATATAGCATTTCACAGCTCTCTCCAAGTGGTTTACAGAGTCAGCATATTGCTCCTAACAATCTGGGTCCTCATTTTACCGACCTTGAAAGAATAGAAGGCTGAATCAACCTTAAGCCAGTGAAGATTGAACCCCTGGAAGTCAGCAGAATTAATATGAAATACTGCATTCTAACTACTGTGCCACCACAGCTCTAGTATGTCATTACTCTTTTGCAGTCAGTCTGTGCAATCTTCTTACAGCAGCTAACCACTGGGGTTTTTTTTAAGCTTCTTTACAGAGATAGCATTTGTCTTCTCAACTCTGGCCTTGCATTAATTTTTTCTTAAGACATGGAATTTTGTAGCCAGAATTAAGCCCTGTCTCTTCAATTTTACTGTTTTTAGCCATTGTCAGGACTTGTTATTTGCTTTGCCTACTATTTGTTTTAATGTATTGGCTATATACAACTTTGCCTTCCCATGACTGCTGCAAATAATTTTGAAATAGAACCATTTGTTACAGGTAGTCCTCAAGTTACGAGAGTAAATGGAAGCAGAATTCCCACTGCCAAACAATGTGGTCATTAAGATGAAATGTTCCACAATTGCATTGCTTAATGATGGCAATCAAGTTGCTGTCATAATCCTAAAACCAGACAAGACATTAAGCGGGAAGAGGAAACTGCAGGCAAATACTTGTGAGTACAAAAAGATACACTGGTGTTGCAGGCAGTTGCTATGGACAGTGGGCAAAAAAGTGGTGAGAATGGGAACCATTGACTTTGCATTGACTTTGCTTCTGGGAAGCCAGCAGGGAATATTGGAAATTGTGATCATATGACTGTGATTCACTGCAATATCAGAACAGTGAGCAAGGTATTGATACCTTGTATTCATGTGACCAAAAGACATTACATCAGCCAGAACTCCAAGAACTGGTCATAAATCCTCCTTTATTTAGCCCCTTTGTAACTTGCCACAATTGAATGACAAATACTTACTGGAAAACTTCCATGTAAGTAAGAATTGGACATATGGACAGTTTTCCTTGTTTGAACAGAACCTAAATACAGTTGTATAGAAATTAGTTCCATTGCACGTGCACTTGAATTAACACATATGCCATCAACATTTTAACTTGCAGTGGAGAATGACAAAGCTTCAGCACAGGCTGCAAAAATGTAGAGTGCAATTCTCAGTATATCTGAGAGTTGCTTAATATGGTAATTATTAATTTGTACCCTCTTTCAAACAATTAGATAAATATTTATCTTATCACTTATACATAATACAAGTTTCAAAAGAGAGAAAAGATACTGTGCATTCAGAAAGTATTCAGACCCCCTTCACTTTTGTCAATTTTATTATGCTGCAGCCTGATTCTACAGTTGAAATTGTTGGAAGGAAAATCCATCTGGTTCAGTTCCAAGTTGGTAGAAAGACGCTGGAAATAATATGGAGGCTGATTGAAAAGAAAGACACTGTTATTGAGAGCAGAACCAACACACACAGCTTGCAGCTGACCAAATGGTTGAATGAGTGGATGGAACTTTATAGATTTCTGTGCCTTTGAAATCTGACTTGTTCTGGGGGTTATGCAATGAAGGGGCTTGTGTCTTTTGCTAAATGATGGAAAATTAATCCTATTATGTCCTAAAATGTCATGCTCTGTCCTTCTTAATCCCATCACTCTGGAGCTGAAGACATTTTGTTTATGAATAGATTAGCCCAGATTTCTTAATGGGCACAAATATCCATTTATAAAGATTTCTTGCATCTGCTGGAGGCTGTTTTACTATGCAGGAAGTTCTATTTCACCTTTGGGGAAATATACTAGCCTGCCTTTTTAATATTCCCCAAAATATTTCATTCTCTGGGAAGGTAAGCGGGTGCTGACTTTCTACAAAATTCTTTTTTTTTTAATTTAATCTACACTCATACTGCATCATGACAAAATGAAAACAGAATTTTAGAAATGTCTGTACATTTATTAAAAAGAAAAAAACTGGCATAATTGGCATAAATATTCAGACTCTTTGCAACAACTCTTGAAATTGAGCTCAGGTGCCTCCCATTTCACTCGATTGTTGCTGGCATGTTTCTACACCTTGATTGTAGTCAACCTGTGGTAAATTAAATTGATTGGACATGATTTGAAAAGGCACACACCTTTTTATAGAAGTCTTCACAAATGACAATGCATACTACAGCAGAGCAAAAGCCATGAGGTTGAAGGAACTACAGAGCTCAGTGACAGGATTATTGTAAGGCACAGATCTGGGGAAGGCTACAATAAAATTTCTGTTGCACTGAAGCTTCCTAAGAGCACAGTGGCCTCCATAATTCTCAAAAGAAGAAGTTTGGTACAACCAGGATTCTTCTAAGAGCTGGTTACTTGGTCAAACTGAGCAATCAGGGGAGAAGGGCCTTAATATGAGAGGTAACCAAGAGCCCAATAGTCACTTTGACTGAGCTCCAGAGAATCCTGTGGACAGAATTCCAGAAAGACAACCATCATTGCAGCCCTCCACCTCTCTGATCTTCATGACAGAGTGGCTAGGCAGCAGTCTCTCCTCAGTGCAAAACACATGAAAGCCTGCTTGGAGTTTGCAAAAAAGTACCTGAAGAACTCTCAAGACTGTGAGGTACAAGATTCTCTGGTCTGATAAAACCAACACTGAACTCTTTGGCCTCAATTCTAAATATTATGTTTGGAGGAACCACTCACCGTTCATCACCTGCTCAAGATAATTCCAACAGTGAAAAATGGTGGTGGCAGCATCATGCTATGGGAGTGTTTTGCAGCAGCAGGCTCTTGTAAACTGGTCAGGGTTGAGGAAAAGCTGAATGGAGCAAAATCAGGGATATCCTCAATGAAAACCTGATCCACAGCGCTCAGGACCTCAGATTGGGCCAAAGATTCACTTTCCAACATGACAACGAGCCTAAAAACACAGCCAATGCAACACAGGAGTGGCTTAGGGACAATTGTGAATGTCCTAGCTTGCACATCATTCCCCCAAAGACTCGAGGATGTAACTGCTGCCAAAGGTGCTTCAATAAAGTACTGCTTGAAGGGTCTCAATACTAATGCCAATATATTTCAGGGTTTTTTTCTTTTTAATAAATTTACAGATATTTCTAAAAATCACTTTGTCATTATGGGGTACTGAATGTAGATTAATGAGAAAAGAATGATTTTCAACAACTGTAGAATCAGACTGTAGCATTACAAAGCTGACAAAAGTGAAGAGGATCCAAATACTTTCTGAATGCATTGTATATTTTAGAACCTTGTTACAGTTCCTTATATTTTTATCACTGATTCAGTGCATATCAATTTAGATGGACAAATTATAGTGAAAAGTAAGTTTACCATCCTGAAAAACTCGCTCCACATTCAGCCCATACGTAGCACAAGTTTCATAGTAGATACATCTCTTCAAATCATTGGATAGTTTCCGTGCTCTAGTATCATCAATAACCCGAGGATTATTCGAACTTATAGCATCTGTAAAGAAAACAAGGCATTTTTGTTTCAGAAAGTTCTTGAAGTCATGTTCCTTATTTTGCAGGACCATTTGAAATTCTGAGAATACCTCACAAAATGTCTGCCTTAACAAATGTGGTCAATAATTAGTACCCACATAACAGAATGCAGCTAAAATGCTTGTTGACACAGTCAAATTTTGAGGATATCTGAAAGGACATCTAGGATAAGACCAGTCTTACCTCAGGGGAGGTGTTCTACAGGGTGGGTGTTGTGACAGAAGATAAGATCTCCTGAGTCCTGCCAGTTCTATCTAATTAGTGAACAGGAGCTGCACTTGATGGAATGGGCATATGTAATCAAGAAGCAGTTCCTCAAATAACCCAGGTTACTACTACTATTATCATTACCATCATTAGGGTCAGGGATATCTATAACCTAAAATATTAGAAATATGCAAAAATGTATGATCTTAGAATTGTTTAAATATGACCAATTAAACAAGAATATGACATTTAGTATTTTTAGATTTTTAAAAATTGAGTGCTATTTTCAGAAAAATTGTAAAGTTAGATTTTTGCCTTAAAAGCCATATTTTTGTTTAAAATATGTTTTGCTCCCTGCAAGTTTCCCACAAGGAAATACAATGGGGAAGCCAACAGAAAACCGGCTGTTTGCTCCTACCCCTACTCCTGTTTGACAAACTGATCATTCTGTTGTTCTGTTTAAGTAAAGATATATCTCCAAATATGATGATCTCATGAGTCAAGGGTTGCCTAGTCTGTGTATGTGTATGTGTGTATGTACATTTGTGTGTAATATAGTTTCATAGTATATTATACAAATTGTTATTTTTATGAGTTCTCAGGTCATATAAACTTAAGTTCCTTTAGTTTGGTCATTAACCAGCAAATGACATAGTAATAACCTGTGGTGGATAAAATACAACTACCCCATATGGCAAATTCACCAAAACAGACATTTATCATTGAATGATTTTGGTTACAAAATATTGGCCGAAGGGAAATTTATGGATTTGCTAGTGATATATTGTTATATAAAATTGCAACATAAAGCAACTATACATACACACATGGGAAGACAGTCAGGAATGGTTTTCAAAAGAGCCATGCAAGTCTATTCGCTTATTCGGGAGGAGCTGTGTAGGTATTTTCATATATTCTAAAGCATTTCTTGAATGATTTCCAAAGCTTTATAGGAACACACCGATAAGAAGATGAATGCTATTCTTAAGATACAGCTTCATAAAGAAAAGAAGCAAGTAAATTAATGTTTTTCAAGAAATAAATATGGCATAAGAATTACTGCTTACCCTGAGTTCCTACTAGTAACATTGGGATTTCATTAGCATTACGATAGTTTGCCATACGGCTATAATAGTGGTACACTGTCTGGAAGCTAATTTCATCCTCAAGGCTGAAGACAAAGATAACGGCATCCACCCACATGGCAAACTGTAGAAAAAAAATAAAACAAATCCTTAAAATAGAGGAAATCTGATCTGAATATCAAGTCACACACTTTAGGATTTAAATGGGTATCACGTTGTCCTGCAATCAATATTTTGTTAGCAAATTACACTAGTGTACAAATTTTATAAATTCAACTTTCTGAGTTGGCTACTTAAGACATGGGGGTGCTATGACCATTAGAAACATAGCATGGCAGCTTTGAGGATCTCTTCCCATGAACTGAATATGCATATGCAGGTATAGAAGGCACTTCTGACAGATCCAAAGCTGCAATAGCCTGGATTCCATTCCAGACAAATGGTTGTCCTATCTTTTCTTGAAAATCTTCAGAAATGAAGCAACCACTATTCTGGGAGACGAGCTGTTCCCTGACTGTTCTCACTGTCAAGAAAGTTCCAGGTTGGATCTCTCTCTGATACAAAGTTGCTTTATGTCCTTGCTCAGGTGTTTGGAGAATAAATTAACCCTCTGTTCCTTGTGATAGCCCTTCAAATTGGAAGACAGTTAATATGTCTAAAGACTTTTCTTCATTAGGATAAACGTATCTAGTTCCTTAGCAGTTCTTAGTACAGTATAATTTAGCTTCCACACCATGAGTGTCAAGCTCAAGGCCCACAGACTTGATCTGCCCCACAGGGTGTTTAGATTGGGCCCAAGGGGCTGGCCTGGAAATAGCAAAGGACCTGCCTGGGATGCCTCTGCTAGCAAAAATGGGGCATGAGGGAGCGTGTGTGTCTCCTCGCCCCCCCCCCCACCCCCCGGCAGCCCATTTTTGGCCTGGATGGCCTCCTGTAAAATCCTGCAGCAATCACAATTCCCTCACTAACCTGATTTTCAGCTTCATTTCCAGCATTTAGGAAAACAAAAGAAGACCGTGGGACTACCAGTTAAAAAAAAATTCAATCAGACCTTCTAACTTTGCAAAATCTTTTTTTCCCCGAGAAATTGGAAGGTCTGATTGCACTTTTTAAAAAAAACTGGTAGTTACATGGTCTTCTTTTGTAGCCCTTCGTGGAAAGCAGGTTGGTGAGGGAATTGTGGTTGCTCTGCAATGGGGGTGAGGATTTTGCATTATGATTAGTCTGGGGTGCAGTGGATGTGAGGATTTTGTATTATGATTGCTCTGGGATGGGATGGAAGTGAGGATTTTGCATTATGATTGCTCATAATGTAAGTAAGAACCAGCAAAAGAGAAATGGAAAAATTCCTATCTGTAGATCAGCGTTTTTCAGTCTTGGCAAGTTTAAGATGGGCGAACTTCATGCTGCCTGCGGAATTCTGGGAATTGAAGTCCATGCACCTTAAAGCTGCCAAAGTTGAGAAGCATGGGTCTACACTAGAGTTTAGGATTTTCCATTCCTGTTTTATTTAGAGTTTGATACAATTAAATAAATCAGTTGTGGTTTCCTTAACAAATAGTGATTTAAGACATATGAACCATTACTGGACATTTTGTGAGAAATTAAAAGTTGACCTGGGGCTTTGATGATTAGATATATGGGATTGTGGAAATAATGTAGACAAATGTTAGTCTTAGAGTAAGAGTTTGGTATATTTTTTACTTATATCTGTAACAAAGGAAGTTGGAAGTCATTCTTTTTCAATTTTCCTTCTTTTCCTCTTTCTTACACTTTCATTCTTTTTCTTTCCTGAGCCTTTTCTTTTTTCAAATCTGTTTTTTATTTATCCCTTAGCTCTGTATTTTTTTTTTTTTATGTATGAAGGATCAAAGACTCAGCCATTATAATTTTACATTGCCTATTTACAGAAATCATATCAAACTTTAGAATGAAATCCACTGGGAGCCATCTCATATAACACAGGCCCTGAGTCCCTCTAACTAAAAAGTGTTTATCAATAGAAAAGAATATTTGTAGCTCAGGGTTGAACCATGGGGTCCTTGGTGCTCTCTGAGCTTGATGGATTTCTTGCAGATGTTTCATTACCAAACCAGGTAACAGCATCAGTACTAAAAGGGAGTGGAGTTTGCTCTTATTTTCATATATTAGTGGCTTATCCTGTCAGTGTTGATCAATTGCTTCACAAACAGTGTTTTGATTGGTGCCGAGTCTCTAGAACCTCAGGCAGAGAAGGGCTATTCTGCACTCCTCCCTCACATGTTCTTTAAAATTCAAAGTTTCCAAGCATCCCTTTAGAAACCTCCAACATGCAAACTGTGGTTACTCATCCCAAAAGGAATCCTCTTTATCTGGAACTTCAAAATTTGCTGTTTGCTGGGAAGGTGTGTAGCTAAAAGTCAGTCTACATTTACTCTACATCTGACTTTGGGGATATTTCTTAAATAACCAAACAAAAGTGTACTTTCTATGCAGTTCACACTCCTTGCTCGCTGGATCTGGATGTCACAAAGCAAAGCCCACATTAACCACCGTGTCCCATTTTGGCTGGCAGAGTACTGCAGGAGGCAAAGTGCTGTCATGTCCACTCTGCCTATGCCCCCTGGCCACGCCCCGATCACCACCAGCAGCCCTCCGCGGTCAAACACAACCCTGATGCAGCCCTCAATGAAATTGAGGTTTAATTAAGTGAAATTAAGTTTGACACCCTTATTCTACATCCATTATCATCTTTGTTGCTATTCTCTGCACTCTTTCTAGGGCCTCAGCTTTTTTGTATCATGCTGATTAGAATTGGATGCAGTATTTTAAATCTGACCTTACTTGTGCTGTGTAGAAGTACTATCACCTCTTCTTTTTTAAGATAAATTTTCTATTAATTACATATCTTAGTGCTTAATAAACATCATGTTGTTTGGGTATTTAATTTGCTTAACAATACAGATTCCATTCTTACTCTCCATCCCTTTTTTCCAACCACTGGAAAAATAAGTTCCAAGTTTGATAATATTCTGTGTCTTCTTTCTGTTTAATTTTCAATGTCAGTCTATCCTTTTCTGCACAATCTCGTATCTTCTTAATTATATCTTTATCTTCCGACATTTCATCTTTCCAATATAGTATGATAAAATATTTTATATAAATGTTCTTTATAAGAAGTTGCCATTGTTAATCTATAGTTCCTTTCCCATAAATTTTGCCATTTCTCTCATTTTATGTTATAGCTAAAGTTTTTTCTCACTGTACCATTGTGTCTTTTATTTGTTCATCCTCCATTTTTAAATGTAGCAAAAAGTTATATACCTTCTTTATTAATTTTTCATCAGAGTTCAACAGTCTTATCAAAAGGTGTTTGTCCCTTATAAAAGCTATATTTTTCATATCTGTATCATATCTAGATTGCATTTGCCATCATGATAGTATAATGTCCTGTTCTTCAAGCTCTTGCTTCAATTTTAATTTCCGTTCAGTATCCAAAATGTCTTCATATGTCACTATTTCTTTAAACTTCATCAGATTTGGGTATGTAAAGGCTTCCATCGTTGAGATCCATTCTGGAATTTTCAAGTATATTTTACATTTTATTTTTTCCCATATCGATATTAGTTTCTTATATAGTGATTTTGAAAGTATTTGGGTTATATTCTTCTCATACCATAGGAAGGCATGCCATCCTAATTCTAAATCATGTCCCTCTAAGTATAACAGTCTTTTGCGTATAAGGTATAAATTATATAATTTATATAATTTTTATATTAAAAAATAAGTCTTTTGCATTCTTTTAACCATGCTTGATCACACATGCTTGATAATCTGGTAGTCCAAACGCTCTATTTTTTCAGATTCTTGTAGCTTTTTCAATTTTACTTTTGCTTTTTTTCCTTGCCAAATAAATTTTAGTGTCAATTTGTTTAAATCATCAAACAATTTATTTTCAATTTTTATAGGTATTGTTTGGAACAGGAAAAGGAGTTTTGGTAGAATATTCATTTTTATTGTAGAAATCCTTCCTAACATAGATAAATGTAGGTTTTTCCATTTTTCCAAATCTAATTTTATTTGCTTAAGTAGGTTTATGTATAATTGCTTTCTTTTATCCTTGCACATCTTGCTGCTAAGTATATTTCCAAATACTTAACTTTCTTAACTATTTGAAAGTCCATTTTTTCTGACATATTTTCTTTTTGTTTTTGTGTAAGGGCTAACTATAACTAGTTTTTTTCTCTGTTTATTTTCAGTCCTGTTACTTCTCCAAACTCCTCTATTTCTTTTAACAGTTTCGGAATTATGCCTAATGGTTCTTCTACAATAAGAAATCATCTGCAAACACTTGTAGTTTATATTTTTCCTCTCTTCCCTTGATTTCTGAATTTTGTCTGATATTCTTGTTCAAAACTTCCAAAGTCAATATAAGATAGTTGGCATTCTTGTCTTGTTCCTTTTTTTTAAATTAAAGCTGTCTGTATTGTCCAAATTGGTATAGGGTCTCCTGCTTGATCAGAGGGTTTGACTAAATGACCTACAAGGTCCCTTCCAACTCTATTATTCTGTTCTGTCTAGCATGATCTGTTTTAACAAAACCATGTTTGATTCTGATAATCACTTTGCTTATTTCTAGATGCTCATAAATATACTGCTTGATATTCTTTTCCAGGATATTTCCAAATATTAATGTCAGGCTGATTGGTCTCTAGTTTCCTAGATCCATATTACCCTCTTTTTTTGAAGACAGGGACTACATTAGTTCTTTTCCAGTCTTTTGGTAGTACTCCCATGCCTCTAATTAAGTCTCTAGAACTAGTGTAGGGAAAAAGAGATTTTTATTTTGTTTTCAATTCCTTCTTTCCAATTATTTTTGTAATTTGTTCTGAATAGATGATACAGGTGTGGTGCTGAAAAGGAAGCCTGTTGAAACCATTTTTCATTAATTTCTGTTGCAAATGTTACCCATTCGTCTCCAGATTTCAGATTACTACAATAATTAAGCGTAATACATACCTGTGCTTCAGGAGGACCTCCTTCATCTCTAATTAACAATAGATAACTCTGTCCATCAATTACTATCTCTTTTTTGAATCTTCCACCTGTCATAGAAAACAATCCATTAGAGAAATCAAGGTTTTACCTGAAATAAAAATTGCTCTGAGTGCTTGAAAAATGCTGTAGTAATTAAAATATTAAGCTTTCTAGTGAATGCTATAAAAAAGACAAAGTAGAAAATCATATATACTTTTGTAGGTCAACCTACTTCCTATTTTTGTCTTAACTACTTGACAAAAATTAACTTTACATTTGGATCCAAATATTTGATAAATGGTAAAAAATACTTTAAAGCAATAGCTTCTAATTTTATTTTTAAAAGTCTAATTTTATAAAGCAAAATATGCATTGTGGAAATGGTTTCTTCTCTTTTTTTTCTGTCACCAAATCATTATAAAATTATAATGGGTCAAATCAGAGCTAGTGCAATGGAACTTAAATCCTACAAGCACTTCAAGATTCATCTTTTGTTAGTAGAATGACAAGTAAACTTGAGGACTCAGAAGGCTGATGGCCAATTTTAATGCTCCATGAATTACAACTATTTCTGCAGAAAAACAAATGTGTTTCAGTAGATCATGCACTAAGCTGCTTCCTATATAGTTTGTTTGTGCTATTTGTTAATAATATTATCAACAATGTGAAAGCTTCAGCTAGTGAAGCATATGACAATTCAATTCATTAGTGATTATGTTTATAGTCCCAAATAATCAGTAAACTCAATACCTCAAAAATACTTAAAATTAATAGAGTCTTATGTTCAATAGGTGAGATCTGTCAAATAGCTCAATTATTCTCTTAATCCAATTAGAATAATATACACTGTCCTTCACATATTGAAGTGGAGGGGCATCAAATTAAATTCAGCTCACAAGTGGATTAGCCCATTTGACTTATTTAATCTCATTGTGGGGTTTAATTTTTGCCAAAATGAAAGAATTTCCATTCTTGGAAATCAATGCAGCTTGCATATTTTGAACACAATGAGGGTTAAAGAATGTCAATATAATGCTTTCATTGTGCTCTAAGACTGGTATAGGAATATCAGTTCTGTCTGGTTTGGCTTGGCGCCTCACAGGCATCCCATCAAAGGATGGGAGGGGGAAGGCTGGAGGGACAATAAAGCTGCGAGAGTTTGTGATGGGAAATCAGAAGGGGGCAATGACAGGTGATAAAGATCAGAGTAGCTGGATCCAGTTTGTACTAGCATCCCAAAGTCAGGCTCCCTGATAAATGAACTCTCATGGACTCCCCCTGGAAGAAAATATGCAGACACCTTGAAAATATAGGTTGCAACAGACCTGGGGGTTTCCCTAGGTGCCTTTTCACTGAAGCACACACTAGGCAACCAGTTATGAAATGTTCAATATCCTTTTTCATGCATATCCCCCAAAATTGCAGCTTCACCAAATGGAGTGTCTTCACAAAGCCAAAATGACTTGAAGTTCTGGTATCATGACTTCATTGAAGAACTAGGGTCCACTTAAGAGGTTGACAGGGTTTGAGCTTGGAGCCCCATTTTGTCTTTAACAGGTTCATAATCAGCAATGCAATCTGGGCAAAAGCAAGGATAAATTCCTTATAGAAGTTTACGAATCTGAGGAAGCTTTACAGTTGCTTCCTTGTGCAGGGAGCCTCCCACCCCAGGACTACGCATACTTTTTCTGGGTTCATTTCTACATCTTCCTGGGAGATCCAGTATTGCAAATTGTTAGACATCTCTGCTGATGGTTGAAAAGAGTTCAGAGTTAGTAACCCCAAAATGAACTCTGCAATATTTGAAGCATTCTATGGTCAATAGTTTTTGAGTAGTTCAAAGTCCAGGAAGCATTCCAAGGATCACTAGCTAGAAACAGGTAGCTATCAGTTGTCTAAGTGAGAAAAAAGAAAACTTGCCTAAGTCAATTTTTAACATTAAAAGTAGGATGAGAAGGGAGGGATAGAATTTGTTTAATGTATGTTAAGCTTCTATCATAATCTCCACACATGCTCAAAAGAGGCAAAGCTGATGTTGTGACGAAATGGTGTGGTTTTCACAGGGCTCTGTGAAATCTGCCAAATTCTGCCCTCCAGGAGGCCCTAAGGGACCAAAGTCATCTCAGAGGAGTGATGAAGATAGAAGAGAAACTCAGTTGATCACAAGGAGACTGCAATCTCTTTTTATCTGGAGAAGTCTTTGAAACCGGTGGAAGAAAAAGATGGCCATTAAGACTAGACAGAGGCTGTGACAGCTCAACTGAAGAAGCAAAGAAGAGACGATTTAACAACAGTACAGCTGAACTGGATGACATTTTTTCAACTTCTGTTGAGGAATTTACCCCTGAAACAACTTTTAGTGAAAGTGGGACTCAAGAGAGGAGAAGGTTGAGTTTTCTCTCACTCCTCAAGGATAATAGCAATTAAAATTGTGAGCTGCTGGCAAATCCAGAAAAGAGAGAATTGCTTGAGAGAATAAAATTTAAAGCTAAAGGAAAACTGGACTGATTGCTTTAGCAACTTTAACTGCGATAAAAAAATACTAGAAAACATTCAAAATGAAACTGACCTTTGGAACTTTTTTTTTTTAAAGGAAAAGAAGATCTTGAAATAGAAACAGAGAAATAGAGTAAGGGTGACATCTACTGGTGAGGAAAGACACCAAGAAAGTGAAAGTGAAAAGTGAATTGACCTTGACTGTCTACTGCTGATAAAATTGTTACTCTTGCAAAGAGCCCCTGCAAATTGTTTACTTTGGACATTTGGAAACATTCTTATAACCAATATCTTGAAACTTTTTGAACACTGTAGTTCTCTGAACCTAGTGGATTATAAATATGCTGAGCCATTTGAAACTGGAGAACAACATGGATTTATTCTGAGACTTAAATGGATGATTCTTGGATTTGCAAGGCACTGCGGTTTACAAAACACTGGGGATTTGGTGGGCCTCTGGATTACAAATATTATTTGTCAAAAGAAGAAGAAACAGCAGTTGTTGTTAAAGAAACTCTTTGGATTAATTTACACTCTGACTGTGGATTATAATAGTAAAGAACTGTGAAGTTGGCTGGCAATTGGGAAAAAAGAAAATGACTTTTTGGTGAATTTCTTTGGATAATATCTTAAAAATGGGAAGAGGAGCCAGCTGGGGATTTTGGATTATTTTGTTATTATTTTGAATTATTGTTGTTTATCCTTTTTAAATTTACTGATAAGAGTTTAAAATCACAAGTACTCAAAATCTAACTAAAATAGGGGGGAAATGCATCTGGACCATCAGCATCCAGGGCCATCAAGTCAAAGATCAATAAGATAATCTGATTCAACAATTCAAATAGAGATGTAATCAATATTTCAATCGCTACAAGAGTCATTGGCAAGAAAGCATGAGATGAAGAACAAGATGGGAGAGATGAAGAAAAAAATACAAAAGATAGATGAAAAAATAGGGAATTTTCAGCAGATAATAGTCAAATATGGACAAAAGATTAAGATAATAAAAGAGAAATCAGAAGCAGAGAAAAAAATGGATGAGATGAACCAAAGACTGACTTAGTCAAAGAGTTAGAGGGAGCAATAATTGCTTTAGAAATGGAGAAGGCTGAATATTTCCTGAGATTCCAGAATATTGATGAAGAAAAGGGGGAAATCTTGCTGATATGATGGCAGAATTGTTGGCAGATGCCTTGGAAATAAGCATAATTATTAATTATGTCTGCAAAATATAGCCAGAAATGAATTTACTCCTGCTATGTGCTTTATCAATAGTTTGAATAGAAAGGGGAAAAGCAAATAGAATGCTGTTTTGTACTCTTCATGGGAATCCACAGGCATCTGTTGTTTTTAAACCGGAGCATCACTCAGGCAGCCTATGGTGAAGATATAAAGCAGGGCATCAGCAGCAGCAGCATACTGATGACATCTCACCCCACATAGGTGAGATATAGGTGTTCATATAGGTGTTAAATAGAAAAGTAAACAATACAGAGCCCTGAGGCACCTGGCAAAGGAGAAGCTGCTAGCTGGATCTCCTTCCTCCATGAACACTAACTGGAACGAACCTGGAGGAAGAAAGAAAACCAACAAAACACCATTCTGCCCACCCCCAAATCCCAGAGCCCAGTCCTAATATATAATTTAATTTGAAACATTTATATAGCCCCCTCATCTTATAACCAACTATGGGCAGTTCCCAATTATTATGGCTTGTCACACAGTCAGCCAGATGTTTAGACTGGATTTGACATTTACTCATCCAGTCCTTCCCAAGGACCTGGGATAGGCAGATGTGGATGTCTGATGATATTAGAGGTATCAACACAGGATGTAAGCTGGTCCAGGTAAAGCTATCTTTTTCAATTGATTGGTGAATAATTTGTCAATGCCAATTGTGTTCAAGTGGTGCTCCAGTTGTTTTGGAATTGCACCCAAGGCGCCTACTATTATTGGTATTAACTTTGTTTTCCTTTGCCACAGTCATTCTATCTCTAATTGCATTTTGTATTTTGTTATCTTCTCCATGCCTCCTCTTCTATTCTGCTATTCCAGGTACTGCCACATCCATTATCCAAACTTTCTTGTCTTTCTTATTGACAACTGTTAAGTCTGGCAAGCTTCTTCATTTTCTATGAATTTCTCTATTTTAGGTTTCCACAGTTCTTGCTTGCAGGCAAATGATATTTCTTGTAGATCTTTCCATGCACCATTGTTGTTCCTTTGTCATGCTGTTGTTTGCAATCAGTCTATGTGACCTTGTAGCAGCGAACTAAGTGGCCCACTGTTTCTTCAGCTTTTTTGCAGAGGCAGCATTTGCTATCTATTATTGTTTTCTCAATTCTGGCTTTGTATGCATTTATTCTTAAGACTTGGTCATGTGCAGGCAGAATTAGCCCATATGTCTCTTTCTTCATTTTTTCTCCTCTTAACCATTGCCAGGTCTTCTTATTTGTTTTCCCTGTTCTTGTTTTTACTGGCCAGGTAATGCTTTGTCTTTCCATGTCTCCTTTCTGTTTTTCAATTGGTCCATCTTGTATACCTGTTGTTATTGTTGTTATGGTTTGTTGCACAGTCATCCAGTCAAACTGGATTTGGCATTTTGTCTATCTATTGAGTCCTTTCCAAGAACCTGGGATAAGGCTGATCTGAATGTTTGATGCTGTTACAGATATTGTCACAGGTTGGTGATATGATGGTGATTTAAATTTGTTTGTCACCATCCTTCCAAAGATTACTCTTCCCAATCAATAATAAAACCATAAAAACATAATAAAACTAAGTACATTAAATATTAAAAACACTAACATCTGGCACGAAGCAAGATAGTCTCATATCTCAGCATTTGGAGAAAAAGCCAGATCTCAAAACTTTATTGAAAGGACAGGAAGGTAGAGGCCAGATGAACTTCAAAGCGCTCCACAGGGCAGTGCCTGCCACAAAAAAAGGAATACTTTCTAGCTCCTATCAGATTACAATATTTAAGGGAAGGAATTAGGAGCATGCCCACCCCATCTAACTGGTAAGACAGGTAGATGTGCTCAGGGAAAGGTGTTTCTGCAGATAATCTGGTCCTATAGCCTATAGGGTTTTAAAGATGATGACCTTTAAACCTAGAAAGAAATAGGCCAGTCAGCTCATGCAAAAGATGTTACTGTAGATGACCAAGTTGAGTCCAAAGGCAGAATAAATCCAGTCCCCTACAAGTCTTTTCACTTTTATCTGGCACCAATTTACCTTGATCATTAACAGATCAGATTTTTGTGTGTAGGTAGCACGAAATAAACTCATAGGGCTTTTGAACTCTATCCTGCCTCCTGATTTCTTATGCCTGGTAGTTACATGGGCACATCCCAATACTGAGTGTGCTGTTGCATTCTGTACCAGTTGAAGTTTCCAGGTGGTCTTTAAGGACAGCCCCACGTAGAGGGCATTGCAGTGATCCAAACTGGAGATGACAAGGCATGAGTGACTATGAACAAGGGTTCACAGTGCAGGAATGGGCACAACTGGCACACTTGACAAATCTATGCAAAGCCCCCCACCCCCAGCCACAGCTGTCACCTGCTCCTCAAGCAGAAGCTTGAATCCAGGATGACCCCCAAGTTATGCACCAATTCAAGTGCCACTCCAACCAGAGTTGAAATTGAAATAGCATTTGGGTTGGGGAGGACGACAAAAACCTTTATCTACTCCACCTTGCTAGAGTTGAGGTTAAATTAGATTTTTCCCATACAGCTTCCAGGCATTTGGGCAGCATTGCCATAGCATCACATGTTTTGCTAGAGATGGATATGTATAATTGGGTATCATCAGATACCAAATCCCATGCCATTGGATGACCTCCCCTAGTAATTTCATGTAGATGCCATATTACTATTCATATTCATATTATCTTCTGCCTTGAAGAAGTATTTTGCAAATTAGATTGGGCAAAAGATGGAACAAAAATCAATGATGCCTATTTAAATCACTTAAGATTTTCAGATGATGTTGTTCTCTTCTCATACGACCCAGAAGAGTTACAAAGACACATACAAGCACCGCACAAAGCAGGAGAACCATTTGAGGAGAACCAAAAGAGCCAGGTCATGTTTAATAAATTCAACAAAGAAAGAAAAAAATATATATGTGGAGAAGAACTAGACATAGTAGACCACTACATAGAACTTGGTCAACAGATATCAATGGAAAGTGATACAATAAAGGACATTGAACAGCAAGTTAAATGTGGTTGGAACAACCTCCCCCCTATGCCCAAGGATAAAAATTTGCAATCAGTGTATGCTACCTGTTCTAACATATGCCAGTGAAACATGGACACTAACCTCACAATTGATACAAAAGCTACGAGTGATACAAAGAGCCATGGAATAATACATGCTCAGTATCACATGCTCGGTATCATAATACAAGGTAGAAAGACATATACTTGGATTAGAGAACAAGCAAAAGTATACATATGGTATCATCAAGAGAGTAAAGAATTGAAATGGAAATGGCTGGTCATATAGCAAGAAGAAATGATGTCAGGGGGACCAAGGCATAGAATGGATTCCACTCAATCAAAAACATCCACAAAAGAGACCTAAAACGAAATGGATCGATGACATCATCAAGTATTGTGAGTCCAAGTGACAAAAGCTCAAGACCATATGGGTTGGAAACATGAAGAGACCTTCATCCTCCAGTGGATAGACAGAGACTAGGATGAATGATGATTCACACATCTTAAAATTTGTCTATCCATTTCCCCATCTTTAGAGTAAAGATAGCAACAGCAATAGCAATAGTACTTTGGCTTATATACAACAACCCCATAGTACCTTACAGCACTCTCTGGGCAGTTTATCCTGTCAGAATATTGCCCCCAGAAATCTGGGCCTTCATACATACACCCACACATACTTCAAGTAACCTCTGGCTGCAAACAGCCTAGCCCAACCCTGTGTACACCAAGGCTGCACAGCAATAAATCCAGCAGGACAAATCAAGGAGTTCAGGAAGCAAAGGATCCAAGTAATTAGTCCAGAAAGCCAGAAAGAATGCAAGGATGTTGGAAAGTTCAACATTGGCACTCAACATTTCAGGAACTCGGCATTTATTCCCAACAAATGCCCCTCCCCACAGCATCTCTTTAAGCCTTATTCCCTAGGTGTGTCTTGTGAAGTTAGGCAGGGCACTCTTCTCCTGAGTAGCTTGCTCAGACTGCATTGTTTTTGCCTTCTCTTCACTCTCTGTGCTCTTGGATCAGGAGGGGATGGTCCTTGCTCATCACCTGAGCTCTCTTATGTTCATCCTGTCCCTGTTCCTGTCTATAAGCTCTTCTAATCCTGAAATGCCCTGGCCTGACTTGCCCTTCCCTTCCCCATTTTCCTCCAAAACCAATGAAGCTGCCCCCCAATCTCTGTCAGCTCAGGTTCCAGCTTATCTTCCCCAACACATTCAGGTTCTGACAGGGATACGACACCAATGGCTCCTAGCAAAATATTCAGTCATCTTCTGGCTTTGTGAGGGGGGTTTGTGCCATTTGTAGAAAATTTGTAACTCTTTACTCCAGTTTCCTTGTTTGACGTTACAATCTTGGTCTTTGATACATTGATTTTCATATCCATGCTCCTTGTTGCATATTACAATCTAATATTTGCTACATTCATTTGGATTCTCAGGTATCATCTGCACACCAAAGTACCATATTTTTCAGAGTATAAGACACATGTTTTCCACCCCCAAAAGTGGATGGAAATTTCTATGCGTCTTATACTGTAAATGTTGCCGAAGCCATGCCAACCCACCAGCCTCCACCCCTTTGGCCTCTGCCTCCCACAATTTGCATCCTTGCAGCAAACAGCCTGTTTTAGCTTCAGCACAGCCTGATTAGCACAAGCAACTAATAGTCAATTGGATCAGCTTCCTGACTAGCTGTTTCAGGCTGCAGGAATTGCCATAGCCTATTGCCGCCTTCACATGCCCCATTTTCGGCCTCCGTATCCTGTTTTCGGCCTGTGTGCCCCGTTCTTGGCCTCCATGTGCCCCATTTTCTGCCCATTCTGCCCGAAAATGGGGCACGCAGAGGTGGCAATAGGCTATGGCAATCCCTGCAGCCTGAGACAGCTGATCATTGGGAGACTGATCCAACCGACAATCAGCTGCTTGTGCTAATCAGGCTATGCTGAAGCTGAAATAGGCCATTTGCTGTAAGGAGGCAAATTGCTAGGAGGCAGAGGCAGATTTTTTTTTTCTGGTTTTCCTCCCCAAAAGCTAGGTGTGTCTTATACTTCAGAGCATCTTATCTTCCAAAAACTATGGTACATATTCATTCATATTGCCAATCAACAAGCATTTCTCACACCACCCTTGGCCACACCACCTTTGCCTCCAACCTCTTGCCTCATCCCATTTGCAGCCAGCTTTCCTCCACTTCTGGTGCTCCCCTGGCCATTTTCCTTGGCAAAAGGCCTCTGCCCCTCCATCCTGCACCCCTAGCATATTCATTTAGACAACATTTGTCCCGGGTCTTTGCCTGAACAGGATAGTTAGCTGCCAGCCAATTTGGTGGCAGGCAGAGTCATGGTATTGCAAGTGCAGCATGCAATCATCAATAGGTGATCTAAAGAGCTGTGGGGTTATGGTGGGGGGTGCAGAACGGTGGTGGCACAGCTTCTGGGAATCCAGGCAATCCATTGGTCTGCATTGCAGTATTTCTTCAGTTTCATTGGAGGACCATGTCCTGATAAGAGTTGTTCATAAAATGAATCCCTGCCTCATTGAACCTTGCTTCGGCCATCTATAAATTTCCAAATGGTTGCATAACACATACCCAATTGTGCTCGGAGCCTTTGATGAGCTGCTTCCAAGTGATGGTACGATCCTCTGCCGTCTGTGCTTGCTGGAAAAGATTCCAGTGGCTGATGGGAGCAAAGGTGGCTATCTTCCTTGCCCATTCCTTTCTAGATGATCTCCATAGATATCCTCAAGCCAGTGCAGGAGGCAGAGCAGCGGCCCCAGAAGATAATTTTCCAGCATAATATTCATCCAAGACTGGAATAGATATGAAAGCCAAAGCCACAACTATTTTTGCCCTCACAGGAAACTCAGCATCTGTATTGTACTCATGTGCAGTTCCATCTCTAACCAAATGCTTCCTTATATTTTGTGCTAGATGAAAAAAGCACCCTTTCAAAGCCACTTCTAGGAAGCATTCCCTGATGGCATTCATGGCAGTCAATTCAAAATCACAGTGAATGGAATGCAGCTATGTCAGGCATTAGATTTTTAACAAACTCAAAACAGCCTTTCATATGTAGCATGTTTGTTGTTTGGTAGAAGTGCATTCCCTCATATTTCTTCACTAGGATAGCATACACCTGTGCAAAGAGTTTTGGAGCTATGGCAAAAGTCCCATCTATATACCAGTTGTCAGATGACTACAAGATGTTTGACCAAGTCTTTCTGCCAAATATTAAGCTCCTCCTTGACCCCTCTCCAAAATCTCCTAGTAGGAAAGGATTTGGTGAATGTCTTGTATTCCTCAGGTAAAATGAGATCATCAAGGCTAACCGGGTCTAGGGATGATGCCCTTTTTTCATTCATTTTTCTGTGGATGGTTTTTCACAATGCTGGGGTTGCTGGTATTGCAGAGTAGACCACTGCGCCCATATTAGGCAGACATATATTGATAACTTCGGAAGTGCCTCCCACTGTCTCTTCTGCCTGCCATTTTATGCTGCTCAGGAAACTTCCACTTCCACATGCCACTTCCACACTGCTCTGCTGATGGGAGGGTGTGAATGCTCATTGATTCTTTTTAATACTTCTCCCAGTCTTGTGTGAATTCTGGCATTGCATCTATCACTCTGCTCACAATGCCAAAAAGTAAGGCAAGAATCAACTACACTCAGCTTATCAAATACACAGACATTAGCTTATCAAATACACAGACATTAGAAAAAAGCTTTTCTCTTTCTCTCTTGCTTGCTACAGTTACATCCATCTTGCGGACATAAATCTTCTTACCAGCAGTAAAACAATGAGTGCTTGTTTTCCTCAATGAATGCAATGTACAGTATTTTATTGGCTTCCCATGTCAGTGTTGGGGTGGTGGTTTGAATTACATGGAATAATGGAGACTGACTGAAAACCAGAAGGAAAATCCTTTGTAGGTGTGGATAATTAGAAGGGAGTCTAAGTCTTAAGTGCTCCTGAAGTGCTATTGTAACTGTTTAGATGCAACATTTGTTTATTCAGAAAACACAGGTTGTTAAATGTAAAGGAGATGGCAAATCAAAACCAATGTAAACACCCAGGCCAAAAAAAGGTACTACATTTTCCTTTCTGTCTTCAAAGAGCCTTCATTATTCGATGTACAACAAAGCCTTCCACAGGAACCTCAATTTGCATATTTTGACATCAAGATATACAGATGAAATAGGAATTTTGAGGGTGGGAAATTAGAACAGTCCCCTTTGCAGATGAGAGAAAATGTCAATTATTAAATAAGCTAATATTCTCCAAAGGACCTGAGGACGGCAAGCAATGGAAGGAAAATAATCAAGGAAAGCAACCTGTCTTGACAGCTGGAACAATTAATCAATGGAATAGCTTGTCTCCAGAAGTTGTAGGTGTTTCATCACTGGAGGTTTTTAAGATAAGACTAGACAGCTACTTGTCTGAAATGGTATAGGGTTTCTTACCGGAGCAGTGGGTTGGACTAAAAGACATCCAAGTCCATTCCATTCCAGTCTTTTTAAATGCTTGTTTCATTTTCTCACCTATTACTACTTCAATGATGTGTGTGCTCAAGGGATTGTGGACTGCACATCCTCCTCAACTTTAGATTGAATGAGCTGGAAGGGATCTTGGAAGTCTTCTAGTCTAGCACCCTGTTCAAATAGGAGAACCTATACTATTTCAGAAAAATGGCTGTCTAGAATTTCTTAAAAACATCCAGTGATGGAGCACCCACCATTTCTGGTTAATTGTCCTCACTGTTAGGACGTTTCTCCTTAATTCCAGATTGCTTCTCTCTTACTAATCAGTTTCCAACCATTGTTTCTTGTCCTGCTCTCTGGTGCTTTGGAGAGAAATTTGACCCCCTCTTCTTTGTGGCAGCCATTCCTCAATACTGTTTTTTTTTTTAAAAAAAAAGATATTTATTTTATTTATTTATTTATTTATTTATTGTCAATTACTTACAAGATAATAGGTATAAGTAAAAAACATAGTTATGAATACATGGATACATATGAGAAAAATAAAAAATAAAAATAAAAGAAACAATGGGACAGGGACGGTAGGCACTTATGCACGCTTATGCATGCTTGGTGCACTTATGCATGCCCCCATATGATACAATGGTTCTGAGATTCCTACAGAACTCTGGGATATAATCCATCAGATCCCCATTGCATCAAGTGTTCTCTTATCATTTTCTTGCTTATTTTAATTTTCATTTCTAGTCTGTCTTTTACAGTTAGGTTTTTTGAATATTGGGCTATGGCTTCTTTTTGTGTGAAGACTTGTGCAAAGAATGAGTTAAGCAGCTCTGCTTTCTCTCTTCTACCTGTTACTTCCTTGCCATTTTCTCTCTTTAGTGAACTGTTTCCTTGACTTTTTTTCTTGTTATCTATATGTTGAAAGAAACTTTGTTTTATTATCTTTGACTTTTGTTGTAAGTCTTTGTTTATTCTGAGCCTTTGCTTTCCTGGCTTCATCTTTGCAGATTTCGGCTACTGGCTGATTCTGAGACTGCCTTAGTTGTTTCTTTTCATTTTTTGTATTTATCCTTTCTGTCCTTCAGTTTATCAGACAGATCTTTGTGCAACCATGCTGGTTTCTTCTTTGAATTCTTTTTTTTTTTAGTGAAATTGTGTCGGACTGGGCTTTTATGGTCATGTTTTTCAGTGTTTTCCATACTTCTTGAGTTGTTTTCCCCTTTAGGATTTTTATCCATGAAATTTTGCTAAGGCTCTGAGTTTGTTAAAATCAGCTCTTTTGAAATTTCAGACATTGGTTGCATTATATTTTATTGCTTGTGTTTGCATTATATTCAGTTCAAGTATGGCATGGTCACTGTTGCCTACTTCAACTCCCTCTATCACTTCAACTCTATTAGTGAGAATTAGGCCCAATATGGTTTTTCCTCTAGTTCCCTCCTCTATCTTTTGGATGACAAAGTTGTTAGTTAATTTGGTTAGGAATCTGTTCGATCTTCTACTTGTTGCAGAGTTTGTCTCTCAGTTGATATTAGGGTAGTTAAAGGCTTCTATTAATATTGTGGTATGCTTCCTATGTCCATTTGTTAATTGATTAGCAAAGTTTTCATCTATTTCTTCTGCTTGGTTGGGTGGCCTTTCGTACATACCTATACCAATGTCATTTCCCCCCCTTTTACATTGACTCATATGGATTTTAGATGGTTTTCATCTTTGGTTTTGTGTATTTCTGTAGAGATGTAGTCAGTGGTGGGATTCAAATAATCTAATAAGTGGTTCTCTGCCCTAATGACTGGATGGGTGGGCGTGGCTTGGTGGGCATGTGATGGGGTGGACATGTGACTGGGTGGGCATGGCCAACTCAATGTCACTCATGTCAAGGGGTGCCTCGCCCGGCTGCTTCCCTCCCAGCCACTATTTTTCATGCCCAGCCTCAACACTGAAAGGAGGAAATAGCTCACATGATTTGCCCAAGAGTGTGATAGGTCACAAAACAGGGTTTTGAGGGGCAGCCACAAAGAAAGGGAGGGGGGTCAGTGTATTTTCCAAAGAAGCAAAAGGCAAAACAAGAAGCAATGGATGGAAACTGATCAAAGAGAGAAGCAACCTAAAATTAAGGAGAAACTTCATGACAGTGAGAACAATTAACCACTGGAACTACTTGTCTCCAGAAGTTCCAGGTACTCAATCAATGAGAGTTTTTAAGAAAAGACTTCAAAGTAAAAGTCTTTTCTCTGAAATAACACAGGGTTTCCCCGCCCCCCCAAATCCCTTTTGTTATTCTGACACCTTTTCCAGGCCCTCTACTCAGATTTTGGCATCCTCAGTTTTCCTGTCTGGGCAGGGGGTCTGACTAGAAGACCTCTCAAGTCCCTTTCAACTCTGTTATCCATTATTCCTGAGCTAAATAGCTAAAACCCTCATTGGGACCCTATCTTTTTTGCTCCCTCTGGACTAATGAGTTAAAGAGCTGACTCTAGACATTCATTTTAATAAGATTTTTAGAAACCTGCAATTGAAAGTTCAAGTCTCTTTACCTTGAAGACCCAATTTCATTTGGAATTTAATCCCAAGTTTATTGCCCTTTTAGCGTTTTTCTTGATATTTCTCCAAAATGCACCTCCAAAAAGCCATATCTTCTCTGTCTTTGTCTCTCTCTCTCATGCACACATAATTTAAGCGAATTCCCTTATCTTGGAGACTTTAAAATCATAGGCTAGAAGGTATCTTGGAAGTCTTATAGGCAGAAGACTTCATACATACTTGCGGGTTCACAGACATCCCAGCTTTGATGCAAGAGCTGGTTTTATCTCTAGGTAACATATCTGCAGAATGGCAACTGTATCATATCTGCCTTCATGTTTACACTATTTGTTCCCTAAACTTTGAACGTTTAAGTCCTTTATGAGTCTTGGATATGTTTCTTATATCTTATATTCTACTTTGTAATTGGGATTTCCATCCTTTCCATCACTCTCTATTTCAGTATGTTTTTCTTTTTTTTATTTCTTCTTTCTCTTTACTTCCTTCCTCCTTATCTGATTGGTCATCGAGTAGTTTTTGCTTGGAATTAGCTTCTATAGGTTTTGAAGATTGCCCTCCTCCCTTAATTTTAGTTTAAAGCCCTTTTGATAAGATGATCCAGTTGTTTTCTGAATATATTGCTTCCAGTTCTTGTGAGGTGCATTCCATCCCGGCAGTAGCCCTTTAACTAGTTAATGAAGACCATGGTCTAGGAAGCCAAAGTTCTTTTGCAACACTAGTTTTAAGCCATGGTTTCTTGTGTGTGTGTGTGTGTGTGTGTGTGTGTGTGTGTGTGTGTGTGGTGTATTATTATATTATATATTAATCATTAGTTGATACCTTAAAAGCCACATTGCCCACTATGCATAAGGTACTAAATGCTAGGGAAAGTCAAAAGGGCAAGCAGTTTGGAAGAGAGCCCCCCAGCAAGAGTTTAGAGTGGGAAATAAGGTGTATTCGTCCACCAAATACCTAAACCTAAGGCAACTTTGTAAAAAGTTAAGTCCCAAATACATAGTTCCTCTCCAAATCATCTATCATGCCCCAATCGGAGCCTGAATCTGCAGAGGACAATGAGCTAGGACAGGAGCTGATGAAGATCAAGGAGGCAGCTTTGTTGGCTTTGGAGGAAAATGGGGAAGAGCAGACCCAGTCAGGCCAGGGATTTTCAGGATTAGGACATCTTGTAAGCAAGGAGGAAGTGAAGCAGGATGACCAAGGGAGGCTAAGCAATGAACATGAGAGGTAGAGCTCAGGCAATGAGCAATGACCACTCCCTCCTGAAGGCGAGAACAGTGCAGACTGAGCCAACTACTCGGGAGAAGAACGCCCCATTTTACAAGGCACACCTGGGGATTGAGACTTAAGGAGATGCTGTGGAGAGGGGCATTTGTTGGGAACAAATGCTGAATTCCTGGAGTGTTGAGTGCCGACTTTTGAACTTTCCTGGATTCCTTGCATTCTTTCAGGATTACTTGCCGTTCTCCCTTGCTTCCTGGATTTTTTGCCCCGATGGATTTCTTGCTGTACAGCCATAGTGTTCACAGCATTGGGCTGGACTATTTGCAGCCAGAGGCTCTTTGAGGTGTGTGCATCACTTTACTCTGGGACTTGCCAGAAATGTGGGAGCATTTGGGGAATTTTTGAGCAATAATGGGGCGGTTTGAACTGCCAGCTGCCTGTGTTACCTCTGTATTACCCCAAGTCATCACATCATCCAGATCAGGAGTGGGATTCAACCAGTGTTACTACTGGTTCGATGCTTATGTTTTGTGCGCGCATGTGTAAAAACCCTTAAGCTGTGCCACCCAGACAGCTGAAAAACACTGTGCGCAGGTGCGCAGCATTTGAAAAGCCTTTTTTTCCTGCTTTTTCAACCTCAGCTGTGCCACACAAAGCAGCTGAAGTTGAAAAAGCAGGAAATAAAGGATAGGTAAGAGCCTGGGCGAGTGGGTGGGCCAAACAGCTGCAACCACACGGTTGGGTGTCTGCTCTCTTCAGAGCTATCGGTTCTATAGAGCAGGCAGAACCAGTAGCACCCCACCCCTGATCCAGATCATAAATAAATCCAGTGATAGTGGAGTTGAAGTTGCCAAGAAGTTCATTTGGTATTTCATTGCAGCCTTTTAAAACCTTTTTAGGGATCTGGTTTGAGACTAGTCAAAGAACCATCTCCTCTCCCCATCCTAGTAAAGGAAGAGGAGCATTACGAGATCAAAAAGATTCTTGATTCCAGATATTACAAGGAAAAATTATAACACCTAGTGCAGTGGAAAGGCTACTTTTTAAAAGATGCTGAATGGCTGGCTGCCTCAGATGTTAAGGCCCTGTCACATTGGCCGACGGATGGAAAACGTATCTAAAAAGGACACAGCGGATGAGAAAATGTTCCATCCGTTGCTATCCGCTCTCAAAAGTGCCCCAAATTTGCATAAAGAGAACGGACAACAATGGAAAGGAACGGACAGGGAGAGGACGTAGCAAGAATGTTTAGCGGATGCTCCACGGAAGCCTAGCGGATGGAAGTGGATGGAAGCAGATGGCATGTCCGCAGGGCTTCCGGGGGAGCACAGCGAAGCGGACGCGCAGCGGAAGGAGCGGATGCAGAGCGGATAACGCGGATGCATCACGGATGCCTAGCGGATGCCTAGCGGATGCAAGGCCTTCACTGCACATGCGGGGAGGATGCATTGCGTCAGCCCCGCGGATATAGAAGGATGCAGCTCGCAAGCAGGTCACCATTCAGAGGAAAGACCTGCTGCCAGACACATCTCCAGCCAACAACCATGGAGAAGAAGAGGAAGCCTGTGCCTACTCCTGCCAGCCCTGGCAAGAAGGACAGGGCCACCATCCCACCCCCTGGTGCTGACTCTGCTTCTGCTGGGGCTTCTGCTGCTGGTGCTGGTGCTTCTGCTGGTGCTGCTCCTGGTGCTGGTGCTTCTGCTGGTGCTTACTCTGCTGGTGCTGCTCCTGGTCCTGCTGGTGCTGCTGGTGCTGCTTTTGCTGCTGTTTGCTGGTGGTGGTGTGGTGGACCAGCCCCTACAACCTCAAAGCCCTACTGATGAGGGCCCAGAAGGCCCTGCCAGAGGGAGGAAGAGGCAATCACGCGATAGGGAGAGGAGACAGTACTCCATTGAAGAGGAACATGAGGAAGAGGTGCTCGAATGGCTGAGGGAGAACGAGTACCTATGGCGGAAGGGACACAGGCTCTATTGAGGCACCAAGCAGAAGCAGGCAGCTTGGAGAGAGAAGGCGGAGAGCCTGGGCTACACTTCGGAGGTCCTCCTCAGGTGGTGGAAGCACATGCACACCTGGTACGGGAAGCTGCACCTCAAGAAATCTGGCCAGGCCACGGTCAAGCTCACCGACCAGGAGACCTACGTTATGGCCAAGTGCAGCTTCTTGGAGGGTGAGATCCACCACCGAGGAGCAGCCCCTCTGTCAACCCTTTCTCTCAGGCAGTCCACAGAGAGCCAGTCCTCTTCTGGCCAAGAATCAGCTCCTGTGTCCAGGCAGGTATCTGTGAAGCGCCCCACGACGGAAACCCCCCCAACAGCTGCACTCCCCGTGGTGGAGCGCATGGAGGACCCCCTGACGCAGTTGGGGCAAGAGGAGGCCACTGCCACCAGAGACCAACCCATACCCGCCCCCAGCTCCACAGAAAGCAGGCAGAGAGCCAGACCGGAGGGACAGAGCCACACTGTCCTGCTGGAGATCAGGCACACCATCAAAAGCAGCGTACATCTCCTCTCTCAGCTGGTACACACCGACATACCATCCTCTAACAGAAAGCCCTTCCTCACCTACGTCAACCAGACCCTCATGGACATGTCTGAATCCCAGTACCAGGTGATCAAGGAGAGGATCACAGGTCTTCTGCACCACCCTCCAGGCCCAGCTGAACCTGCTCCGACCCAGTCCAGGTCTGCTTCTCCACCCCAGGTGATGTCACAGCCCTTCCAAGGCTTTCTACAGGCCCTCACCTACCAAGGCTACGGCTACCAGGAGTTCCAGCACCACAGGCAGCCCTTCCCAGTCCAGGCACAGGTTCATCGCATGCCACAGGTGCCACCGATGCCACAGACATCACAGATGCCACCGATGCCACCCACGCCTCACCTCGGTCAGCTGCAGACCAGACAGCCCCACTACACTCCTCCTTCCTCCATCCCACAGCCAAGCCCGGCCTCAGAACATCTGTCATCGTCTTGGGACTGACACCCCATGTCATGGAGGAAGGGGCTCTCAACATCACAGGACTGAGCCAGCTCTCTGAGAGCTTCCTCCACACACCATCCCATTGTCCTCTCGGGGCCAGGCACCCCAATGGCATCTTAGACCAGCACTCAGGCCACTGCCACAGCACCTGGACCCTTCACCCCTGAGACTATGGGCACGCCTCAGAGTGACTGAGAAGAGTGCCAGAGACTGGGTTGCTACCTGTTGACTTTATCTTTGCTTGGGACACTTTACTTGGGTCATTTTGCTTTTACAGTTTGTTATTAATAAAGTTTACCTTTGCTTCAAATACTTGGTTTAGTTCCTTTCGTAAATAAAGTCTTGGTGGAAACTTTTAGAAATGGTTTAAGCCTTTGCATGCTTGTGGGATGGGTAAGGATAGCAGTAGAATGGGCAGGGATACCTGTGGAATGGGTAATAGCTGTGGGATGGGTTAGAATAGCAGTGGGATGGGCAGGGATACCTTGGGATGGGTAATAGCTGTGAGATAGGTAAGGATAGCAGTGGGATGGGCAGGGATACCTTTGGAATGGGTAATAGCTGTGGGATGGGTTAGGATACCTGTGGAATGGGTAAAAGCTGTGGGATAGATAAACCTCCAGTGCAAGCATAGTGGGACTGTATGATCCACCCTCCCAGGTGCCACACATATGGACCTTTATTATCAATAACAATTTAATCATTCATCAACACATTTCAACATAAACATAACTCTTTCTTAAATGCCCTGTTCATTGTAGGGCCACTCAACATACATGGCACAATCTCATCAGTGTGATGAGACAGGCTCAAGGAAGCATCCATTAAGCATCTACCATCGTGTCTTGCCACTCCACTGCTCCAGCTGGGGAGTTGCACCAGTGTTTCAGGAGGTTGCGCTGCTTCTTCCCTTCACGTGAAGCTCTGTTGGGGCCTTGCACATCCACAGTATCTATCAGGTTTCGCCCTTGCCTCCATTCACCACGCTCCATGTCCCCATTGCCTTGTTGGTGGTCCACAAGCCTGTTCTGCAACACTGGGTAGCGGGTGCGCGTGAGATTGTGCAGGATGCAGCAAGCTTCACGATCCTCCTCACGGTCTCTGGGCGATGCTGCATGGTGGTGAGAAGTACCTGGAACCTGTTGGCCAGGATGCCAAAGGCGTTCTCCACCACCTGCCTTGCCCTGGACAGCCTGTAGTTGAAGATCCTCTCTTCACGGGTGAGGTATTTGGAGGTGTAGGGCTTCATGAGGTAGGTTCTGAGGGAGAAGGCGTCATCCCCCACGATGAAGTAGGGAACATCTTCTGTGTCGTTGGGCAGAGGGTCTGGATCTGGGAAGCCCATGATGAGGTTGCGTTCCAGCCCATCCTTGAGGTGACTGGCGTTGTATACCTGGGCATCTGAAGAGGAGCCATTGCCTGAAGCATCGATGTACATGAACTTGTAGTCAGGATCGACCATGGCAAAGAGGATGATGCTGAAGAAGCCCTTGTAGTTGAAATAAGTGGACCCTGAGTTGGCTGGAGCTTTGCAGGCCACGTGCTTGCCATCTATGGCTCCAACGGTGTGGGGAAAGTTCCACTTCTGATACCACTGCTCTGCAACTTTCTTCCAGCCTTCTTCAGTGGAGGGGCACAATGCTGATGGTGTTGTGTGGCACCCTCCAGGCGTACTGCATGTTCCTGTACGTGGTCCGGAGGCCAGATGGCGCAGAGTCAGTGCCACCTTCAGCCCAGGGTCCAGGCTGGGCCGGAAGTTGGTGTTTGCCTTGGTCAACCTGGGTCTCAGACGCTCCACAACTTCGTCCAACATGGCTGGTGGCATCCTCATGAAGTTCTGGAATGCACAAGTGTCTTCGTTCCTCAGCTCCACCATCAGCTTGTCATACAGTCCGTACTCGGCTTTTCTCGCGATCCATCTTCGGACCCAGACACTTCTTGGACGCCTCCTTTTCTTCCCATAGAACAGGTGAAAGAGCCTGTAGAGGGCTTCGCACTATTGTAGAATGATGGCGGCTACCAAAAGGAGTGTGCGACGATCCATGGTGGAGATGACTGGATGCTGTGGAAGAGCAAGAGCAAGATGAAGGCTGAAGAGGTCTGCACAGAAGGGCTGCTGGACTGAAAGTGAGATCCAGGTGATTTCTCCTCCTTTTTATAGGAAATATCGTTTTTCCGCTAGGTGTTCTTCCACATACTCCAGGCATCCTCCAGACATCCTAAATATCCGAGATACGTCCCCTATACAAACGTTTTTTCCGTTTTAATGCTTTATATGCGAGCTGCATCCGCTTTCATCCTTTCTATGTCCGTGCTACTAATGCTGTGTGTCCGTTCCGCGTCCGTTTCGCTTCCTGTGTCCGTTTTCTGCTGGAGTGCATGTGAGTTGCGTGGATGCGCAGCGGATGCCTAGCGGATATAGCGGACGCGTAACGGATGACGATGGATGTATAGCGGATGTTCCCTGTATGCGTAGCGGATCTAGAACGGACGCGTTGGATACTTCATCCGCTCAAAAAGTTTTGTGCAGCTCAAAACCTTTTGAGCGGATGAAATCTCAGTAGACGGATGCTGGATGGATAGAGAGGATGAAGAACATATGCAGTGAGTACGGAACGATGCATCGCGTTAACAAACAGATGGCAAGTGTTTCTCTCCATTTTACATCCTCTTTCCATCTGTTGGTGCTGTGTGACATGGGCTTTAATTAAGAAGCTTCACACTGAGTATCCTCAATGGTCCCAATTGGGAAGGCGGCAGCAATTGGTTTGTAAATAATAATGTGTATATATGTTTACTCCTATTCCAGGTTTACCCTTCTTCTGGAAGGTCAGCATGTCAAGACTGATTCACCCTTTCACCTACATTTTCCCCTTCACTCACAGGTTGACAAAAAAGAAAGGCAATGGAGGAATGAATTGCAAAGATGGAGGGATGATATCTAAGCAACCGAGGTGTCTCTGGAAGTTTCCAAGGAAATGGAACATGGTTAGTTGTTTTCCCAAACAAAATTAACAGAAGCGATTGGTGGACTGGACAGTTAACAGCTCAAACTATTGGCATAATGGGATGGCTTTTAATTTTAACATTGAATACAAATTTTGCAAGTCACTGCCTGAGATAAAGGATTACTATTACTGCACATAAATCACCTATAATTGATTTGGATTGCAGGAGGATATCACTATAATGCATGCATATATGAACAAATAAATGTCACAATTGTTGATTTACTATCCAACATTTAACTCCATATTCACAAAATTCATAATTCAAGACTATTCTCTTCATCATATTCTTTCAAGATATGAAACATAGAAAACATACTTTCTCAAATCCACATAGAGTAAATCTGTTAAATGGAAACAATTGTATAATTGTTATGGTAAAGAATATATATCTTTTTTTCTATGTCCTGCTTCAGCCAAACCAATTGCCTTCAATTTGAGAAACATTATTGCTTCAGTCAACAGCTTTGCACTGTGGCAATAATTTACAGAATAATTTCCAGTGCAAATGAAACATCACTCTTTGCAATTATGGTGGTGCAAAGCTCTTTCCCCCCACATTTCCTTCCCCCCACATTTCCTTAACACAAAATATTCAAAACGAAATTTATATGTTCTTTTTTTTTTTTGAAAATTTTATTTGGGTTTTCACAAAAAAAACATAATACAAATAAAACATCTTTTTTGAAAATAGCATGGTCCTGGGTTACACTTCTTCATACAGACACAAACTCAATTTCATGCTCATTTTTGTGTTCTATTCCATATCTTATTACTGTTTTACATTTTCTACATAATTTTTCCCCTCTTTTAATTTTCTCAACTTTTTTTTGATTATCTCATCTCAATTCAAATCATTATATTTATACTTTTGTCTGTCCTGTTTCAATTTCATATTATTTTTTCTCATTAAAGAAATTTTCTCCTGTGGTTACTAATTGGAGTATGATACCTTTATATCTTTTAATTTTATCCATTCAACTCTTATTTCAGCTTCAATGTATACCTTTAAGATTATAACATTCAATATAATACATAACTTTCAATTGAATTCTGCTTGATACATTCTTAAAATACACACTATATTCTTTAAAAAAGATTATATATATGTAAATAAAACACTCATTCCATTCCAATTCAATTCTATCATTAATATTCATTAACATCTTAACATCTTAAACATTTCTTTTCAATTAAATATCATACTTCCTTGGGAAAACTTATAAACTTTCCATAATTAATTTTTTTCCCATATATCTCTTCACTTATAATTTATAAATCATTAATAATTGAAATGTTCCCATCCTTTCCTAATTTAGTTCTCTCATGCACTTTATTTCATTTGTTTATTAACAAGCATTGCACTAGATTACAATAATATTTTATCCATCATTTTAAGCATATTTTCAAAGATTATTTGTATTTGTAATGTAACAATACTATCTTATGTAACTTTGCAGAATCCCTTTTACAATTATGTTTTCACCTATTATCTCTAAACAGGCTTATACTTTCAATTCTTATACCTTTGCCCTGTTTCTCTATATTTTGTTTCTGTCCTTTATAACTTCTTTTCCTTTCCTTCTTCCCTCTCTTCTTCTCCCTCCCCTTTTTACCCCCTTGTCTCTCTACTTCTAATTCTCTCTTCTGTAATCCCCTCTTCTGTTGCTTTCTAATATTATACTTATTTTTCAAACTATTCCTTTTTTTGGTTGTTTTTTTTCAAATCTTAAACTTTTCATTCTCTTCATTTCATTCCCCCACATAAAATTACTTGATCATTAAAGATGGCTTCTTCTTTGTCCCAATCTTCTTGTTCTGCAAGCGTTTCTTGTTGTTTCTCATAGTTCCAGATCTCCATTTCTAAGAGTTGAAATACGAAGCCAAAAGAACTTCTCCCTTCTTTTGCATCTTCTTTGTACTTTTTAAGTTCCATTTTCAGTTCTTCTAAAAGTGGTGCCATTTTAAACGCTTTTAAACAACCACCCAATTGATTTTAGTAATTTAAATGCAGTAACCAAAAATCCAGAGATCACCAAGTAATCCAAATAATCCCAAGCTGTTTCTTCTTGCTTCTTTTTTCAACTTTCTCTTCCTGGGGTTCGACTGTTTTGTTGCCAAGTTTCAATTAAAATGTACCTTTTAGGAATCTTGTGAGGTTTTAGTTTCCAGGCAGTCTCCTCCATTTTCCCAGATACTGCCCTTTTATTCTTTTTCTCTCCTTTATTGCTTTTCAATAAAGTGATTTATTTTTTTAAGTATCTTACTTTTTTAAGTATCCAAAAATCTTTATTTCTGGATCTTTATTATCCCCTTTGACATTTTATTTTCAGCTTAAATGCCTGTTGATGTCAAAGTGGATTTTTATTCAATTTCTTGCTTAAGTCTTTTAGCTGTCAGTATATGGAAGGGAAGAGAAAAAACAAAACCAAATCCTTTCCCTTCCCTCTCTCCTTCGCTACTTCAACATCTTCTTAGGGAACAATGTTATTTTTTTTTTATAGTTTAAATTCCAGGGTACTTTGTGTTGTTGCTTTTGCAGTTTAACCCAGTCAACCAAGACTTTCCTCCTGCACATTATTTTCCGGTCAAGTTCTTCTTTGAGGTGGTCATTTCTGATCACCGCTGCAACCGCCTTCAGGAAAGGGAGTGATGGCCAGCTGAGGAAGAGAGATATGGCTCTCCTCAACCCTACTGGCAATCTCCCCACTCTTCAGCACCACTAAGGGGTGGCTTAGCCCCGAAGCCAGCCGGCTCAGGGCGCTCAGGCGGCAAGCACGGATCAAAACTGCACAGGATCGCTGTTTCGGTCTGTCAGCAAAAAAACTCAAACCGGAAGTCCAACCAAATTTATATGTTCTAACTAATTATACTATATCACTATCAATCATTTCCTCACTTTTCACTGTGTACCTGATAATGTAAGGATCTGAAGGCTTACAACAATTATCTGTCATGTGAAATATTTAGGTGTTATTTCTTTCTAACATATTTCTAACAAAGAAGTATTTCCAAATAGATATAAAGATCAATTTTGTCAGGGATTATACCATAGAAAATTGCAGGCTGCATAATATAAATCTGGAATCAATTTTACCAATTTCATTCAGCCTACAACAGGGGTGTCAGACTTGCATCACTACAGCAGCATCATAGGATGTATCAGTACTTTTTCCCCCTTCACTAAACCAGGCGGAGCCAGCACGTGATGCATCCAGCCCACAGGCCACAAATTTGACATCCCTGGCCTACAATATAGCTTTATGTACAGATGGTCCTCATATAATGATCACTCACTCACTCAGCGACTATTCAAATTTGTGACAATATTGAATAAGTAGTACTCTTAATCAGTTCTCGGAGTTCTAGCTGCTGCAATGTCCCTGCAGTGATATGACAGCAATCCAGGCACTCAGCATTCAGTTTGTGATTACATTGCAGTCTCACACGATCATCTTTGCAAACTTCCCACTGGTAAAGTCAATGGGGAAGTCAGCAGCAGATGCAAATGACAACCATATGACGTTCTTGCTTAACAAATGGCAGTGATTTGTTTAATGATGACAACCAATTGTGTGGGAATACTAAATAATGTTGTCATGTTAGTTATGCTTTAAGTAGCATCACTTAGCTAAGGCAATTGGTTCCAATTTTTAACAGAGGACTACCTATATTGGTTGACCTAGTCTCAGTTTTTTTGTGGTAAATTTTATTTGTATTTCATTTTCTTCCATGTACAACTGTTTTAACAATATGTAATACATCAACAAAATTATTTCAAACATGTGTAAATTGCTTCTGGCACAGCAACCTTAAACAGCAGAAGCTACTGATAAACATTAAATTTTATTCAACACTTGTATTCTTCTCCAATCCCACTGATTTCATTCTCAAGAGATTTCATGATTAGACAGAATAAAACATTGCTTCTAAATTAAAATGAAATACTATTTATTGCTACTCCAAATATTGTTAGCAAACTAACTAAAAGAGCACCCTAAAAATGGTCATTTCAACAAATGTTGCTACAGACACATGATCTACGCATAACTACAGTATTGTTAAGAGATCTACGGATGTGACAACAGTGAAATGTATTCTTGACTTAAAATTAAATGGAAAACAAAATGGCACACAAAGTTTTGCTTCCTGTCTTCAAAACAAGAGCTGCTATGAAGAGGACATATAGTTACCTGCATCCATATCTGCAAAGAATGGAACAGCCAGTAAGGAAAAAAAGGAACCAGAAATTCAGTGTCTCAGGTGGATTTAAAGGTTCATAAGAGAACAAATACAAATAATCAAAATGTTAATTTTAATTACTGTCACCTGAAATGTTATGGTTCTTACTCCAACCTATATTCGTTAACTGCAAAAAAATCAATTATACATATGTATATCTAAAAGTTTAGAATTAGAAACCTAACTGGAAATCCTAACGTAATGAAGAGAAAGGATTACATGCAAAATATATTTTTGAATGTTCCATAATGTCAAATATTAGGGAATATATATTATAGTGCTTATATTTTGCAATATAATTAAAAATGGTACTGATAAAATGACTAGAGGAAAATTCTGCATCAGAAGAATTTACTGCTCACATGACTACAAATACATTTGTAAGTAAAATTAGACATGGGTTTTTGGCTGGAAGAATATATAGGTATAGAGAGAGAGAGAGGTAGGCAAAAGTAATGTCTGAAGACATCAATGGATTTCTAGATAACTCTTATAGTATTTGCCAGATTCACTAATTCATCTGACTTTTTCTTAAAATTATTTCTATTAATGACTAATAAACAAATAAATATTGAAAAAAATAATATATAGCAAAAACCCCAAGCATCGCTTCTATTTAAGGGAAAACTCCAGGCCCCATTTAAGCCCTCATTTAGGCATTTTGGTGGCTGAAACTCAGTGCTTTATTTATAAGTGTGCCTTCTATCCTGCAAACCAGACCTACCTACCATTTTACGGATAATCAAGCCCCACTCTCCAAAAACAGACTATCAGAGAGAGGCTCTCTGAGATGCTTTCAAAATTCTAAATGTTTTCACACTTCAAATCTGACCTTATATATCAAAATGCATCATATGAAACCAAGTGTATTATTAGTCTGATCTCTTTAAGAATACAAAAAGATAATCATGGGAAATGCATGTTCAATTTTTGTGGACGCATACAGGTAGCTCAGGACTTACAACCATAATTGAACCAAAATTTCTGTTGCTAAGTGAGATAGTTATTAAGTGAGTTTTGCCCCATCTTACAACTTTTTGCCACAGTTATTAAATGAATTACTGCAGTTAAGTTAATAACACTATTGTTAAGTGAATGTGGCTTCCCCATTGACTTTGTTTGCCAGAAGGTAGCAAAAGATAGCAAAAAATATGACTCTGGGACACTGCAACCATCATAACTATAAGTCAGTTGCCAAGTGTCTGAATTTTGATCACGTGGCCATGCAAATGGTCCTAAGTGTGAAAAACAGTCACTCTTCTCAATGCTGCTGTAAATTCAAATGGTCATTAAATAAACTGTTGTAAGTCAAGGACTATCTGTATTTTGTATGGCAATATTTCACATAGGCAACCTCAATTTACGACCACAATTAAGCCCAAAATTTATGTTGCTAAGCAAAACACTTGTTTTTACCCTATTTTATGGCCCTCCTTGCCACAATAGGGATGCTACAATGGTCATAAGTGTGAAAATAGGTTATAAATCACTTTTTTCAGTGCACTTGGAATGGTACTAAATGAATGGTTGTTACTAGAGGACCATCTATTTTTGGCTATTGTTAACACCCACTGTAAATGTTAAAACAAGGGTGAACAAACAAAAATCAACAAGTTAAATACAGTCTTCTAAAATTAAAGGCCACTGAAATTGCACTGCTCAGATTTAGCAGCAAACTCACGAAAAACAGAAGCGTTATTTCGTTCTTTGGGGTAAGGAGAGACTAAATAAAATAAAAACTATTAAACTAATTTAGCAACTAATATTGAATAAAATTTAATAAAACAGTGTATAGCATGGGTTTGAAACATCTAAATATCTTGAACCATTCCTACCAAAGGGAATTCCTCAATACGGAATTCCTCAGAAAGGAATTAAAATCTTGATCCTGTTCATCTACATGAACTTGTTTTGTCTGGAAGCTTTGTCCACCCCTGGTTTCAGAACAGCATGCTTGTAAAGCTGTCAGTCATTTTACCTTCTGGTGATTCCTCCTGGACATAGGTCCCAGTCAGATAACGATGTACAAGAGCAGATTTACCACTAGCTAAATTCCCCACAATTCCCTGTAGAGAAAAAATATGAGTTAGTTTTTATTCTTGAATGAATTTGCAAACAGAAGTAAATAGAAACTATCCATTGTGATATAACAATATTAAACTCCTAGATATCTATATCAGTTTATGCCCAAAAATAAAATAAAATAAAATTTTATTTTATAAAATAAAATAAAAATAAAGAGCATCAGTTATAATCAAGTATAAATATCAAGTACTATACCAAGTTGTATACCATGATGTAGTCAGCTACAGACACGATCTAAATGCCAGCAATAAATGCATTTTAATAACTGCAGCAACACCTTTAGAATAGTGGTGTCTTTTCAAATATCCATATGCAGATACTAGCTTCAAGAAAGTCCTCCACAGTTTAGTTTCCCTTCTCTAAATTTCAAGGCTACCGCAACAGTCAGAATCTAAGACAACTTACAAATGCAAAAGCTTCCCCTAAGATAGAAGTGGGCAAATATTTGCAGCTGGAGGTCATATTTTAGTTTTTGAGAAAAACAAGCACCACACTGCAGTAAGGAAACCAGTAGAACAACGTGTACATGCATGCAAATAAGGCTAGGTTCTTTTATATATTCCTAAATTTAGGAGAAGAATTTGTTTGGGCAGAGTTCTTTGGATTTTAAACGTATTATAACAACTTTAGGGGTGAATAAAATCTGAATACCGAATTCACAGGGGAATAAATCATATTTTATTGGCTCCAGAAAGATATAAACATTTATGTTATTTATTAATAGGAAGAGATTATGAGGACTAGAATTGAATGAGATATACTGTTCTTAGATGCTATCTTGTATTCCTGTTCCTTTTTTGTCTTGCAAAATATTTAAAATGAGAAAAATAAATTTTAATTTTTCATGAAATCCTATCCTTGCCTTTGAAAGATCCATTCTAGCGTGTTCAGCAAATATTCCAGTCTAGTGTGACCTACCTCTGCTGAAGAACAATAATGAAGAATAATGATTTACCTAAAAGCTTACATTAAACAAAATTCATTTTATACTTAAATATATTTTGTATGAAACTATCACTATTCATTTCTATTTTTATATGTTAATAATACTTATGTCTGAAATATTTTATTTATTCAAGTATAGTCCTAATCAACCCCCAAATTAATGAGTTTTCAAATCTATCAACACTTAATATATTTCGTCCAACATTATTTGGCTTAATAGCATTCTTAAAGTGCTCTTCCATATAATAAATCCCCATTGACAACTAAGTTTTAATATTTCACATAGCCTCTTGTTAAATTAAGCAAAATGTTCAAAAATAAAAACACTTTTTTGAGAGAAAAATAAGGATATGCAGGGTAAACTTTATCCGGATCAGGTTATCAAGCTAATCCTCCATTTTGGAAACTATTAGGAACTTATTTAAAATGGGAGGCTTACATCAACCTTTTTCTTCCCTCAAGCCAATCCAAATATTATTTGAAAGATTAACAAATACCACTCAGAATTAAGGATTGATCTAGAATGTGAAGTTCTGATATGCACAATAATCTGAAAAAGAACTCACAAAACCAGAAAACACATACACACACACACACACACACACACACACACAACTTCCAAGTTTCAGTATTCTGCCAACATCATGAGGTAGATCTCTTCTACATTAGGCCTGAAATCCGCAAACAGCAAATAATAAGAGCACATAGCTAATAAATATTCTTTTAGGCAAAATAAATATTTTCATAAGTATATTTGATTTAAAGGAAAATTTTATTGCACATCTAAGGACATGGAATAGCTCAGCAAGTTTTCTCACAGCTCTCTCTATATAAAAATGTTGAACAATATTTAAAGAGATGAAAGAAAGAAATAGTTCCTTCCATGTAAACTACCCAAAGCCATTAAATAAAATTTAAATGAAAAAATAAGTACACACATTCAGAAGTTACTTACCACTTTTAGTTCTGGCACTGATCGACTTAGTGTCCATTCCTGGCTATTTACAAAAGCATCTGTAAAATTGAACATTATATATTTTTATAAAATATTTTAACTGTTACTATCATTACTGTAACTATCTTAGTCTATGGATTGGAATGAAAAAAATGAGACGAGTTTTGTTGCCATGAAGATTTCCTCACTTTTGCTTCAGCTCTCTGCCAGAATCTTTTTCTATTCTTGAGTCTATGAGATGAAGTATGAAACAGCTATAATGATTAGAAGTACAGAATTTATAAGAGCAGCATATACAATTGAGAAGTTACTTGTGCTCAAAAAAGACATATTTGATTCCAAATCTCTCTAAATTTCATTTTGATAAAGTATCCTTCCTATTTTGTGCTTCAACTTCACTATGAACAAAACAATTTGGAAACAGGTGATACTACAGATTATAAGTTTGTGCGACCGTATAATATACAAACATATACAATATCTGGCTTCACAGGACAATTTGCATTGAAATCCCCCTTTCAGATGCTAAGAATTGCTGGGAGATTGAAATCAGAAGTTTTCTGAAATATGTCAAGCTAGGTAACATATCTGCAGAATCATTAGCCTTCCGAGCACCTCAACTGCACAGAAACCAATGCAGATTATGCAGTGATCTATTTAATTTTATTTTATTGGTCAAATATGTATGTACAAGATAACAAGTAAAGGTGTGAACATAAACATGCACAAAGGAAGTAAATACAGATAAATGGGGACAGTGAGCCAGGGATGGAAAAGGCATGCTGGTGCACTTATGCACACCCCCTTTAAGGACCTCTTTAAGAATGAAGTGAGGTCCACAGAAGACAGTTTGAGGTTGAACTGTGAAGGTCTGAGGCTGTAACAATGGAATCAGGTAGAGCATTCCAGGCGTTGACCACTCTGTTGCTGAAGTCGTATTTTCTGCAATCGAGTTTGAAGAGCTTTACCTCGAGTTTGTATCCATTGTATTACTGAGGCTGAAGCTGAAGAAGTCGTTGGCAGGCACGACATTGTAGCTGTGCTCCACATCACACTATGCGGGACGATTGTGTACTATGCTTAGATCAGACCGCAGGTTGCACAGTTGCAGATTGTCCAAGCCCAAAATTTCAAGCCTGGAGGCATAGGGAATTCTATTGTGAGTAGAGGAGTGCAGTAGAACTGCTATAATGAGTCACTGGCACTGAAACTAAGAGAAAATATAATTGCTAATAAAGTTTGAAATAAATCAGTGCTCATGCCTCTGACCAATTAATGTTGACAAGACTATTTTTATTATATTAATAAAATATAATTACATTAGATTCTAAATAAACATGTACGATTGTTTTATAGGCCTGTTGATGACTGATTTGTCTGAGTGCCAGGGTACCAGAAACTCTCTAGAAGTTTTTAGACTTGGCTTGGTCTATGATGCTCAGCATGTCTCTGTTCAAAATCCAAGAAAGAAAACCCTTGACTCCATTGAGGTAGAGAAGACATACTTTGAGTTTGAAATGAAAGGAAAGCAAGATCTATCCAAAAGGTGTGACAGTTACATATTGAAAGTTTCCCCAAATCCCTCCCCCCAGGGACCAAGGCTGAAAGTCCAGTCCATGTCCAGCATGGTGTCATGTGCAGCACATCTTCAGGTGCTTTCATCCATTTGGAATTCTAAGATGGTTGGCCTTGACTGGGTGGAAACAACACCACTCAGCAGCGCTGTAATTCTTGAGAGCAGACCTCCCTTTTAGTTCACATGGGCCTTCGTTATATCAGCTCATTTCCCTAACCCCAATACCCGCCCCCTCATTACTATGGCAGCTGACAGCAACCATGCTGGATATCCAGCTGACACACAGTTACCCAGTTGAAAATTATGATTAAGTCTGTCTACTTGTTGTGAAATTAAGGAGCTGTCACATTAACTCTTCCGACTGCTAGTTGGTATTTATGGATGCACTCCGCTAGTCTTCCTTTGTCCTACAGTGGCTGTTATAGCCCTGACACTGTACACTGTAGATAGTCTGTTTTCCTTCAGAGGCTGCTAGATCTGTTGGATAACTTATGATGCTTTGGGGGATATTAGTTGGTTTGTATGCTACATTGATGCCACGTCACCACAGAAGTATCTACACACCATTTGCCATATTTACTGTAAACATTAATCTAGTTTCAAATTGCTTCAAACCTGCTCATCCAGCTTGTCAACCTCAGATCAGAGTCGTTTTGACAGGGACCCAAACAAATTGACCTTCTTCTTGAACCAGGTGTGGGCTCACATCAATGACTATGGCCCCAGCTATTCACCAACCAGGCTATGGTGCGAGTGGTAACTGCCTGCCTTGATGGGGAAGCGATGAGGAGTGTGGCTGATAGGAGGAGCCCCTGCCACACTCCTCACTGTACCTGTCAGACTAGAGATGGGCAGACACTGGGAACTCATCTGCTTCATAGTGGTGCCAAAAATGACGGAAGTGGTGATTCTAGGGCTGGTGTGGCTAGACAAACGTGGCCCGACCATCTGGTGGGAAGGGGGCAGCAGAAAACAGACTGGGACTAGGTTCCCTTCCTCCTCTGGACACAGCCATAGGGAAAACTGACCAATGGCTGAATGTAATTAAGCAAGATGAAAAAAATCAAAGCTATGTTGGAGCAAACCCCAGGGACACCCCACATCCCCAAAGAATACCAGGACCTAACAGGAGCCTTCAGCAAAGAAGAATGCAACATCTTACGTCACACCACCACCCCAAAGACTCTGCCATTGAATTTGTGCCCAAAGTGAAACTACCCAACCCCAAAAAGTACTACATGACCCCAAAATAAATGAAAGAAATGAAAGTACATTTGTGATGACCCAAAGCACGATACAAAGATCACACAAACAGCTGGCAGTTCAAACTGCCCCTTTATTGCTCGAAAGTTCCCCAAATGCTCCCACGTTTCTGGAAAGTCTCGAGCATAATGATAACAAAACCCCACACAAACCTCAAGCAGCTTCTGGTTGCAATTAGTCCAGCCCAGTGCTGTTTGCACCAAAGCTGCTCGGCAATAAATCCAAAGGTATCTGGCAAATCAAGGAGTTCAAGGAACAAAACACCCAGGTAATTAGTCTAGAACTCCCACCGAAATGCAAGGACTCTTGGCGAGTTCAAACCTCAACACAATACTTCAGAAACTCAGTGTTTGTTCCTGACAAATGCTCCTCCCCACAGTGTCTCCTTAAGTCTCACTTCCCCGATTTGCCTTGTGATGATGGGCAGGGCACTCTCCTTACATCTAGATTGCTCCATCTGCGCTGATCTCCACTTGCCAAGCCCTTGCACCAGGAGGGGATGGTCCTAGCTCCTCACCTGAGGTCTGTCTCTCATGTTCCTCCTGCCTCTGTTCCTCCCTGCCTGCAAGCCTTACTACCTCAGAAAAACCTTGCCTGGACTGACTCTGCTCTTCCCCAGTTCTTCCAAGGCCAACGGAGCTGCTCTCTCCATGTCTGGCATTTCTTGTTCCAGGTCATCTTCCCCCACAGATTCAGATTCCAACGGGGACATGGCAACATTGACACGGACCTAGCAAGGGGATCCATATAGCTCACAAAATCAAGGGGAGCCACTCCGGTCCTATTCAAAGAGAAAAAGGATGGGTTGATGTGATTATGCATTGATTTTAGGAGAATTAATGCCATGTGCATGGAAAATATGTTCCTCCTCATGATGGACCTGTTAGCCCACCTAGCAAAAGGAAAGGAATTTGCCAAGCTAGACCTGTGAGAGGCATGTTTCTGAGTGTGGATCAGGGAAGGGGATGCATTCAATTTACTCCTAGGAAGCTTTCAATTCAAAGTAATGCCATTCAGCCTCCAAGAAAGCCTTGAGACGTTTATGCAACTAATTAATGAGGTGTTCCATGAGCACCTCTACAAGGGAATCCTCATGTATTTGGGTGACACTCTCATATTCACTGAGACCCTAGAAGAGCACTAGTACGTCAGGTGCTAAAAAGCTGTTGGCAGCCAAACTATAAACCAAGCTCTCAAAATATGAATTTCCCAAGTCCTGCCTAGATTACCTGGGCTATTGGGTATCTAGCAAAGGAGCAGAAATGGACCCTGACAAAGTCAAAGGCATTTTAGACTGGCAAGCCCCTTGCACCCACAAACAGCCTCAAAGCTTCTTAGGATTTATTAACTTTACAGCAGCTCATCCCCTCATCCACTGAGATAGCCCTCTCCATCACTGAATTTTTAAAAAGGGGAGGGGTCAAAACATGACTGAATCAACCACTAAACTGGACCTTAGAGTGTCAAAAAGTTTTTGAAATACTCAAGACTGTCCCCAGCAGAGGAAGGTGAGACCAGGGAGAGCGTCAAACCTGCCCTCCAGAGGAGCAATCACTCAGGACATGTGGTGTCTGGAGTGACAACCTGGATATCCAGACAACCCTGGATGGCTGTCCAGCTTTAGACAGTGAAGGGCAACCATCCAGCCTGACCTTAGAGCTCCAAGGGCATTGGGACCCCACAGCCCAACCCAGCCCTGCTTCAAGGAGGTTCCCAGCTGCACTTACATCCTCCAGGCTGCTGCTGCTGTGCTCGCTCTCTTTGGCCAGGTTGCTCATGGTGTGTGTGGGAGGGCAAAGTGTGTGGGTCAGTGGGAGACCCACTCCACACAAGGAGACCCAGCTTTGTAACCAAAGCATCTTCAGCGATAGGATGGGTGACCACCAGGAGAGGGCAGCAGAGCTCCTGGTGGCCAAGTGCTAAAGCAAGACTTCCTCAGCCCCTCCCTCCCTCTCATTATTTCTCTTTCCTTCCTTCCTTTCCTCCCTTTTCTTCTTTGTCCTTCTCTCTTCCCTCTTTCTTTCTTCTTCCTTCCTCTTTTTTTTCCTTGCTCTCTTACCATCTTTCCTTCTTTTTGTCTTTTCTCTCTCTCCTTTCCTATTTCTTTTTGGATACTCAAATGCAAAAGGGGAAACATTTCTCGATGCCCCTTGCCTTGTGATCAAATGCCACTTTTGTTGTAGTTTGTTTTGCTAGCACTCATCAGAGAAAACAGGGCTTGGCCAAGGCCAAGGCACCATGGGCAGGTCCTTGGCTGTTTCCAGAGCAGCCTCGCAGGCCAGATCTAAGCAACCCATAAGCCATATCCTACTGGCGGGCCTTGAGTTTGACAGCCCATTCTAGATTATATAAAGGGAATCTGCAGTCTTTAGTGAAATGGAAAGGCTACCTACTCTCACAAACTATCTGGGTGAAGACTACAGATGTGACAGCAGAGTGGTTAATTAAGAAATTCCATGACAAGTGTCTGCAAAAACCCAAAGAACCTCTGGGGAAGAGTTAGGGTTAGGGTTAAAACCAATCCTGACCACATAGTTTCATAGCGAAGCATGGGTATCAAGCTAGTACAGTCATAAGTAAATCAAACAATATTGCAAAAAAAGAATTTATACAAAATATAGAAAAAGAATTTGACTTCTTCAAAGAGAACAGAAAATGAGAGATTTCGCTGCAAACTGTAAGGGATACTGTTAAAGCATATATTCGTGGATTAGTTATAACCTACATGGGGAAGAAAAACAAGAAGAAACAAAATAAGAAAATGTTAAAGGAAGAATATAAGAGATTAGAAACAGAATTACAGAAAGAAGCACAATAAAGGAAACTAAAAAATGAAATGGATTTAATAAAACACGAATTGAATCTATTGGAAAAAGATGAATTGGCATAAAAATTAAAAATGTAAAACAAAACCTTTTTTTGAAAATGCAAAAAAACCAGGAAGATGGTTGGCATATAAACTGAAAAAGGAGAGGGGGGAAATGATACATCAAATAATAGACAAGAAAGGGATGTTTTATTTAAAAAATGAGGATATAAAAATAATAATAAAAGAGTATTATGGGAAACTATATGATCAGGAGAAAATTCCAGAAAATAAAATACAACAATATTTGGAACAATATGGACTCCCTAAAGTATCTGAAACAATCAAAAGTCATGTTGAATGAAAGAATAACTATGATGGAATTGGCAGAAGTGCTTAAGAGACAAAAGAGCAATAAAACACCAGGGCCTAATGGGTTACCGGCAGAACTTTATCAAAAGTTACAAGATACATTAGGCCCAGTGATGTTGGAAGTTTATAATGGAGTTCTGCTAGAAGCAAAAATACCAAACTCATGGATGAAAGCAAATATTACTGTTATGCAGAAAGATGACTCAGATTTAATGCAGATAAAGAACTATAGGCCAATATCTTTTTTGAATTGAATGCAGACTCTAAAATATATACTTCGATAATAGCGGGGAGATTAAAAAGGGGTTTGATTGAATTTATACACCCAGATCAGAATGAATTTTTGCCAAAGAGACAGATCAAAAATAATGAGAATGATCTTGAAAACATTGGAGTACTATGAAACACATCCTGGAAAACAAATGGCATTGATTTTTCTAGACACACAGAAAGCATTCGATAACATTAATTGGCAATTTATGCTATTACAATTAAAATATATGGACTTTGGGGAGAGATTTATTAAGATGATTAAAGCAATATATCATAAACAATCAGTCAAAGTAATGGTAAATGGAGACATGATGTAGAATTTTGATATAAAATAGACACTAAGCGGGGATATCCACTGTCCCCTCTGCTATTTATACTGACTGGAAGTATTAGGTAAAAATATTCAACAAGATGAAGAAATAAAAGGAATGGAAATTTTAAAAAGAGAAACACAAGCTACAGGCATTTGTAGATTACTATATTAGATTATTATATTAGAAGACCCATTAGAAACTGCACCAAAGTTAATTAAAAAGATAGAAGAGTATGGGGAAGGTGCTGGATTGAAAATAAATGAAGATAAGACAAAGATTTTAATTAAAAATCTCACAGATACACAAAAAAGAGCATTGGTAGATATAATTGATATGCAGATAGTAAAAAAAGAGAAGTACTTAGGAATACAGTTAACAACAAAATGTGAAACAATTAAAAAGGATAATTATATGAAATTGATGAAACAAATTAAACTAGGTTTGGGGAAATGGGAAAATTTGCAATTATCATTAACAGAAAGAATACCTATAAAATGAATATTCTAACAAGGCTATTATATTTATTTCAAACAATTCCAATAAAAGTAAGGGGGTGGTATTTCGAAGAATTAAATAAGATAATATTAAGATATATTTGACTAGAGAAAAAAGCAAGAATAGATTTGAAAATGTTGCAAGACTCCAAAAAGAGGGGGCTTTGGGCTGCTAGATTGGGAATTGTATGACCAGGCTTCAGTATTAACTTGGGTGAAAGAATGGATTAATTTGAGGCATAAAAGACTATTAACTTTAGAGGGGCATGGCCTTCAACTAGGTTGGCAGGCTTTCCAATGGTTTGGGAAGAGTAAGATACATAGTTATTTTGAAAGACATTATGTTAAAATGCACTTAAAATGACAGAACAACATACTTGAAAATACCAGTCTGGCTTTCCACAATGGAAGTATTGATACATCCTAATGTTATTAATATGGAAAAAAATTTAAGATATAAAGATATTTTGAATGAAAAAGGGGAATTAAAAACCAAGCAGGAACTTGGTAATCAAGGGATAGACATTATATGGTGGCCACAAATGCAGACACAATCTCGATATGAGAAAGATGCTAAAATCTATGGTTTTAATAAAGAATCAACAGAATTGCACCAGATATTAACTGAAACAGGTGAAAAATTGATAAAGAAAATACACTGTTATTTATTTGGTCTTAAACTTGAAAGTGAGAGGTAAAGGAGACAATTATTGTTTGGGCTAAAAATTTTGCATATGCAATGGAATTGGACAAATGGCAGAAACTGTGGGATAAATATGTTAAATTTACTATGTCAACTACATATAAAGAAAATTTGTATAAAATGTTTTACAGATGGTATTTTGTGCCAACAAGATTGGTGAAAACAGATAACGATAGATCTGCTAAATGTTGGAAATGTAATCAAACACCTGGTTCATATTACCATATCTGGTGAACATGTCCACAAGCTAAAAAATATTGGATGAAAATACATAACTGGTTGGAAAAAATGATAAAACAGCATATAGACATGAAACCAGAAATATTTTTACTGGGCATTCTGCCAGAAAAATATGATAGAGACTATATACTTGATTTTACATGGACTAACTGCAGTTAGAATTGGATATGTTCAACAGTGGAAATGTGATGAGATCCCAACAGGTGAGAATGTAATTAAGAAAATACTAGAATGTGCAGAAATGGACATAACGCTTACTATTAAGGACAAAGAAGGAACTAAATACTTTTTGACATGGGACTCATTTTATGAATGGCTAGACAATAAAAACAGAAGTTAAAAAGAAAGAGACATAAAAAGGATAGTTAAAATGGAAATTTGTTAAAATGGACAAACAAAATATTATTGTTACTAGAGTATTAATGTTATTGTGATAAATATTATTATAAACAACTAGATTCTGATTGCCTAAAAACAATTGTACCCAGACAACACACAGTTTGTTTGAAATGGAGTTTTTATATATTATAATTAATTAATAAAACAAATAAAACTGGGGGAAAAAAGTAATATTTTCATATGAAGTTTGTCAAGTCAGTATTTCCCTAAATGTTGATTTAGATACCATCTTAAAGTTTCATGACCCAATGCTGAAGACTCTGTGCTTCCCTGAATTCTGACTTAAAAGCAGTAAACACTGGATAAGGGGTAATAAATTTTCATATGAGAATTATGAATTACAATTTATATGACATTTCTTCCATTTCATTTTTAAGTTTTAATTTTAATGGAAGTTTTAAGTTCTGTCCAACAGGCAGCGTAATTTGAAAAGGGCAAAGCATTCAAGATTTGCCCATGAGATCTCATTATAAAATACCAAGTTCTCCCATCTTACATGAATTATTTACTATAATCTTACACATATAATTATGCACATATATTAAATACAAAAGATGCATCTGTGTCCTACTTTAAAATCCACATGGAATCAAACTATTGAAAATAAACAAAATGAAATTACTATAGGCAGCATGAGAGATACAGGCAAAATGGTGGTCTAAATCCAACTTGTGTTCATTCTTACTGCCAAAATGAACATATAAATATCTACCCATGTTTCTCCAAAAATAAGACCCAATCTTATATATTTTTGCCATTAAAATGGCACCAGGTCTTATTTTGGAGGGATGTCTTCCACTGACTCACCTCGCTGCAGCAGTACCGAGAACCTTGCCCAGCATGAGCCTGCAGCCAACCCATTTCTTCTGTGGCTGTTTGTTGCTGTATGTGCACATTGCCCCCAGCCTCCATTTTGTTGCAACTGAGAAATGGGTTCTGGATTGACACACACAATTCCCCCCCGGCCTCATTTGCCGTCAGAGACTTTCTCTGCAGCCAAGAAACGAGGTCTGGATTGAAATGTGCATTGCCCCCGGCATCTGTTTTGCCATCAGAGGCCTTCAGGAAAGGCCTCTGCAGCCGATAACAGAGCTCCGGATCAATTTTGAAGGCCTCTGATGGTGAAATAGAGGCCAAGGGCATCACACACAAGCAGTGGCAAGCAGCTGCAGAAGTGGACTGCCAAGGCAAGGCAGATGTTGGGGTGTGCAAAGCCTGGCTACAACTGTCTGAAGGTAAACAACTCAACCTCTCCATCTCTGCACTTGCTTTATTTTTATTTGTGCACCTCAATCCACTGTACAGCCACTAAACTTATTTTATTTATGGAAAACATTTAAATGGCTGCCCAACTCACACATGGTGAGAGTTTACATCATTAAATTACAACCATTTAATTGTTAATTGAGGACTTGCTGTGATTAAATTTTCTGAACATGTTACATAATTTTATTAGAGATTTTGATTGATTACAGCAAAGACTTTGATTACCAAGGTAATGATTTGTTGAAGATAAAGTTTTAAATATTTTAATCTTTAATCTGTTAAAGATAAAGTTTTAAATATTTTAATCTTTAATCTGCTAAAAATTAAGGTATAAAGATTTAAATCTTTATGGATTTAAAGATTTTGATTATAATAAAAAGTAATACACACTAAACTGATGAAAAGAATACAAAGAATTAAAAGTCCAAGAAAAAAGAATAAAGAAAAACAAAAGATGCATATAAATAGTTATTTCAAACCTTCATCACAAGCGCAGACAAATTGGGAATACTTAACCCCTCCATAATATTACAAATATCTCTTGATCTCATATCCTATCTCTTATGTAGAAGCAAATTCATAAAACATCAATTTCACAATACTGGTGTCAGCAAAACATCCAGAAAAGTTTGGGAATAATACAATAGGGAACAAACAGCTTCTAAAAAGTGACACTGTATATGAACATAAAGAGAAAAACCATCCAAACTAAACATAAATAGATTCTGTAAAAAATGACTCTATATAAGTATCTAAAGAGCAAGACTGATGGAAACATGTCACATTTAGAAGTAAACAACAACCAATAACAAAGCCCCTACTATCTAACCTTGCTCACTTCAATGAAGCCCCTTTGGAACTGAACAATTCCTTTCATAGTTTCCTCTCAAAGAAAATACGCATACACTCACAAAACAGCATTCATTAATAGTTTCTAAACAAGAGGCACAACCCACCATTCTTGCGACAGAAAGAAAAGTATTCCACTCTTCTCTAGGGAAAAAAAAAAGTGAATATTGGTAATTGGAGATTTAATTCTTAGGGGAACAAAAACTATAGTCTGCAGACCAGGAATCTAGGGGGGTATACTGTCTCCATGGAAAAATCATGGATTTTTCCTATAGGGAGGTATACTGTCTCCAAAAATCAAAGATGTAACTGACAACTTTACTAAAATAATCAACCCCATGGATTACTACCTCTTTCTTCACCTATATGTGGGGACACAATGATGAATCTAAAAAGAATAACAAGACATTACAAACAACTAGGGAAGAAAGTTAAAAGAATTAGGAGCACAAGTGGTGTTTTCATCTATACTTCAACAAAAGACCAACATCCAATGAGGGAGCAAAGCATTTTAGAAACAAACCACTGGCTTAAAAATTGGTGTTGTCAACAGAACATCAGCTTCCCAGACCATTATCTACATGAAAGACTACTGGCAAATGATGGAGAAGAAGAACTGGAAAGAACATACTTGGGAAACAACTAGCACATCTTATCAAAAGGATTTTAACATTGAGGGGGAAGAATCTTCACAACCTTTAGAACCTGTGGTGCAATTCAAATAATTTAACAACCGGTTCTCTGCCTTAATGACCAGCTGGGTAGGCATGGCTGGGTGGACATGTGACTAGGTGGACATGATCAACTCGATGTCACTCACATCAATGGGTGCCTTGCCTCACCCCTCCACCAGGAATTCCTCACCTGGCACTGTTCATGCTCTTCTCCTCAGCCAATGGCCTGCCACTCCCACACTCTGCTCTGACAGGGAGGGCGGGCAAGGTCCAGCTGGTGGAGGGATGATGTAGACAGCACAGTCTCGTGCTCCCTTGCTGCTGCCCCCCCACTGGCAGCCACAGGTGCAAGATGCAGACTGGGGGAGAGGGCTGAGCGGCAGCGGTTCAGCCATGGCTCATCTTCCTCTCTGCCACCAGATGGAGTAAGAAAAGGGCAGAGGATCGGGGTCAGGGCCAATTGGGAATGTTGAACTGCTGCCCTGAGCTGCCAGTAGGGGTTGGCAAGCCAGGGAGAGAGGGGAGGGGAGGAAACCCCTTTGTTGGACGCAGAGTCCTTGTCAACCAGCCTTGCCTGCCAGCCTCTCCAGGGCTGGGAGTGATTGTCCCTTCAAGCGCGGTCCCCGGGAGATTACCCAGGAACGCCCAGTGGGCTCAGGCTAGGCTGGCTGGCTTGCGAGGTGGTGGTGGCCAGGGCTGGGTTCACTGCTCAGGGGATTCAGCTGGGTCTGGGTCTCTATGTGTTCAGACTTTTACCTGCTCCAACCTCCCAGCCGTCTGCCTGAACCCATGGAGGCAAGAGAAGTGGAGAGGGCTGGCTTTTTGCCTAGTTTTGTCTAGCTGCCGGGGGATGGAAATGGACAAGGGCCTGGGGATGAGGCACCTCACCTACTGCAGCTCCAGTGTGCGGGTGGCAGCCAGATACCACATGGCTGTCCTGCCCACATCACCCCTCCACCAGCTGACCCTCTCCCTCTAACCAGCCCAACTGCTGGCTTGCACCCTTTGGCAGAGCACAGTGGGCCCAGAGCAAATCTCCCTCCTCCACCGTCAACTTTACCTTTATGGAGAGCCACGGGGAGCAAAGCATTATGAGCCCTGCTAATAGGCAGCCAGGGACCACAAGGCTGTGTCACTTGCCTTGCCTTCTGCCAACCAGCCCTCACCTATCCACCCAACAGCTGAGTGCGGCGGGCCCAGAGTGGATCTCCCTCCCCCACCATCAGCCTTATATTCTAGCCCATGGGGATCACATCACTCTGCTCACTGCAGCTGTCCATAAAAGCAAGGCTGACGGCAGGGGAGGGAGACCCACTCTAGGCCCGTCACTGGTGGGCAGGCAGGGCAGCATAGACTTGCAGTCCCTGGCTGCTCCCTACTCACTGGCAGCCGCAGCAGGCAAGGTACCTCCTCCCCAGGCTCCTGACTGGCTGGAGAATTCTGGGAGTCGAAGATCACAAGTCTTAAAGTTGCCAAGATTGGAGACCTCTGGACTAGAAGTCCTGCAATGTTCCTTCCAGCTCTATTCTGATTGACTTAAATGTTTGTAGTGCCCCACAGTCACATGGGCACATTTTATAACAGTTTTCTGAAAACCAATGCTTCTGTTTTTAAGCAACACCATACCCTAGTGTTCAGTGAGCTCACTTAACTACTGCAGTGTTCGTAGTTACTACTGCATTCATTTAATTTTTGGCACATCATTCCCCCAGAGATTAGAATGGCCCCCACTCTAATACTCTTCCAGAAGGCATTGAAGACCTGGTACTGCCAGCAGGCCTGGGGAACCCAGAGCGGGATGGAGCCCATCAAATGGCTTGTGTGATCTGCTGTCGTCAGGGCCTGGGGTGGGAGTTGGGGGGCTGATTCTGTTATATTGTATTTTATTAATTTATTTGATTCTTTTTGTTAGCTTTTATTGTTTAAATGTGGTTTTATATTCTGTAAGGTGCCTTGAGTCGCCATGGGCGAATAGGTGGCAATATAAATTCAATAAATAAATAACTGTTGCAAAAACTGTTGTAAAATCAGGTCAATCATGTAACCAATCTATTTTACCATATTATGATCTATAACCATAATGGGCAGGTTCCAAAATCAGGCTTGTATTTTTTTCCATCTACTTAGAATCTTTAGTCCATTCGAGTGTTCAGTTTTTAAAATCATAAAGTCACTTATCATGATATACAATAGCCTAAGAGCCAGATTAAATCTGATTCCTATGATACAAATAATATTAAAATAATAAAAATCAATATTCAAAATTGAACTGGACTCTTAATCCATTTATAACTTTCTTGGAATAAAATCTTATTTGCCTTTTTGTTCTCTCAAGTGTTTTAAGTTCTTAGGCTTATAATTATTTTTCCTTTCATTCAGAGTTGAAGCTACTTTTCAAACTTGCCGTTTTTGAAGATCTCTAATAGCTTTGAGATGATTTGGCAATTTCTGAAAGTGATTATAAAGTGAGGCGTACCAACATAGTGTGCTTTAAAAAACTCTACCACTGTTGCATACAGGATGGCTAATTCCTTCATCTTCCAGAACTCAAATTTATAGACCACTGTCCTGAGGTCTGCTCACAAAAAGCAGTCACCCAGTGTCCATATAGATAATTTCTGGCTCTCCTTATCTGGAGAGGTTCTGAAGAATTTGTTCACTCACCTGTTCTCCAATCTTGTGGTTATCAGCTGTTTTCACATATAGGTTTTCAATTTGCCATGCCTCCCCTAGGTATCCTTCCTTACTAGTGTTGTCCTTGAAATAAAAGGCATCTGACGGTGACATTAACAATGACATCACCAGGATCATTTTTTGGTTTTAGAAGATTTTATACTTTAATAAATTTTGTAGAAATTTTATATGTCCCTTCACATTCTTTCCTTGTTTTTTTAATATAAAAACCTATAAAATCCATTGGTTATAATTAATATTCTGTTACTGGGGGGACTTTATTCATTTTATCTATGATAAAATGTATCACAGTATAATTTATATTAGGAAATAAGTCCACTTCTTTCTTTTGAGTCTTGCAATGTTTTGAATCTTATTCTCATTCTTTTCTGTTCCATATAAATCAATTGAATGTTTCTTTGCCAGTCTTGCAAGTTTGTGTCCAAGACTGGAATTGGTGCCAATTGGTGTAGAAATGTAATTTTGGGTAAAATCAAGTTCTTAGAACATAGAATAAAAGAGTACGAAGGGACCTCTTTTAGACTAGAATTAGTCTTCTAGTCTAAATGTCTGCTTAAGCAGGAGACCCTATACCGCTTCAGATAAATGGTTGCCCAGTCTTTTTTTGAAAGCCTCCAGTGATGGAGCTCCATCACTAACAACTTCTTGGTTGATTGCTCCTTAGTTTTAGGTTGCTTCTCTCCTTGATTAGTTTCCAACCATTGTTTCTTGTCTTGCCTTTTCATGCTTTGGGAAATAGTTTGACCTCATCTTTGTAGGAGCCTTTCAAATATTGGAACAATACTATCATGTCACTCCTGGTCATTCTTTTCATTAGACTAGACATAACCAATTGCTGTAACCATTTTTCATACTGTATGTTTTAGCCTCCAGCCCTCTAATCATTTTTGTTGCTCTTCTATTCACTCTTTCCAGAGTCTCAACATCTTTTTTATATTGTGGTGACCAGAACTGGATGCAGTATTCCAAGTGTGGTCTTAGTAAGACTTTGTAAAGCAGTACTAGAACTTCATGTGATCTTGATTCTGTTCTTCTATTAATGCTACCTAGGACTGTTTTGGCTTTTCTTTTCTTTTTTGCTGCTGTTGCACACTGTTGCTGCTGTTGCACACTGTGTGCTGCTGTTGCACACTGCTGTTGCCACAGTTAAATGATTGTCCACTAGGACTCCAAGATCATCTCACAGTGTTTCCTTTTTGCATGAAGACAGATGTAAAATACTAATTAAGCATTTCTGTTTTTTTCTCTACTGCCTGTTCTTTCTTTGCCATTTTCTCCCATTAATGAAATAATTGTTTGACTTTTTCTCTTGGTTTTTGTGTTTGAAGGAAACTTTTTTATTGTTTCTGACATTTGTTGCAAGTCTTACTACATTCAATGCCTTAACTTTCATAACCCTAACTTCATCTTTGCAGATTCAAGCTATTTGTTGGTATTCTGCCTTAGTTATGTGTCTCTTTCCATTTTTTGTACTTGTCCTTTTTCTCTGTCTGTTGGTCTGAGAGTTCTTTGTGCAACCGTACTGCTTTGTTCTTGGTTTTCTTATTTTCCTTTTTAGTGGTATTTAAGTGGACTGGGCTTTTATAATCATATTTTTCAAAGTTTCTAAAGCACCTTGAGCTGATTTTCCCTTTTAAGATTTTCATCCATGGGATACTCCCCAAGGTCTCTCTGGATTTGTTAAAATCAGCTCTTTTAAAGTCTAAAACACTGGTTTAATTATGTTCCATTGCTTATTCCTCTTTTATATTTAATTCTATTATGACATGGTCACTTTCTCCCAAAGTTCCTGCAACATCTACCCCTCTGTGCTAAGAATAAGGTCCAATATAGTTGTTCCTCTAGTTTCCACCTTTACCTTTCGACTGATGAAGTTGTCAGCTAAGTTGGTCAGGAATCTGTTTGATCTCTCATCTGTTGCAGAGTTTATTTCCAAAATTTATTAGAATGCATGATTTTAAATTTTGTAGTCATGACACTCAAAGGCCTTTTTTCTGAGGCCTTCATTGCCATTCTACCAGGTAATGATTCTTCTGCCATTTTTGATTGATTTTCACAGATATCATTTTTCAATGCCTTCACTATCCATGCTAAGGTAGTTCCTGGACCTACTGTCATTAGTTAATTGTAGACCTGCTTTTCATTTTGTTTCTTGACGCCATGGTCATCTTCTTTCAATCCAACTTTCTTCAAAATATATTCAGGATATAGAATGAAGGAAGAGAGAGCATACAGTCTTGTCTCAAACTTTTGCTGACCTTGAGCCAGTCTGTTTCATCATGTTCTGTCCAAGGAAATAACTTATAAAGCAGATTTATGAACATCACAGACATGGGTTGATCTGGTCATTTTACTACACTCAGATACATTGGAATTTGTCTTGAGGATGTCAAATATTATAAGACTTCAGGCAAGTCTATAGCAGCAATAGTAGCATTGTTTTTTTACCATGTTTGGAAAATATTAGATACTTCTAGATCCTATTCTTATCCATACAATCCTCATTTACACAACAAAGATTAAATAAACTTCAAACACATTTTGATATACATAGAAAGTTCCATTCAAATACAATCAATAACTTCCTTCATTGGCTAAAATCTGAATAAATCAATTACAATTATTCATGAAACTATTCATTTAAAAACTGATTAGTATAAGCATTTTATAAAAATGAATCAGGCACCTTGTTAATATTCCTAATAAATTGCCAGAAAATTTGTTCAATGACTTTATAATTAAATAAACTAATAATTCTTCCACTTTATTTCTTACTGCTACAAACTTTGATTCCATATTTAAAAATATGAGCTGCAATCTCTAGATTGAAAGACACTTCCCATTTTTCCTTCAAAAAAGAACCCTGTGAGGTGGGTTGGGCTGAGAAAGTGGCTAGCCTAAAGTCACCCAGCCAGCTTTCATGCCTAAGATGGGACCAAAACTCATACAGATGTTGACTCAACTTTTGACCATAATTGAGCCCAAAATTTCTGTTGTTGAGTCATTTATTGAGTTTTGCCCCATTTTACAATCTTTCTTGCCACAGTTGGTAAGTGAATCACTGTGGTTGATAAATTAGTAATTCAGTTAAGTGAATCGGGCTTCCCTACTGATTTTGCTTGTCAGAAGTTCACAAAAGGTGATCACATGACATTGGGACATAGTAATGTCCCATAAATATGAACCAGTTGCCAAGCATATGAATTTTGATCATAGGATCACGAGGATGCAAAGATTATAACTGTGAAAAATGGTCATAAGTCACATTTTTCAGTGCCATTGTAACTTTGAACAGTCACTAAATGAACGGTTGTAAGTCAAGGACTACCTGTAGTCTCCTGGGTTCTAGGCTAGCACCTTAATTACTACATCAAACCATTTCTTTGTGTATACTTGTGTCAGCCCATCCACAAAGTGGATGTGCTATAGATCCAGGAATCAATTAAAAGAATGTCATACTGCAAGATCCAGGAAGTGTACTCTGTTGCAATTCCTGCCCACTGGAATGATGTCTTCTAGACATTTCTGTGACTCCTATCCTTTATGTTATTCAGGAAAGGTGTTTTTGGAGCCTCCTTCTTGATTTGCTTTATTTTTATCTTATTGTTGAGATTTCTTTTTGTATTTTACCCTTTGTCTTTATTTCTTTGAATATGTTGGTTTTTAGTTATAAGTTGCCCAAAATTCTTTAGGACTTTTCTCTGAAACCTAACTTTGAAGGCCTTTTGGATCTTTCTGGCCCAAACACAAAAATTCAGAACATACTTCATGTTCAACTAAAAATCAAGGTATAGCCATGTAATTGCATCATGCAGCAAAGAAAATAAGGGACAAGAGAAGCTATGTATCTAATCCAAGCCTTTTGAAGCATTTGAGACATCTGGGAATGGAACAAACTACCTTATAGTAAGTTTTGCTCCTATCTTTCTGAGCATTATCAGAAATATCATTTAGAGATTTCTGTTTGTCACTCTAGGAATGATTCAGTGGGAAGGCATATTTCATCTTAACAGTCATGTTATTTATCATCTACAAGTAGGCACCAAAGGACCATCCTAAATTTAGACTAAAGTGCCACCAGTAAACTCAGGAGTATTTCTCCTTTCCTGTAAGCTTTGCAAAATAAACCATATGTTCCAATTCCTGGAGAAGAAGCAATCACACAGGTGTTGCTAGTTTCAGGATTGCATTCTAGTAATACAGTTTTCTATATCACTGATGAGGTGCCTGATCACTACAGTTTTGAAAAAGCTGTGTTGATTGACTGCTTTGGGGCTCCATTTAGGATATTCATTTCATAACATCTTACACAGTTTGAGTCCAAATTACTTGCAGGTTTGCCTTCTCCATCTCACATCTTTAGCAGGACACCTTTTGCAATCCTGACACATGCTTAATATCAACAGGCATTCCACTTTTTATGTTGTGAGATAAACTATGGAACAATTTACTGTCATTGAGCTGCTCCAATTCTTACTATTTAGAATATTTCTATTATTTGTTTGCTATTCTGCATTTTACTTTACACAGATTATTTGTATGCTGCCTAAAATTTTAAAAAGTTGAGATAGCCAACAAATACATTTTCAGTGAACAATCTGCTAACATATTAGACATGTATGCAAAATCTGAGCTACTTCCATATAGTTCTTCAAGAATTTTAGCTCTAAATTGTCAGCAGATGAAATCAGTGTAATGAACTAATATAATTAATTTCTGAGTTTGTCAGAAATTCAGCAACATCATCTTTCAGGTTAGCAGTGTTAAATATATATATATATATATATATATATATATATATATATATATATATATATATATATATATATATATTTGTTGTTTTTTATTTGTTCCCCTCTTCACCCCTTAAAAAAATATTCTGTGCTTATACAATTTCCAAATAATAGCCTGACACATCCATCCTTCCAAGTCATCAATTAGTCTTAGAGCTACCAAATTAGCTTTGTTATCTTTCTGAAAGCTGATCTGGACCAAAAATCCAGTCGGTAGTGATTCTCAAGAGACTCATTAACAAAGCTATTTATTAAAACAAACAAGCAACCACCCTTATTTTTTATATGTGGAGGGTGGGGGCAAGCAGAATGGATGACACACTATTAGCCTCCCAGAGCCTCCAGGAATGGGTAATATGCAAGCACATAAATAATAGATCAAGTTTATAAAACGTCCAAGTTCGCACAATGCACCAAAACATGACACTTGACAGTAGCTTAACACACGTGTGAAGCAAACCGTACTTTATAAGGACTCTGCCTCATCTTAATTTTGGCTTATTCAATAAATTATAATTCTTTACATGAGTGAATTCCTCAATTGTTCTTAATCCATGTAATTTTTGTTGCATTAATAGGGAAAGAAGGGAAAGAGTCAAGAAGGCAAGAAGAGCGACCACTACGAATAGCTGCAGAGAAATAAGTTCGGTTACATGAAATCATATTCGCTCCCACTGCGTACAGGAAGGCGACCAAAATGTAACATTCCCACAGACACGAGGAGCGCCGGTCCTGAGCACCTCTCTTGATGAGAAAGCTCAAGTGTGTATATATGGAGAAGCTGACGGCTTCGATCAAGGTACGTTGCTGGACACCTTCCTTACCTTCAATGGCGATGACGTGCTCCCTGATCTGGTTTTGCAGCACTGGCTCTTCCACCCTTTCCAGTAACTCATAAATGGAGTAGATGTTGGGGTGCACCGATTCGAACCGATGGATCTCCGCCCGGATGGCCGCAGAATTCGCCAGCTGTTGCTGCTGTTGCTGATAGTTCATGGCGGGGTGACGCCAAAGCCTCTTCTATCCCCACCGGATCGACTGGCCGCCGCTGGAGCAGGCAGCGAGCCAGCCCCTCCCCGTGTTAGCCAGCGAGCCCGCGAACTCACCCGCTCCGCCGGCTCCCACCGCTACCAGTTCATGTTCACGCCAAGACAGAAAGCCAGGCACCACCGTCAGCATAAGGGCTGGGCGCCAAGGCCCACACCTCCATGAAGAAGAATCGGACAGACCCACCGACCCCTCAAGCAGACCAGGCTCCGAAGCCGCTCCCGGGAGCGCTTGGCGCAACCGCAAAAAGCCAAGGGATGAGCCAGTCCTCCAAGAAGGTCCCCCCGCCGCAACTGAGCCAGCCAACCACGGGAAAAGGACCGGATCCTTCCCTTCGCTTTCAACGCCGGACCCGCCTTCTTTGCGTCATGACGCGACTTTCCCACATACGGTAAAATCAGACCCCGGCGGAGTTCAGGATCAGTTGCGGAAAGAAGGTCCTTCGCAGTTTTCTGGGAATTGTAGTTTCCGGTGGCTTTGCGACTTCCGGCAATTTCCTTTTATTCTCCTTGAGCGGAGACTCTCAGGTCGTGATGTTTCGTGTAGGGTATCTGTCCAGGGTCGGTGCATTAGACTGGAATAATCAGTCCGCACTTCCTAGGCACAGGCGACGGACTTTTGTGGTTTTGCGTCCATTTCTCGTTCCTCTGAGGAAAGACGCAGGCTAGGCTCAAGAAACGGTGCCAGTATGCCATTGGCCAGAATGAGGATCTGGAAATGGCTCGCTTTGCTTGGAGCAAGGTTATATGGCAGGCGTTTTTTTGGCAAACGTGACAACATTTGTATTTTACGAATAACTAAGAAATTTGCCGCCAGAAACCTTCAGGACAGAAATGAGGGAGGAAAATAAATTTTAGGGTAGTTCATTGTTTCTGTCATATTAAAATAACAACTTTTCCGTAGCATCTAATATTAGATCTTCCTTTCTGATTAAGCAACGTTTCTGGCTCTTCTCGTTTTTTATCATCTTTGGACTGAATTGAAATACATATTGTCTTGCATCAAGACATATTCTTTGTGTGTCCAATCACACTTGGCCAATAAAGGATTCTTTCTTTCTTTCTTTCTTTCTTTCTTTCTTTCTTTCTTTCTTTCTTTCTTTCTTTCTTTCTTTCT
>BLBF01000025.1:23479031-23513322 GCA_015471245.1 Laticauda colubrina
TATTATTTCACCTAAACCAGTTAGGGTAAACAATGTTATCCCTAACACAACTTATCTAGTGATTTTGTTGTAGCATCCTGCTCCCCTTGTTTTACGTTATCACTGCAAATGGCGTGAGCTTTCGATATAAAATCTCCTAAGAGAAGCTTGCTGAACTTCTTTAGTTGTCCCCTGCCTCCTCAATCTTGAAATGTTTCCATTCCTTTGGACACATGAACACCTTTCTCTACTGCAAAGTCATGTTTTGCACAGTACTTACAATCTAATTTTTTCTTTGAAACTTCCAGTCCCTCATATTTCTCTTGAAAGCTTCTATATTGATGCAATGTCCCGCAGTCTGGAAGATCAGGAAGACTTTCAGTTTCGGAGACTGACTTGCTGCCTTGGTGGCAGTGATGCTTGTGACCGTGACAGTTGTGGATCTGTTGTATCTAATTCTTTTTTTTTTTTTAATAAAGTTTTATTGAGTTTTAATAAAACAAATAAAACATCATATTTGAGTACAGCATGATTTCGGGTTATCACATTTCCATACAAACACAATTTCATATGCATATTCATCTTATTTTTTTCAACTTCATATCTTATAACTCTTTTTCCAACTTCTCGCTATTTCTCTCTTTACTTCTCTTAATTTTCTTTTATGGTTATCTCATTTTCTTCTTATTCAATTGTATTTCTGTTATCTAAATTTCTCTATTTATTCATTATACTTATACTTTCATCTGTCTTGTTTACAATTTCATATGTTCTCTTCCAACATTCTTAAGAAGCAAAATTCCCTCTATGATTGCCAATCGAAGTGCAACACCTTTAAATCTTATTGTTATTATTATATGAAATCTCATTAAACATTGAATTTGTACATTCTAAAATTATAACATTCAAATTTCTAATATCTATTTTATATCATGTAAATCTCATCATTCAGACTCTGCTTGATACTTCCTCTTGAAAACGTAAAAAGAAAAATTCTAAAAACGTTGCAAAAACTATATATATAAACATTGGTAAACAAAATAGTTATTCAAATTCATTCTAGTACTGGTATGAACCTTGTAAATCTTTCACGTTTCTTTTCAATATTTATCAATCTTTGAGAACAATTGAAATGTTTCCCTCCCTTCTTCATTATTACTTAACTGTTTATTAGCATACCATTGGATAATCATACAGTTTTATGTTATAAATTATTTACTATTAATAAGCAAAATAATTATTCAAATTCATTCTAATAACTGGTATAAATTTCCTTATAAATCTTTCATATTTCTTTTCAATATTTTATCAATCTTTAGAAACAATTGCAATGTTTCCCTCTCTTATTATTGCATTAGGTATAAATAAACATACCATAACATAACAATACAGTTTTATCTCATAGATTATTTACTTATTTCATTTCTAACTCATTACAGTATTCTACTGTTACAACACTATCTTTTGTACCTTTGCAGAATCCTCACTTTTAACTCAATTTAACCATTGTCTCTGTGTTTTCTAGCTGAGCAAATACCTTTAATCCTAGTACGTTTCCCCTTTTTCTTTATTTCCTGCTTTTGTCCCTCATAAGTTCTTTCCCTTTCTATCTTTCCCCCTTTTTCTCATCCCTTTTTTTATACCCTTATCTCTCTCATTTTCCCTTCTATAGTTTTCTTTTCTACTTGGTCTTGCTATTATACTTCTTTTTCAGACTATTTTTCTTTTTGGCTGTTCCCTTTGATCTTAAACTATTAACCTCTTTCTCCCTTTTTCCCCTTATTACCACACTTTTATTTGATCATTGAAAATGGCTTCTTCTTTGTCCTGCCCTTCTTGCTCTTGAAGCTCTTCCTTTTGCTTTTCATAGTTCAGGATCTCCATTTCAAAAAATTCAAATACAAAGCCAAATAATCTTCCTCCCCTTTCTGCATCTTCTTTCTGTTTTTTAAGACTCATCTTCAATTCCTTCAGGAGTGATGGCATTTTTAACACTTTTGAACAACAACCCGATTGACTTTAAGTAAAAACAGAAAAAGAAAGAAAAAGCCAATGCCAAAAACCTTTTTTTTAAATCACCAAATGATCCCAGACTGTTCTTTCTTGTTTCTTTCCTTTACTTTTCCTTTCCGTGGGTTACTGTATCTTTTAATAAGATTTCAGTTACAATGTATCCTCGGGAATCTTTTCAAAGTTTCACTGTTAATCCTCTTTATTTTTCCAGGTCGCACTCCATTTTTCCATTATTCCAAGTCCCACCCTTTTGCCTCCACTCTTCTCCTTTTTAGGGCTTTAAAATGACCAAGAAAAAATCTTTATTCTCCTTTTGACACTTAGATTTCAGCTTAAGGTTGCCTATTAGTGTCAAAATAGATTAATATAAATTTCTTTCCATACCATTTGTAATTGTCAATATAAAAGTTAAAAAAAAGGTTTTTTAACCTCCTTTTCTCTTTCCTTTGCCACTTAAAGATCTTCTTTCAGAAGTATCCCTCTAGGTACTTTTAGATTCAGGGTACCTTGCTTAGATGTTCTCTGCTGTTTAGCCCGGTCTGTCCTGCTTTCCACTTTGTCTTCCTCCTGCACAATCTTATCAAGTCAGGTTCTTCTTTGAGTGGCCATTTCTGATCACTGCTGCAACCGCCTTCGAGGAAGGGAGTTTAGACCAGCCAAGGAGGAGAGATGTGGATCCCCTCCACTTGGCTAGCAATCTCCCCCCTCCTCACCACCTTTACAGGATGGCTTCAGCCCCAAATCCAAAGGATCGGGGCGCTCCAGCAGCAAGCACAGATCAAAACCGCGCACAATTGCGGATTTTGGTCTGTCGCGGAAGAAACCTAAACCGGAAGTCTCTGATGTATCTAATTCTGATTGTTCCATTCTTGGTTTCTTGGCAAAGAAAATAGTCAAACTCTGTTGTCTTTTCATCCTTGCCTGTCAGCTACTAGTGCAAAAATCATAAAACAATATCGTGCTTTGATTGGACTTGATTGTGGCTGTAAGCTGAGGACTAAGGTAACAGAAGGAATCTCTGTTTTTACCCAACAGTTATCAGGATGGGGTCCAACAAACAAGAAAGATAGTTTTTCATCTAAGAAGTTAGATCAAGAAGAATGAATTTCATAGGTACATTCACACAGCAATACTGATTTCTTTTTCTGAAATTTATTCCTCAGTCAGTTCAGTGAATATATAAATTAGGTTCAATATTTAGGTTACTACAAGGCAAGTAGCCTGTTAGTGGTATCATGGTTAGAAACAATGGTAAAGCACAGTATGGATTTAAAACCAGAAATATTTTGTTGGGTAGAATACATATTTAATTTTACACACGTTAACAGCTTTTAGAATTGTTTTTGCACAATAGTGCAAAACAAGATATAAATATGAATAAAAAATATTAGAATGTGCAGAAATGAATAAATTTACAATTACAAATTTACAATCAAAGAGAAGGTTTCAAATACTCTTTAACATGGGATACTTTTTAATGTGGGATTTGTTTTATCAATGGTTAACTAACAAATAGAAGTTAGAAATTAAAAATATAAAAGAAAACACCAATTATATAAGGAAAGCTCAGTAAAAAGGATAAGCAAATATTATTAGTATTTGATCATTGTTAATGTGAAGATAACTTCGGGAGCATACAAACACACCCCAAAAATACTGCAGATAAACCAGTTTTTTCCTTAATCTCCAGTCAAAGCCACTGCAATAAAAACCCTTGATGCATGATTTAGGTCCCCAAGGACCTAAAACCTAACACCAGAAATATCAGCCCTTCTGTCTTTTAAGAAAACCCCAGGCAAAAAAGCACCACAAGAAAAAGCAACATCTAAGTACAGCCATTATTAAGATAAGTTACCTGGAAGTCCCCTTTTCCTAGTTCCTGGCAGAATTAACTACCATGATAGGAAAGACAAAAGACCCAGGCAAGAACAAAACCCAGGGCAATCATGAACACAATCATGAATTAAGCAGGCTCAACTCCAGAAATCTCAACATGTTTACAGCAGCTTTAATAATGGCAAAGTGTTATACCCCAAAACAAGTTACTAATTTTCTCAGAAAGTAAAGTTGCTTGTCTCATAAAAGCAGCTGGACTTCATGTAAAATATTCCCTGCCTGCTGCAAGCATCAACCTCACAAAATGCTAGGATATGTTATCATAACTAAACAACTGAAAAATCACATTGTAACATGACTGACCCACAAAACTATACAACTTAAAAGAACAAGTGTCACACTTACACACTATCTCATAAAGCAGATACAGCTGGAAAAATCTAAAAATATAGCTTTAATTAATTTATAGGCACATAACATTTCACACAACTTAATTTAAAAGAACTTACACTCACACACAATGACAATCTCACAAAGCAGCTGCTTTCTAAAAATAGAAAAGCAGCTAAAATTTCCTAAATTTTATGACTATTTCCTAAAAAAAATAAACACTTGCTTTGTTTATAAATAAACACATTTGTTTTTTTAAACAGGGTCTTCAAACTTGACACCTTTAAGACTTGTGGACTTCAACTCCCAGAATTCCTCCTCCAGTCATGTTAGCTCAGGAATTCTAGGAGTTGAAGTCCATAAGTCTTAAACTTGCCAAGTTTGAAGACCCTTGTTTTAAATCATGAAAAAAGGCATTTATTTACCCAATTGCTTCAAAGGCACCAGGCAGGCAGGTAGAATCAGTTGCTCGCTGATTTTTAAAGTTGAGTAAAACTTTCCACTTATGTGCTCAATTGAAAAAAGCAGGCAGGCAGATTCAGTTGCTCACAGACGAGCTGAATGCAGAGACAGCAAAAGCAAAACTGGCAAGTCACCAGCAACCGTTCTGGAGAAGGCTTCTGAAATAATAGGTGCTTGCTGGAAGCTGGGGGCTGGGGGTTAGTTAGCTAGGCTGGCTACATGAGGCTGGAGCCTGTTGGTCCGGCTGGCCAGCAAGGTGCACCAGGGGCCTTGGGAAACCCAGGGCTGGGCCCAGCAACAGGTCATGGCAGCGCCATGCCGCAAGCAATTGTTGGTGGCTTGCCCAGCTACGTGGGCCCGGTTTCTGTGGGTGCCTGGCCAGCAAGGAGCGCCAAGGTCTTTGGGAAGCCTGGGGCTGGGGCCAGGCGGCCGGTAACGGGTAGCAGCCATGCCGCAAGCAATTGCCAGTGACTTGGCCGGCTATGGGAAGCAGGACCATTGGGGCACAGGCACCATGGAAGGGATCAAGAAGACTCAAGTCAGCTTAGATAGGCAAGTCACAGAGCAGACTGGCATGCACAAATGATAGGGCTGGGGCCATGGGGCGAATTGTTTTTATAGGATGGGCTTAGGATGGGCTTAGGATGAGCTGGATGGGGCAGGTGAGCATTGAGCATGTAGGTGGGGCAAGCGAGTGGCAAGAGGGCAGCCGGGCAGGGCAAGCAAGCAAACGGCGACCATCAGGCAACCAGGCAGCAAGTTTGGGGGTGTGGCCAGCGAGAAGTCGCTACTGGTTCAGCAAATGTGACCATCAGGCAACCAGGCAACAAGTTTGGGGGTGTGGCCAGCCAGAAGTCGCTACTGGTTCAGGCCAAATCTTTACTACTGGTTCTCCCGAAGTGGTGCGAACTGGTAGAATACCACTGCTGCAGGGAAAGTTGAATCAGAACAAGAACTGACAGCAATTGAGAAGGCAGCTCTGTTGGCCCTGGAGGAAACTAGGGAAGGGCAGAGTCAATCTAGGCAAGGCTTTTTGGAATTAGTAAGGCCTGCAAGCATGGAGGAACAGAGGCAGGATGAACATGAGAGACAGAGCTCAGACAAGGAAGAAGAACCACCTCCTCCTGATGCAAGGGCTCGGAGAGTGCAGAGAAGGCATGATCAGCGCAGACGGAGCAGGCTACTTGCGAGGAGAGAACCCCACCCATCTTCGCCAGGCACACTTGTGGAATGAGACTTATTGCATCATAGACTTCTACCTTCTATCTTTGATTTGCTTATGATTATAGTAAATTCTATTGTCTATATATGTTCTACTGTTTTTACAATTTATATTTTCTATTTCTTTTAATTTCTAATACATTCACCGCTTATCCCTTATCTCCTTTTTCTGCATCATTTGAGCACCCAGTCATCAACCTTTCATTATTTTTGGGAGACTGTTCTATTGTAAACTCTAAAAGAATTATCTATTTGATTCATACTTACTAGTCTTATGCCTTCAACGCAGGGATGAGATTCAAATTTTTTAACAACCAGTTCTGTGGGCGTGACTTAGTTGGTGGGTGTGGCTTGGTGGTCATGTTATTGGCTGGGCATGGCCAACTCAATATCACTCACATCAAGGCACGCATCTCCTCACCTGGCCTCTCATGACTGTGGGGATGCTGCAATAGTCATAAGTGTGAAAAATGGTTATAAGTCACTTTTTTCAATGCCATTGTAACTTTAAATGGTCACTCCACACAAGCAAAGTACCAGCCAAGGAGGGGGGGAAAAAACTCCAGAGACGTTCCAGAGACAGGAAGTCTAGACCTGCCAAGAATGTAATAAGGGTTAATGGAGAGGCAGTTTCTGTAAGCAACACCAGAATGTTTCCTTCCTGCCTTCCTTACAGGATTAGGCCAGTAATTTCTTCCAACAACCGGTTCTCCAAACTGCTTAGAATGTTAACAACTGGTTCTAGCAAAGAGGTGGGAACTGGTAGAATTCCACCCCCTTCAACATCTTCATCTTCTTGCAATTTGTTTTGTTTTGTCTCCTCCCCCATTCCTTCTGGTTTCTCATCTGTTTTTCTGAGTATTACATTCATCTCTTGTTGAGGGTCTTCTACACTCACATCTTTCTCTTTGGACAATCTCATTATCTCCTTATGATTCTTTATCATAGTTTCATATAAACAAGCATTGATAACATTTCTTCATGCACCTCTATTGTCCCCTGTTGAATTATTTTACAATAATTTAATAAATTAAAAATTACTCCATACACCCCTAGGACTCCAATGTTCCAATATCTAAAAACTCCAAAATTATTAAAATTTAATGAATCCCAGAATTATGCCTCCAAGTCCCCTAAGTTTATAGTCCTTAAAAGTCATTTAGTGATTTTCCAATTTGCTTCTTCTCAAATGTCCAAATTTTCAAGTCTTATTTAGTTTTTCTTCTTTTCTTTTTTCTGTTATCACCTTCCTTTTTTTAATCTCATAGGATGTTCTATCAGGTAGCTTAGATAATTCAAATCCAAATTGGCTCACTGTATTTCCTCCAATTTTTCAAGTCTACCATCAATAAACAGTTTTAATAGAGATATATTTATTTGCTGTTCAGTTTGTTTTAGATATTTTCAGAGAGCTCACTAAATGTTTCCAAACATACAAGTTGTCTACCAAAATAGAATAAAGGTCAGGTAGCCTTTCTCTTCTTTCACTTATTCATGTTAAACAATTGTCTCTTTCACTAAGGGTCCCATGTTGTAATGCTCTTTTTCTTCCAGTAGATGGCTCCCCTACTCCCAATTCCAGCCTTAGACACCTGATAAACTTAAACATCTGATTGTCAAGCAGATCGAGGGAGATTAAAAATAAAAATAGCAAATCGATTTCTCCCAATTATCACTTTTCAAGTAATTGTTGAATCTTTTCCAAGCTTTCTGTGTTTTAAAGTTCCCATTAAACATTTCTTTCACCTCTGAGTCTTTAATCTTTCTCTCTGTGTCCAGTCACCATTTTCTTGCTACTTGGAGATTATTTTTGGATTTTTTTTTTTAACTTGAGTTAAATCTCCAGCATAAAAGTTGGAAGTTGCCTCACCCAGTTTCAGTGGTCTGTCCCCACACCATTCCAGCACAAATCCTATTGTCCCGGTAGTCACAGGTTGTGACTTGCCAAAATGGCCGTTGTCCCTGCTGCTATTTAGGAGAGCTTTCTTCGGACCTAATGAGGAAATTGCAGTTTTCCTTGTGGTTGATGAAGCACCTCTCCTTTCTTTACCACTCCTCCAGGGCAGCTAGGACCCCTAGGGTCTCCCAACAGCAGTTGCCAGCTGGTTTTCACAGAGATCATCAAAGGTCCATTATTTTCCAGCCATTCATGCTGCAACGCCAACCGGAGGTCCCAACAGCCCTGTTCTTGACCTTTCTTTGGGAGCAACACAATATTTGCTTCTTTCCATGACTGGGGTATATTTTCCCCTTGTTATATATAATTCATTGTGTCTTTTAGTGGTTGAAGAAGTTCATCCCTGAAACACTTATAATATTGGCTTGTAAGACCATCTGGGCTTGGGACTTTGCCTGGCCTCATTTTTTTAAAGCTGCTGATATCTCAAAAGCATTTATCAGATCATTCATAAATTATCACTGGATTTGTGATAGTTTAGGTAACTGTTATTTTGAAAGGTATTCATCTATTTTTAATATATCAATCACTTGTCTTGTACAAATTTGAATAAAAATTATGAAAGGACTTTTTAATAAGTTCATTATCTGTTATTATATTATTGTCTTCACAATTTTTCCAATTATTGTCTTTTTCTTTTCTTAATGTACGTGCTATCCATCTACCTGGTTTGTTAGCAAATTCAAAATGTCTTTGTTTCGCATAGTTCAACTTAGTTTCTGTTTCTTGGACAGTTAACATAGATAATTGTTCCCATAACAGTTTAATATGGTGTACAATTTTAGGAAAAAAACTCCAGAGACTGGTGTCTTCTGGTGTCTTTTGCAATTGAATTCCTTTCTGTTTAATTGTATCCAATATCCTTGTGTCTTTTCCTGGAATTTTTTCTTGTCTAAGTGATTATGCTGAATAAAATAGCCCCTCATAACTGCTTTATTAGCATTCCATACTATCTTTAAGCTTGTCCCTTTTCTCAGATTGTTCTCAGAGTATTTCTGCAATTTCATTTTGCAGTCTTTCACAATCCCTTCCTTTTGCAAAATAGCTTCATTTAATCTTCATCTGAAACTCGAACTCTTTCCTTTTAAAATCAAAAACACGAGATTATGGTCTGAGAAAGATTCAGGCAGAATGTCTAGTTTCAGAACGTTATTTGTGAGATTTTTAGACATCCATGTCATATCAATCCTTGAAAAAGATTTATGTCTTTCAGAGAAGAAGGTATATTCTCTAGCATCTCCATTTTTTTGCTTATTGAGACACCCCAGACTGCATACAGGAATGGTACTGAATGGCAGTCTACCCACATCACAAGCCCACTTCCGAAAAGAAGCTAAAGAGAGCTCTAGGACGTCGGTCCAGTTCACGGCCCACCGGAGGATCCAAAGCCAGTCCCGGCCGCAGCCATCAAGTGCTTCAGATGTGACCAGCAAGGGCACTGAGCATCAGAATGCCTAGCCCTGACTCCAGTTCCCCAGACCAGGACCTTAGCAACGGCGAGACCCAAGAAACCCCATGGAAACCGACCAAGAAGGGGAAGTTCACCTGGCATGCTGTTGAAATCTCCGCTCTCTTGACCTGGAACGAGGAAACCTCAGATGCCGAAATCCCACCCAGCACCACTGGGGACAGCACCAATGATAGCGATCCAATGGTGAATAATGAAGCCATCTGCCCCTTTGCCATCAAATCCTGAATAGTGGTGCCTGGAAAGGGAGTCCAAGGGAACGTAGAAGCCATCATAGACACTGGCTACACTAGATGCCTAATCAGTTTCCCAACAGAAATGGAAAGTAGATATTGTAGAGCATTGTTGTGCTTAGAAGGCCACTCATGTTTTGAGACACACTTGTCTATGTTTTAAGATAAAATACATGAAAACATCCCTTATGCAGGAAATTCACATAGGGTTTGTGTTACCTCTCCAAGAATCCCCAGTGGAAAATCCATATCACAAACTGATTTGTAAGGGTTAGATATGCTTAGGAGGCCTATCATTTTTCAAGTCTGTGCTGTAGAGGTAGTCCATGACTTACAACCACAATTGAGCCCAAAATGTCTGTTGCTAAGTAAGACATTTGTTAAGTGAGCTTTGTCCCATTTTATGATCTTTCTTGCCATGGTTGTTAAGTAAATCACTGCAGTAATTAAATTAGTAACATTGTTAAGTGAATCTGGCTTCCCCGTTGAGTTTGCTCGTCAGAAGTTTGTTAAAGGATCACATGACCCTGAAACACTGGAACCATCATAAATATGAGTCAGTTTGATCACATGGCCATGGAATGCTGCAATAGACATAAATGTGAAAATGGTCATAAGTTACTTTTTTATTGATGTTTTAACTTCGAATTGTCAGAAAACAAATTGTTTTAATTTGAAGACTACCTTTATGTGTTTCTTGGAAGAAATCATTAAAGTGGAAATCCAATTAGGGTTCAGATTTGGATTGTGATTGGAATTAGGGTTAGGTCTCAATAAAATCACAATGAAGAATAGATATTTCCAATAGATTTGCAGTATCTCGGTATGCTTAGGAATCCTCTCGTGTTTCTGGACTGCTGCACTGGTAAAATACTGAATATGGAAAAAAAATCTCATTAGACTTGAATTCAAATTATAGTTAGGGGAGTTAGGATTTTGATTAGGGTTAGGGTTAAGTCCCCAATAATTCCTAGTGGAATTATTGGAAAATACATATGAAGGACTATTGAAAACAGTCCTTTGTTTCCATTTTTAATGAATATTTGAAGCAGATGTTTTTGACTGCATAGGAGGGATAGGAGAATAATTGAAAATATGAGACTACTAAAGGGCCTACCACATAGGCTGACAGATGCAAAAAGTATGTAAAAAGGACACAGCGGACGAGAAAATTTTCCATCTGTTGTTATCCGCTCTCAAAAGTGCCCCAAATTTGCATAAACAGCGGACAACAACGGAAAGGAACGGACGGGGGGAAGACGTAGCCAGGTTGTTAAGCAGATACTCCACGGAAGCCTAGCGGATGGAAGCGGATGGAAGCAGATGGCACATCCGCAGGGCTTCCAGGGGAGCACAGCGAAGCAGACGCGCAGCAGAAGGAACGAATCCAGAGCGGATACAGCGGATGCATCACCGAAGCCTAGCGGATGCCTAGCGGATGCAAAGCGTTCACTGCGCATGCAGACCTGCTGCCAGACACATCTCCAGCCAACAACCATGGAAAAGAAGAGGAAGTCTGTGCCATCTTCTGCCAGCCCAGGCAAGAAGGACAGGGCCACCATCCCACCCCCTGGCCCTGACTCTGCTTCTGCTGGGTGCTGCTCCTGGTGCTGGGGCTTCTGCTGGGGCTTACTCTGCTGGCGCTGCTCCTGGTGCTGGTGCTTCTGCTGGGGCTTACTCTGCTGGCGCTGCTCCTGGTGCTAGTGCTTCTGCTGGTGCTTACTCTGCTGGCGCTGCTCCTGGTGCTGGTGCTTCTGCTGGTGCTTACTCTGTTGGTGCTGCTCCTGGTCCTGCTGGTCTTGCTGGTGCTGCTGGTCCTGCTGGTGCTCCTAGTCCTGCCGGTCCTGCTGGACCTGCAGGTGCTTACTCTGCTGCTGCTGATCCTGCTGCTGCTGGTCCTGCTGGTGCTCCTGCTGCTGGTGGTGCTGCTGGTCCTGCTGGTCCTGCTGGTCCTGCTGGTCCTGCTGCTACTGTTGTTGTTGCTGCTGCTGCTGCTGGTAGTGTGGTGGAGAAGCTCCAAGAACCTCAAAGCCCCTCTGATGAGGGCCCAGAAGGCCCTGCCAGAGGGAGGAAGAGGCATATGTGAGATCGGGAGAGGAGGCAATACACCATCGAAGAGGAACATGAGGATGAGGTGCTCGAATGGCTGAGGGAGAACAAGTACCTATGGCGGAAGGGACACAGGCTCTATCGAGACACCAAGAGGAAGCAGGCGGCTTGGAGAGAGTAGGCGGAGAGCCTGGGCTACACTTTGGATGTCCTCCTCGGGTAGTAGAAGCACATGCACACCTGGTAAGGGAAGCTACACCTCAAGAAGTCTGCCCAGGCCGCAGTCAAGCTGACGGACCGGAAGACTTACGTGATGGCCAAGTGCAGCTTCTTGGAGGGTGATATCTGCCACCGAAGAGCAGCCCCTCTGTTTACCCTCTCTCTCAGGCAGCCCACAGAGAGCCAGTCCTTTTCTGGCCAAGAGTCAGCTCCTGTGTCCAGTCAGGTATCTGTGGAGTGTCCCATGACGGAGAACCCCCCCCGACACCTGCACTACCCGTGGCGGAGCGCATGGAGGACCCCCTGACGCAGTGGGAGCAAGGAGAGGGCACTTCCACCAGAGACCAAGCCACCCCCACTCCCAGCTCCACTTCCACAGAAAGCAGGCAGAGAGCCAGACCGGAGGGGCAGAGCCACACTGTCCTGCTGGAGATTGGGACACCATCAAAAGCAGCGTAGATCTCCTCTCTCAGCTGGTACACACTGACATACCATCCTCAAACCGCAAGCCCTTCCTCACCTACGTCAACCAGACCCTCATGGACATGTCCGAATCACAGTACCAGGTGATAAAGGAGAGGATCAACGGTCTTCTGCACAATCCTTCAGGCCCAGTTGAACCTGCTCCGACCCAGTCCAGGTCTGCTTCTCCACCCCAGGTGATGTCACAGCCCTTCCAAGGCTTTCCACAGGCCCTCACCAACGAAGGCTACGGCTACCAGGAGTTGCAGCAGTACAGGCAGCCCTTCCCAGTCCAGGCACAGGTTCATCGCACGCCACCGACGCCACCGATACCACCCACGCCACCGATGCCACCCACGCCACAGATGTCACCCACGCCACAGATGCCACCCACGCCTCACCTCGCTCAGCTGCAGACCACACAGCCCCACTACACTCCTCCTTCCTCTACCCCACAGCCAAGCCCGGCCTCAGAACACCTGTCATCGGTCTTGGGACTGACACCCCATGTCATGGAGGAAGGGGGTCTCAACATCACAGGACTGAGCCAGCTCTCTGAGAGCTTCCTCCACACACCATTCCCTGTTGTCCTCTCGGGGCCAGGCACCCCAATGGCGCCTCAGACCATCACTCCAGCAGCAGCCACCTCCACAGCACCTGGACCCTTCACCCCTGAGACGAAGGGCACACCTCAGAGTGACTGAGAAGAGTGCCAGAGACTGAGTTGCTACCTGTTGATGTTATCTTTGCTTGGGACACTTTTCTTGGGTCATTTTGCTTTTACAGTTTGTTATTAATAAAGTGTATCTTTGCTTCCCATACTTGGTTCATTTATTTTAGTAAATAAAGTCTTGGTGGAAACTTTTAGAAATGGTTTAAGCCTTTGCATGCTTGTGGGATGGGTAAGGATAGCAGTGGGATGGGCAGGGATACCTATGGGATGGGTAATAGCTGTGGGATGGGTTAGGATAGCAGTGGGATGGGCAGGGATACCTGTGGGAGGGGTAATAGCTGTGGGATAGATAAACCTCCAGTCCATAGTGGGACTGTATGGTCCACCTTCCCAGGTGCCACACCTATGGCCCTTTATTATCAATAACAATTAAATCATTCATCAACACATTTCAACATAAACACAACTCTTTATTAAATGCCCTGTTCATTGTAGGGCCACTCAACATACATGGCACAATCTCATCCGTGTGATGAGACAGGCTGAAGGAAGCATCCATTAAGCATCTACCATCCTGTCTTGCCACTCCACTGCTCCAGTTGGGGAGTTGCACCAGTGTTTCAGGAGGTTGCGCTGCTTCTTCCCTTCACGTGAAGCTGTGTTGGGGCCTTGCACATCCAAAGTATCTATCAGGTTTTGCCCTTGCTTCCATTCCCCAGGCTCCATGTCCCCATTGCCTTGTTGGTGGTCCACGAGCCTGTTCTGCAATACTGGGTAGCGGGTGCGCATGAGATTGTGCAGGATGCAGCAAGCTTCCACGATGTTCCTCACGGTCTCTGGGCGATGCTGCATGGTGGTGAGAAGTACCTGGAACCTGTTGGCCAGGATGCCAAAGGCGTTCTCCACCACCCGCCTTGCCCTGGACAGCCTGTAGTTGAAGATCCTCTCTTCACGGGGGAGGCATCAGGAAGCATAGGGCTTCATGAGGTAGATTCTGAGGGAGAAGGCATCATCCCCCACGATGAAGTAGGGCACATCTTGTGTGTCGTTGGGCAGGGGTTCTGGATCTGGGAAGCCCACGATGAGGTTGCGTTCCAGCCCCTCCTTGAGGTGATTGGCGTTGTATACCTGGGCATCTGAAGATGACCCATTGCCTGAAGCATCGATGTACATGAACTTGTAGTCAGCATCGACCATGGCGAAGAGGATGATGCTGAAGAAGCCCTGGTAGTTATGATAAGTGGACCCTGAGTTGGCTGGAGCAACTTTCTGCAACTTTCTTCCAGCCTTCTTCAGTGGAGGGGCACTGGAGGAGCTCCTGGTATTCTTCAATGATGGCCTGCACCACTTCTCTGACCACAATGCTGATGGTGTTGTGTGGCACCCTCCAGGCGTACTGCATGCTCCTGTATGTGGTCCCGGAGGCCAGGTGGCGCAGAGTCAGTGCCACCTTCAGCCCAGGGTCCAGGCTGGGTTGGAAGTTGGTGTTTGCCTTGGTCAACCTGGGTCTCAGCCGCTCTACAACTTCGTCAAACATGGCTGGCAGCATCCTCATGAAGTTCTGGAATGCACGAGAGTCTTTGTTCCTCAGCTCCACCATCAGCTTGTTATACAGTCTGTACTGGGCTCTTCTCACGATCCATCTTCGGACCCAGACATTTCTTGGCCGCCCCTTTTTCTTCCCATAGTAGAGTTCACAGAGCCTGTAGATGGCTTCGCACTGTTGTAGAATGATGGTGGCTACCAAAAGGAGTGTGCGACCTTCCATGGTGGAGATGACTGGATGCTGTGGAAGAGCAAGAGCCAGATGAAGGCTGAAGAGGTCTGCACAGCAGGGCTGCTGGACTGAAAGTGAGATCCAGGTGATTTCTCCCCCTTTTTTATAGGAAATATCGTTTTTCCGCTAGGTGTCCTTTTGCATCCTCTAGACATCCTGCAGACATCCTAAATATCCAAGATATGTCCCCTGTACAAACGTTTTTTCCGTTTAATGCTTTATATGCGAGCTGCATCCGCTTTCATCCTTTCTACGTCCGTGCTACTTACGCTCCGTGTCCATTCCATGTCCGTTTTGCTTCCTCCCTGTGTCCGTTTTTCGCTGGAGCAGATGCGAGTTGCGCAGATGCGCAGCGGATGCCTAGCGGATATAGCGGATGCGTAACGGATGACGACGGACGTATAACGGATGTTCCCCGTATGCGTAGCGGATGTATAACAGACGTGTTGGATACTTTTTCTGCTCAAAACGTTTTGTGCAGTTCAAAACTTTTTGAGCGGATGAAATGTCAGTAGACGGATGCTGGACGGATACAGAGTATGAAAAACGGACGCAGTGAGTGCAGAACGGATGCATCGCATTAACCAATGGATGGCAAGTGTTTCTCTCCGTTTTACATCCTCTTTCCATCCATTGGTGCTGTGTGACAGGGGCTTAATACATAGAAAATAAAAATTTTGATGGCTGAAGAGACAAATGAAATAGTTATATTGAAAGACAGAAGAATCAGGAAGCAGAAGAAAAACATGGAATGCATTAAGGCCCTGTCACACTGCCCAACGGATGCAAAACATTAGTAAAAAGGACACAACGGATGAGAAAAATGTTCCATCCGTTGTTATCCACTCTCAAAAGGGGCAAAAATTTGCATAACCGGAGCGGATAACACGGAAAGGAACGGACGCGGGGAAGACGCAAAGCGGATGGAAAGCGGATGTGGAATGGAAGCCCAGCGGATGGAAGTGGATGGGAGTGGATGGCACATCCGCTGGGCTTCCGGAGGGCCTCAGCAAAGCGGACGCGGAACAGATACAGCGGATGCAGAGAGGATGAAGCGGATGCACAGCGGATGCACAGCGGAAGCCTAACGGATTCCTAGCGTTAATTGCACATGTGGGGAGGATGCATTGTGTCAGCCCCGCAGATATAAGGGAAGCAGCTCGGAAGCAGGTAAACATTCAGAGGAAAGACCTGCTGCCGGAAGGATTGACAGCCTTGCCTGCCCTGCCTGCATGCCTGCCTGCAAGCCTTGCTGCCAGCCTCCCTGCCAGCCTCCCTGCCAGCCTTGCTGCCTGCCTGCCTGCCAGCCTTGCTGCCAGCCTTCCTGCCAGCCTTGCTGTCTGCCTGCCTGCCAGCCTTGCTGCCAGCCAGTCTGCCTGCCAGCCTTGCTGCCTGCCTTCCTGCCAGCCTTGGTTCATGTCTGCCTGCCAGCCTTGGTGCCTGCCTTCCTGCCAGCCTTCCTGCCAGCCTTGGTGCTGCCTCCCTTCCAGCCTCCCTGCAAGCCTTGGTTCCTGCCTTCCTGCCAGCCTTGGTGCCTGCCTTCCTGCCAGCCTTGGTGCCTGCCTGCCAGCCTTGGTGCCAGCCTTCCTGCCAGCCTTGGTGCCTGCCTCCCTGCAAGCCTTCCTGCCAGCCTTGGTTCCTGCCAGCCTCCCTGCCAGCCAGCAACCCCACAACCATGCGGAAGCACAGCAAGCCTCAGCCATCTGCTGCCAGCCCTTGCAAGAGGGACAGGACTACCATCCCACCCCCTGGCCCTCACTCTGGTTCTGCTGTGGCTTCTGCAGTACGGGCTCGCTCTTCTGGGGCTGGGGCTTCTGCTGCTTCTGCTTCTGGAGGAGCTGATGACAAGCACTCCAGCACCAGCCACCTCCACAGCACCTGGACCCTTCATCCCTGAGACTGAGCGACCAAGAGGAGTGCCAGAGACTCATTTTTGTTTTATAGCTTGTTGTTAATAAAGTCTTATTTTTGATTCACACACTTGCTTCATTTCTTTTTTTTAATAAAGTCTTGCTGGAAACTTTTAGACATGGTTTAAGCCTTTGCATGCTTGTGGGATGGGTTAAGATAGCAGTGGGATGGGTTAAGATAGCAGTGGGATGGGTTGAGATAGCAGTGGGATGGGCAGGGATACCTTTGGGATGGGTAGTAGCTGTGGGATATATAAACCTCCAGTGCAAGCATAGTGGGACTGGATGGTCCACCCTCCCAGGTGCCACACCTATGGCCCTTTATTATCAATAACAATGTAATCAATCATCCACACATGTCAACATCAACACAACTTTTTATTAAATGCCCTGTTCATTGTAGGCCCACCCAACATACATGGCCCAATCTCATCCGTGTGATGAGACAGGCTGAAGGAAGCATCCATTAATCATCTATCATCCTGTCTTGCCACTCCACTGCTCCAGCTGGGGAGTTGCACCAGTGTTTCAGGAGGTTGCGCTGCTTCTTCGCTTCATGTGAGGCTCTGTTGGGGCCTTGCACATCCTCAGTGTCGATCAGGTTTCACCCTTGCCTCCATTCCCCAGGCTCCATGTCCCCATTGCCTTGCTGGAGGTCCACGAGCCTGTTCTGCAAGACTGGGTAGCGGGTGCGCATGAGATTGTGCAGGATGCAGCAAGCTTCCATGATCCTCCTCACGGTCTCTGGGTGATGCTGCATGGTGGTGAGAAGTACCTGGAACCTGTTGGCCAGGATGCCAAAGGCATTCTCCACCACCCGCCTTGCCCTGGACAGCCTGTAGTTGAAGATCCTCTCTTCACGGGTGAGGTATTTGGAGGTGTAGGGCTTCATGAGATAGGTTGTGAGGGAGAAGGCATCATCCCCACAATGAAGTAGGGCACATCTTGCATGTCGTTGGGCAGGGGTTCTGGATCTGGGAAGCCCACGATGAGTTTGCGTTCCAACCCACCCTTGAGGTCACTTGCGTTGTATACCTGGGCATCTGAAGATGAGCCGTTGCCTGAAGCATCGATGTACATGAACTTGTAGTATGCATCGACCATGGCGAAGAGGATGATGCTGAAGAAGCCCTTGGAGTTGAAATAAGTGGAGCCCGACTTGGCTGGAGCTTTGCAGGCCACGTGCTTGCCATCTATGGCTCCAACGGTGTGGGGGAAGTTCCACCTATGATACCACTGCTCTGCAACTTTCTTCCATCCTTCTTCAGTGGAGGGGCACTGGAGGAGCTCCTCCTTGTATTCTTCGATGATGGCCTGCACCACTTCTCTGACCACAATGCTGATGGTGTTGTGTGGCACCCTCCAGCCGTACTGCATGCTCCTGTAGGTGGTCCCTGAGGCCAGGTGGCGCAGAGTGAGTGCCACCTTGAGCCCAGGTTCCACGCTGGGCCGGAAGCTGGTGTTTGCCTTGGTCAACCTGGGTCTCAGCCGCTGTACAACTTCATCAAACATGGCTGGAGGCATCCTCAGGAAGTTCTGGAATGCACGAGTGTCTTTGTTCCTGAGCTCCACCATCAGCTTGTTGGACAGTCCATCCTCTGCTCTTCTGGCGAACCATCTTCATACCCAGACGCTTCTTGGTTGCCTCTTTTTCTTCCCATAGTAGAGTTCACAGAGCCTGTAGATTGCTTCGCACTGTTGCAGAAGGATGGTGGCTGCCAAAAGGACTTTGTTACGATCCACGGTGGACATGACTGGATGCTGTGGAAGAGGAAGAGGCAGATGAAGGCTGCAGAGGTCTGCAGCAGGGCTGCTGGTCTGAAAGTGAGATCCAGGTGAGTTCCTCCCCCTTTTTATAGGCAGTATAGGTTTCCCCCTATATGTCCTTTTGCATCCTCTAGGCATCCTCTAGACATCCTTAATATCCGAGATAGGTCCCCTCTGCGAACGTTTTTTCCGTTTTAAATGCTTTGTTTCCGTGCTGCATCCACTAGGCATCCGTTCTGCATCCGTTCTGCGTCCGTTCCGCTTCCTCCCTGCGTCTGAGCGGATGCGAGTTGTGCGGATGCGGAACGGATGCCTAGCGGATATAGCGGATGCGTAACAGATGCAGATCTGATGCCTAGCGGATGCCTAGCGGATGCAGAACGGACGAATTGGATACATTTTCTACTTAAAAGTTTTGAGCAGCTCAAAACTTTCTGAACGGATGAAACGTCCATAAACGGATGCTGGATGGATAGAGAGGAAGCAAAACGGAGGCAGTGAGTACAGAACGGATACATCGCGTTAACCAATGGATGGCAAGCTTTTTTATCCGTTTTGCATCCTCTTTGCATCCGTTGGTGCAGTGTGACAGGGGCATTAGATACAATTACAATTGAACTTAGGTGCAAAACATACTCTTAGGTTTTAATCACTTTTAAAGTGATGGAAATTTGGTGATCTTATATTCCAGTTCCACTCTGGTGAAGTACAAGTTCCTGTCTCAAGGTGCTTTGACTCATTCTTAATGTGTGATAATGGAGATCCTCTTTAGAAAATCAATACAAGTTGTCCTACTAAAAAAAGCAGACTAATTGACAATCTGGCATTAATTGTTTACAATAAATTCAGATTGTAAATTGAGAAACCTTCTTTTTAAATAGTGTCATTAGAGTTGTAATCCTGTAAATCATGTACTAATACACTTTCTACAGGAAAAAAAAATTATGGTCCTTAAAACCTTTTTAATAAGTACTTTCCAACTTTCATCTAAAACCAGAAAATATTATGGCTTTTTAGCACTGAAATTATAAAGTTTTTCCATTTTTTAAAATATAAAACTACTGCCTCTAATTTAAAATTCTGGATTATGTCCCTAGTATATAAAATGAATAATTAATGTTTATCTTTCTCCCTGATGCTATTCAGAAGATCTGAAATTTGCAAATTTAAATCCTATACAGGCATTTACTTCAATCAGAAACAGATGATAATATACAAGAGAATATCCTGTAACTCCCCTTTTAATTAGCATACATTATTTTGTGTAGGATTTTAAAATAGTTTCAGTTGAATGTGCTTTAGATGGGAACCCTATCATAGTACAGATAGCAAATCATGTAAATCAAGAAATTATAATACATATTTTATCACAAAAACTCATAAAATTAAAAAAAAACAGTTTTATTACTGTGGTTTACTATTTCTAAGGGCTCAATAACAGAATTAGTGTTTTCCAAATAAAGTTTTGGGTGGGATAATATGAAAAAGGTGAGGATCTGGGATGCTTATTGTAGATTTCAGAAAAGAGAATAGTTTCTCTTCTCTCCAAAAGAATCTAGAGTTGGTTTTTCAATGAAACAGAACAATCTGTAATCTGGGAATGAAGGTACTCATGAGGGTATTTCTGGAATTTGGTTGAGTTAAACCTAATTCAGAAGACATGTATCTGAGAAATAGTATAGTGTGAATGACTCTTTAAATGTCATTCATTCATTCTACTTGTTATACCAGTAGCTACAAATATTTCTTGCAATTAATAATAAAAATTAATTTACAATTAACAATTAAATTTACAATTAAATAGTACTGTAATTAAATAAAAAAACTGAATGAAATAAAATTAATAGTTAAAAAGATCAATGAATCAACGTTCAAAGCTTATTAAAATGTATTTTGAGAGTCATTTTCACAATTAATCATGTAAGGAATGTATTCCAAAAACTGAAGTAGTATCAGGAAAGGTTTCTCCCATATTGTTGACTGTGAACTTGCAGATAATCTCAATAACAAATTGGGAGTCCAGTGAGACACTACATTTAGAGAGCCTTATATTGACATTACAAATTCAGCCCTATTCCCTTCTGTAATCCACATTGTCTTGTGTGCATCCAGGAACAGAGCAAGCAGAGTGGACACAACAGATAGGTAGTGACACAAGCAGGGGGTCATTACATTGGGTAAAACACAGAGGGAATGCTTCCAGGCCCTCACTTTGTGAATGCAACTGTTTATGTTGCGAATCACTATCCCCAACCTTAAACCACAATGGCTACTCAGTCATCATAAACTTTTAAGCTATAAGTCTTTATTTAGAATGCTCTATTGCAAACTGTGTATCAAATTCTTATACTAATTTTCTGAACAGCACACACAGCTATCACTCCATTTTGTACACTACCAATGACATTGAAACTCTCGTCTAGACCAAAAAGGGTTTGAGACCACATTTGTAAATGGGAAGTGTCTCATAAAGAGAAATGGAAGTGGAAATGGAACACAGGGCTTAAAGCAGGATAATATTTATGTGTTGCAGGGACAAAAGGTTCAATGTGCCCAAATATTTGGAAATGTGGCACATTATTTTCCATATTATATGCACTGATGTAGAAAGAGCTGAGATTTTGATCAGCAACTACTGGCATCTCTGTTGTGTTCTCATCCTATCTCCTGTTTCCCATTTAGTATTTTGTTGTTGACTCCTTGATCTTCCCTCTGATCTCCCATTTTCTCTCTCTGACAATTTAATGAGCACAAAGGCATTTTCAGCCTGCTCAATCTGTTTTTTGTGGTTCGCTGGCAGCCTGTGCAGGTGGCAGCAGAATCAGACAGTGGGGAAGAACAGGGATTAGTCTGGGAATATGGGGAGATCTCAGATGAGGGTCCTGCCTCCGATATAGAGATGGGGCCAGGACCATCTGGGAGTTATGTGCTGACTCCGGAGCCTCCAGAATCTGGCAGCAGTGAGGCAGAGGAACAAAGGGAGTTTGTTCCCAGTGTGCGTGTCCATACAGCTGCCAGAAGGCAAGAGCAGTTCAGACAAAAGGGGTGACTCGGGAGTAAGGCTTGGAGGTGATTGCTCCTCCCATAAGGTATAAAGGAAGTACAAAGGTAGGAAAACCTTTGCAAGCAACGTTGTTCGATCTGATTGGTTTAGACTCTGAATTTGTTCTCTGTTTGGTTTTGGAAAGACTAATTGGGACTTTAGTCATTGGCAGCACTTCAAGTAAGATAAAGTGCATTCTTAACAGACGTCTTACAAAGAACTTTGGAACTAATTATAACCGGTTAAGACTCATCCTGGGCTGTGAATGACGATAATTCAAAGCCATTGAACTAAAATAAAAGAGTTTTGGATTTTATATGTGTTTGTTGGTGTCTCAGGAAGCCTTGGTCAGAACACTGCTTTAATGATAAAGTACCAGGTGAAGTAGATTGGACAAGAACATTTGTCTCAACAGCAGACTGTTTGACTGAATGAGCAAATGGGTCAATTTGATCACCTTTATTTATTGATTGATTTGATTTGATCTGTCAATCACAAGATAATAGGAAACAGTATAAACATGAGTAAGAATACAGGAAACAGGCTCGAATAAATGGGGATAATAGGACAGGAATGGTAGGCACGATTGTGCACATGCACGCCCCTTACAGACCTCTTAGGAATGGGGTGAGGTCAATAGTGGATAGTTTAAAGTTAAAAGAGGAGGGGTTAGAGGATGTAACAACAGAGTCAGGAAGTGCATTCCAGGCATTGACCACCTTCTTCTCCTCTATGTTGAAATATATTCCATGTTTTTAAATTATAATTAGTTATACTATACATTTACAGCTATAAAGGAACATTTGAAGATGTTTATTGTCAATCAGAAGGTCTCCCATTCTTCAACTTCCCTTGTATTCTGAAAATCCCTGCTGCTCATTTCATACACTATTTGGTGAAGAGTCAGGTTTAAGGCAGTGAATATGTTACTGTACTATCACAAATATCACAAAGACCTTGACCATGACAGAATTATTCAATATGTGGATGGATGTGAGTTGTTTTTTTTTTTAAGAAATAGAGGCTTTATCAGTACCTTTATCAGTATTTTTTAGGTCACGCCAGAATCTGGAGAGCCATACAAGTAGAAGAAAATACATAGGTCTCCAGACTTCCCAAGTGTTATTATGCAGTAGTGTTAGTAGAATTAATAATATTGCTGCATTGTCTAATAGAAATTTCAATGATAAAAATAATATACAATTATGATAAGCTTAATTCAGGAAATATTTTGAGGAAAATTCAATAGCCATCAATTACTGGGAGAAAACAGTGCATTTTGAATAGAAATAATAGCCACATTTATTAACATAGATCGGCTATAGATGAAAAACACTGACCTGATTGTGGGAGTTATGTCAGTATTAAATATGTAGATTAAGTGTAGATTGCTTTCTCAGCTCATTGATTTGTGGTTAGAAATAGCAGCTTTTCAGGGATAAAATATATTTGGGATCAATATATTTCCTACAAAATCTACATGTTGTAGTTAAGCTTTACATTTAAGATAATGTTGTAGCAAGAAAAAACTCAAAACAAAAACTCAAAACACAAATCAAAGCATCATGAAGCTTTGATATAAATTACAGCTCAGTGTACTATGTATAGATTTTTATAAAGTATTTGTGGGTTGCTTCTTAAGGATTTGTTGAAAGAATTGCCACCATATATAACTTATATATGTAAGATGGGCAACCATAATGTGTAATATTCCCAAATAAATAACTGTTTGTTATATTTTATGCTGTTTTACTTTAAATCACAGCAATTTTCTACATAGTAACTTAAATAATGATTTTTGAAATTGAATACAAAGGTGAATATGTAACTGAGATTATGTCTGTATGAAGATGTGATAACCTGGAATCATGCTGTTATAAAAAAAAGATGTTTCATTTTCATTATGTTTTGTGAAAATCCAAATAAAACTTTTACCAAAAAAAAGAATGATTTTTCATTTCTTTCAACACTATAAACATACAACTGCCAATACATTCAACTGCCTCATGACAGCTCAGTTGCAACTTTTTGGTTTTTCCTCAACTACTTCAGCTTCTCTCCCTGTTAAACAGATGAAATGAGACAGCTCTAAAGGAGGAGCTTGGAGATAAGAGGCACCTCAAAACTCCTGTTGCAGACATTACTTTTCCAAGGCAAACACTGGGTAGCTTAGGACTGTACTCTAGTAACTAAGGTATGTTAGATGGTGTTATTTTCTTCCTTGGGCTTTATCAAGATTAACCCAAGATTTTTAACCTAATAAAAATGTTTGATGAGATTTGAATTAACAAAAAAAGAAGACATACCAAGATTTTTGGTTGTGTCAGTATTAGCTTGCTTTAAATCCTGCAAAATAATCTTTAATAGCCTCTTGTATGAGCATTTTTGGTAGAACTTCTAGATAAAAGTTATAGGCTTTTTATGTGGTTTTGTTAACTTTAAAATAAATCTAGATAATAAAGATACTTGGATCTTTACTATCAAAAATTACATGTTGATTCACTTGTTAATATTAAATGACCTTCTCATTTAATGGGGTGGTTTTTATAAATAAATTTGGAAACAACTTATTAAAATTAAAATTCTGTAAGGATGAAAATTCTGTTTTTAATTCAGGATGTTCTCTTAAATTGATGCATTTATACAGAGGAAATGTGCAGACTTATTACTAGTTGATGGCCTGACTTAGGATGGATAACAAAGTATTGTAATTGTATGAAAATATATCATAAACAATTGTTATTAAATTACCTTTGAGTTAAGGACATGTTGCAGGACTGAACATGCCGAACTACAGCATGCATTACTAGAATGATCAAAGTTAGTTGAAGTATCAATGGCAATCTCTTTTTCCTTTAGAAATAGGATGTGTTTTGATCTACTCTAAAGCACTATAATGTGGACTTGCTCTAAAAATATTTCTCTGTCTTTTGAAATGCAATTGTTCTGTTGAAATGTCTACACAAATATATTTTGCTCTTTCAGAAACATACAGGCTTGTCTTAATTCCCTCTTCTCCCCTTCCCACTGTATGTTAAAATCCAGTTAAAATGTATTCGTTGTTTAAGAAATAGTTTTCAAAAACTATTCTGACTATGTTTGTTGGCTTTTTAACAAAGGCTAGCCAATTAAGATTAGGTTTTGCTAGAAACCAGCAGAACACTTCTTAAAATGAGAAACTGTACATTGGATTTAAATGAGTTACAAGTAGCTAGTAAAAGTAGTTTTATTACCCTAATGGTGCAAGCCTGTAATGCTCCAATGATAGAAGTGAAATACAGGCAGTGTACAATTTTATATTAGTCACAAACTGGAGACAGTGCAATCACTTTCAAGTATTCCAAAAACACTAATATATTACCCAGCTACAGAAAAAGCTATTAAATCTATAACTTATAAAATGCTGGGACAGAAAAGGTATTTCTTTCCTGCTTCAGTTTTTCTAGAAAAAAATTATTATTTTCTGGAAATATTGGTTAGAAATCCTTTTAAATTTATAGTAAGTGAAATATTAACTTCACTGCAGGTGATACTTGTTCCCTAGAGTAATTTTTCCAGATGTGCCAAGGTTTTAAAATTGCAGCTGTATAGGAAATAGTTGCTCGGCAAGTACACGTTGATATGCCACAGATGTGGAACACTTATGCAAGCTGCCACATAATTATGATAAATCTTCCAATGGTGTTGCTAATAAACATAAGTGGATAATTCATATTGACAGTATCCACTTACACTGATAAGTAGGTTGTAAACATGGTGCAGAACAATATTGAATAAGAGATTTCAGACTTGTTTTTGGATGTGTATCAGATATATTAAAGTATTGGTAATAAGGGATAAACATGAAACAGAAGTCACTCTCAAATCCATATTTAATATAAAACTTTCAACTGAACAATTGATATGCTTTTATGGTATCAGGAGCCCACATGGCAGCCAGTCCATTACTTCTTCTGGCACCGATGCAGCATTGGAGCAGGAGACATGCTGATGCTATGGCCATGAGGTGAGGTAGGGTAGTGGTGGAGATGCCCCATATGTCTTGCACCATTTACGTCAAGATCCCGCAGCCAGGCCATCCATACCCAGACAACTGCTTTGCTTTATGGCCATTGCATTAGCATATCACTCAGCCTCCTGCTCCAGAGCTGCGCCAGTGCCAGAAGTAGGGGGCCAGTGCCATGAGGCAAGGCAGGTGTTGGGGCATGAATGGCCTGGCTGCAGGGGCCCTGAAATAAGCCAGTGCAAGGTACCTGGGATAGCTCCACCACCACCCCACCGCATAGTGGCATTACTCAAAAAGAAATAAGACTTATCCTAGAAATAAGCCCTAGTGCTTATTTCGAAGCCCCAAGAAAATAAGACCAAGTCTTATTTTCAGGGAAACATGGTATGAAGTATAAATCTATTTTTCTTCTTAAGAGATATTATTACTCTGGATTTCACAGACATCATGAAAGGCAGAAACAATGGTATTCTGGAGAGCTCAAGAAGTCTTTATTCCAGTATCTCTCGGAGCATGGATCTATCATATAGTGAAAGTGTAAGTGATCAATCAATAAAACTAGTTCTATACAAATAATATCTACAAAATCCTTCCAGACACATTGGCCGATGTTAAATATAATTATCACGTGAAGAGAAAATATATATACAGTACTGTGCAAATATTTTTGACAGTTGTGCAAAAATGCTGTAAATTAAGAATGCTTTCAGAAATGGAAGTGTTAATAGTTTATTTTTATCAATAAAATGGAAAGTAAATGAACAGAAGAGAAATCCAAATCAAATCAATATTAGGAGCTTTAAACTCTTAGAATGCTGCAGTAAAATATCTTCCTGTAATTGAGAACGGGACTGAGTCTACTGCTTTGACATTGTTAGATGAACTCTATGGTATAGTAGTTCTCTAAGCAGTCCAAGAAAGGGAAGAAAGAAGAATGATGGGTTTCGCTCAAGTAGTAAAAAGCAGGAAAACCACAGCAAACAAACTGGTCCTCATCAATTCAATTTATACAATATTAGTTTGAAAATATTTGGTGTAGTTTTTTAAGACTTCTGGAAACCAGGATGCTGTGTCTTGCCTTAGATACAAAGCCAGCTAGATTATCTTGGGCTAGCTAGTCATTTCTCTCAGCCCTAGGAAGGAGGCAGTGGTCCATCACTTTTAAAAAACATTGCCAAGAAAACTACCGGGACTTATCCAGGCAGTCTCCAAGAAGTAGACAAGACTGAACAGAAATGGCGGCGGGGGGGTGGGTGTTTATACAAGATTTTACTACATTGAGGCTTGTTTATGCAATCATATACAGTAATGATTGTTGAAAGCTTTTTAAAAATAAAACGTATTGTTTATTAATTGTTTAGCAATATACATCTAAAGGAAGCATTATATTTCTAAAGGAAACTATTAATTATTTTTTACTTGTCTACATCTGGGTTTCACTAAGGCTTTTCAATCTTACTTCCAAAGGATTTGACACACTTTGTTCAAGAGAACTTTAAGAAGAGAGTGTGTGTGTTTTTTACTAAAGATGCCAAGTCCAAGTAAGTAAATATTTATGTCATATAGATAAAGGTACTTGCCCTTTTTGTCTTCAATTTGTCAGAGAGATTTTTGTGCAGCCATGCTGGTTTCTTTTTGGATTTCTTGTTTTTCTTTCTCAGTGGTATTGTGCTGGTTTGTGCTTTTATGATTGTATTTTTTAGAGTTTCCCAAGATTCTTGAGTTGAATCCCTTTAGGATTTTCATCCAAGGAATCTTTCCCAAGTTCTCTCTGAGTTTATTGAAATCAGTTTTTTAAAAATCTAAGATTCTGGTATCATTATGTTCTATTGCTTGTGTTTGCATTATGTTGAATTCTAGTATGACATAGTCACTCTTACTCAAGGTTCCTGCAATTTCAACTCTCTCTATCACTTCTTCTCTGTTTGTAAGAATTATATCCAATATGCCTGTCCCTCTAGTTCCCTCCTCTACCTTTTGGACGACAAAGTTGTCAGCTAAGTTGGTTAGGAACCTATTTGTTTTATTTTATTTTAATTGGTTTGTCAATTGCTTACAAGATAATAGGTATAAGTAAAAATATAGTTATGAATACATGGATACATATAAGAAAAATAAAAGAAACAATAGGACAGGGTCGGTAGGCATGTTGGTGCACTTATGTATGCCCCCTACAGACCTCTTAGGAAAGGAGTGAGGTCAATAGTAGAAAGTCTAAGGTTAAAGTTTTTGGGATTTGGGGAAGAAACCACAGAGTCAGGTAGAGTATTCCAGACATTGACCACTCTGTTGCTGAAGTCGTATTTCCTGCAATCAAGTTTGGTGCGATTAACCTTGAGTTTGTATCTATTGTGTGCTCTTGTATTGTTATGGTTGAAGCTGAAGTATTCATTGACAGGTAGGACATTGCAATATATGATTTATGTACTATACTTAGATTGGACCGAAGGCAGCCGATAGTCTAGGTTTTCTAGGTCTAGAATTTCAAATCTGGTAGCACAGATATTCTGCAACAAGTAGAGGATTGGAGATTTGATTGGTGCAGAATTAGTTTTCCAATTGATATCAGAGTAATTGAAGTCTATTGCTGGTCTAAGACCGTAATAAATTTATATTCATTCATTCATTCATTCATTCATTCATTCATTCATTCATTCATTCATTCATACTTTATTCAGGGTAATTGAAATCCCCATTACTATTATAGTGTGCATATATTTATTTGCTAGTTGCCAAAAAGGACAACAATTTTTTCTGCTTGGTTAGGTGGCCTATAGTATACACCTATGGCCATGTCATTGTTTGTTTCTTTTATATTGACCCATATACATTTTAGGAGATTTGTCTTTGGTTTAATGCATTTCTGTAGCAGTATAGTGGTCCTTTACATACAGTGCAACTCCACCTCCTCTTTTATGGAGTCTGGTTTCTTTGAACAGTTTGTATCCTTCTATTGATATGTTCCAGTCATCCCACCAAGTTTCTGTTCTTCCAAATATATCATATCTACCTTCATGTATTAACAGTTCAAATTCTGTTTGTTCTCCAAACTTTGTGCATTTGTATCTAAGCACTTGAGAATTTTAGTCTGATACTGCATATGTCCTATGTCTTCTATTTGGTGTCTGAGTTTTCTTCCTTGCCATCCCTCCTTGCTTCATTATTTGACTTGCTTCCTAGGGGTTTTTGCTTAGAATTAGGTCCTGGAGATCCTAAAGATTCTTCACCCTCTCCCCTCAATTTTAGTTTAAAGCTCTCCTGATAAGTTGAGCCAGTTGTTTTCCAAAAACATTCTTCCCAATTTTTGTGAGGTACAACCTATATTTTGCCAGAAGTCCATCCAGGAATCCAAAGGTTTTTTTTAGCAACATCCTTTAGCCAGTGGTTCACTACTAGAATTCTTTGTTCTCTTATGAGATGTTGTCCTTTCATTGGCAGTACAGATGAAAAAAAAGTACTTGTGCACCTAAGTCCTTGACTTTCTTGCCTAGCTGCTCATAATACTTAATATTGTTTTCAAGCACTTTTTTGTGTCATTCATCCCTACATATAGTAGTAGGAAAGGGTAATAATCTGTGGATTTTAGTATTTTGCTTCTCAGCCACATCTTTGATTTTAGCTCTAGGGAGACAAAATATCTTTCTGGATAGACTGTCTGATCTACAGACAGCTGGTTCTGTTCCCTTGAGAATTGAATCTCCTATCACCAACACTTGCCTCTTTTTTCCTAGGGAGGTTTGGGGTACTTTTCTATCTAAGCATTTGATGGTGCTTCTTTTCTATGTGTCTGCATGTTTTCTTCTAGTGAGAGTCCATGAAATCGATTGCTTAGCACTTGTGGGGATGCATCAGAGTGGATTGGTTTGGAGGGGGTTTTGTATTAGGTTTGTGTTTTTTTCTTAATTGACATGTTTCCATCTATCTTCTTCTTCCTCTAAGGGGTCAATTATTTTGGAACAGGGGTCTTCATACTTGATAGGTTTAAGACTTGTGGACTTCAACTCCCAGAATTCCTCTTCCAGTCATGTTAGCTCAGGAATTCTGGGAGTTGAAGTCCACAAATCTTAAACTTGCCAAGTTTGAAGACCCTTGTTTTAGAAGTTGTTTATATTCCATTTGGGCATACTCTTTTTGCAAGGTTTGGGGTTTCTCATTTTGTAGGTTGAGTTTCAGAGTGGTTAGAGTTTCCTCTAGATCCTTTACTTTTTCTTCTAATAACTTGATTAGTTTACATCTGGTACAAATATAGTTTGGGTATTCTATGCCGGCTCTCCCCTCTGCTGCGCTGCCACTGCTCCTGGCTCCCCAGCTATGTGGCTCCCATTTTTACTGCTTCTCACAGCAAACAGGATGCCTGGCTGGTCTACAGTGAGTTCATCCCTTGTCTCCTCTCTACAGCTGGTTCTCCTCCTCCTCCCTGCTGCTCTCACCAGCTCACTCTTTTGCTCTCTGTCAGTCGTTGCTTTGTCCTTAGTCAGCTTGCCTCTCTACCCCACAGATGATTTTCCTCCCTGCTCCACAGCTGGACCCCACTCGCTCACCAGCTCTCCTGGTTTTTCTCTGCTGGTTCATTTTGCTTCTCCACTCACCTCACTTCAATGAACCTCTGGTCTCTTGGGTAGGCCACTAGGGTGCAGGCCAAGTTTGCTGTGGATCATTTTCCTCCTATTTATTTATTTATTATTTGACTTGTCAATCGCTTATAAAATAATAGGTATAAGTATAAACATGAGTAAGAATACAGAAAATAGGTACGATTAAATGGGTACAATAGGACAGGGACGGGAGGCATGATGGTGCACTTATGCATGCCCCTTACAGACCTCTTAGGAATGGGGTGAGGTCCAATCTTTCTTCTCCTTTTCCTTTCTCCACTTTTTTTCTTTCTCCATGATTTATTCTATGATTTATCTTTCTCCCTCCACCTCTCCTCCTACCGTTTGTCTTAGTTTGATAGCAACTTTTCTCTTCTTTTAACTCCCTGAGATGTATGCTTCCTCCGTGACTGCCATCTTGGAAAGTTGGAGAAGTTTAATGTTAAAATATTGCAATTTTCCCTTGTTTGAAAGCTAATCAAAAGGTTAACTTTGTATCCTTATAAAAAAGAAATTCCTTCTGACTAAAAGTTTTACATATGTGTATGTTTATAGTGACAACCAATGTAAATGTGGATATTTGAAATCACAACATGTAGAAGAGATGCAGATTAACCATAATGAGAAATGGAATTATAAAAAACATACTAAAGAATTCCCAACTGATGCTTTTGGAGACATTACATTTGAAAATTTGGGTAAGACAGGAAAGGTAAGTTAATCACCTGCCTTTTTCTTTTGTGTTTTCTTTTTATATCAGCCTGTGAATGACACAATTGTAAGAGATATTAGATTAAGACTGTATGTACACACTGTAAACATAAGCAGCATTTTTATTTCTTGATTGATTCATTTATTTTCTAAAGTCGCCCAAAGCCAAGTAACAGGGCCCTTAATACATTCTGAGCCCCAAACCTGGGTTTTAAGTTTCAAGCCAAGTTTTAATCCTTTGCAAAAAGCCAGCAGGTTCCAAGGTCCAAATCAAATCAAATCAAATCAAATCAAATCAAATCAATAAATCAATCAATCAAATAAACAAAGGGAGAATAATCCATAAGGCGGGGCTACAAAAGCTACTTCCCACCAGTCAACATTCTTTGGCTGACAGGATATGCAGCATGCCAAATCTATTGGATCAGCTTGGACAGGTAGAAACTCTCAGTAAAATTACAAAATACAATTAAAATAATCTTGCAAAAATTACCAAGATTCTTGGAGATTTCTTTTTTCTCATTCTTTTTGAACCTCTCTCAGTCACATGGTTCACTTAGCAACCATTTTGCTGGAATCAAATGGGTGCTAAATGAGGACAGATGTATAATTTTAAAAAAAGGATATTGGAATGTCCATTCAAAATATGGTAGCATGAAAAAAATCAAAATCAAGAGCTGTTCAACATTTATTACTTCTTCCTATTAAGATGTTGTAAAGGAGCACAAAGAAACTAACGCATGGATTAAGAATTTATAGAAGAAAATGTTTTGTTATATAAAATCTGCATAACAAAAGGATTTTCATAATAGAAGTAAAGGATGGTGTAAATGGGAAGCCACTGACAAAATAAGACATATCTATTTTGAATGAATTGAGGACTTTTCTAATTGTAACAATTGTTTATATTTCTTAGTACATTCGCCTGTCATGTGACACAGACTCTGAAACCCTCTATGACCTAATGACACAATACTGGCATCTAAAAACACCCAACCTCATCATCTCGGTCACAGGTGGAACAAAAAATTTTGCTTTAAAGCCACGCGTTCGTAAAATTGTCAGCCGATTGATTTATGTTGCACAGTCAAAAGGTAAAGTAGGCCTTTTTTTTCTTAAGCTAGGTCTAGCAAAAAACAAATAGGTTTTAATGGGTTAAATATGGACCAGAAAAGGAGGTAAGGCAGGTCATATATGGAATAAATATATGCCTTTAAAAATAAACTGGTTTTCTTTCATTAAAAACTATTTCTGATTAAGCATGCTGAGATTCTTTACCTAGACTTTTATTAATTATCAAAATAAATAAAATTTGGTAGGATACAAGTTACTGTTTTAAGTATGTTATTTGTCTATATTGAGTTGTGAAATCCAGAAGTAGTAGCTGAATGTATATTGCCTGTCCAAGCCACAGAGGGAAATATTTGAAGAGGAAAGTTTTATCAACCTATCTGTGTCTGTCTGTGTCTGTTAAATGGAACATGTTTTACCAGAAAAATATTTCTGAATGGTTTTGCTGATAAAACTTGAGGGGTAATTAGGAGATGGCAAACATATTTTCATATTTATTTTTTTAATATCATCTAGATAACTTTTCCTTTATTTGTGTTCCCCATAATGTAGCCATATCTTGTTCACTTTGTCACTTAGTTTTTCATTCTGTTTGTACTGATTGCTCTTTACTGTTTTACAGTGCAAAGTTTTGCATCCTATCTGATATTAAATAGAACTTAATATAATTTAGTTTAAATACTACTTTAAACCACTTTCTAAAATAAACAGTGAAATTAAGATATTTTATAAGTTTGATTGGAAGTATATTTGTGGTATGATTCAGTTAAAAGTATTACATAGAAACAGTAGGTTATGTGATTAAGTATATTATTTATATATTTTCTTGGAAAAATAATGTGTTTGCAATGCGGTGTGTTGATGTCACATGATGTTTTGTGACCTTTTTCCTTTCATGGAGCTGGGGTCGGCCTGGCCTGCGCATTTACACATCCAGCCTGATGGCTGCCGGTTTGACACCATTGTTGTAATATGTAGGAATTTCAATAATTTCATCACAAATCTTGCTGAAAGTAGATTTGAGCTTTTCCTGCCACCTATTTCAAATAATTCAGTCATAATCCAGATTTATTACTTGTTGCAAAGTAGAAAATAAAATGAACCTAGTCTGCATTTAAGGATATAGAGTATTGAAGCTCTCCTTTCTGCTTGAAATTACACAGAGCAAACTAAATTTTGTGGATGCTTTATTAGTTTTAAATTGCTGTGAATCCTTGCTAGATTGAGTGACACATTCATAAGTGAATAAACAAATAATATGTTTGACTTGAAACTATGTGCAGGAGCCTGGATATTCACCAGTGGAACCCATTATGGACTGATGAAGTATATTGGAGAAGTAGTTCGAGATAATACTATCAGCAGGAGCTTGGAAGAGAATGTGGTTGCTATCGGCATAGCTGCTTGGGGCATGGTATCCAATCGTGAGAATCTTATCAGAAGCTGTGATACTGAGGTACTGAATTTGATTAACAATTTACATTCAGGATTATTTCAGTCCCAACATTACATATAGGGGGAAAGTTACTCATTTAAATCTATTCTATTGCTTCATGTCTATGCTAATTTGAAACAAGATCTTAACATTATATAGTCTATAGTTCTTGAAGTTTGAACAGTTATAGATCTTGATTAATTATTAATGAAATGACTGAAAGAATATTGCAAATAATGTATCATTTACAAAACAATTAGTTGAGCTGCAACCCATGTGGAAAGTCAAATTAGTCTTGGAAATGAATTATATAAATTGACAGAATAAGGATAGAATATAAAAAAGATTATATTCACATAAAGATGAGCTAAGTTATAATTTAGCAAAAAAGTTTTTTTAAAAATGAAGGGAAACTTTTGCATATCAAAATTGGTACACTATTTTCAAATGGCTGCTTACAAGAGTAGAATCAATGAGTGAAATGTAAAAAAGAGATTCATTTCTTCATTCTCCAAATCATGTCTCTTACCCTCCCCATCCATTTCTTCATGGAAAAATTGTTTTTGCCAATGCAAAAGGGCTGATGCCTAACATGTCTGGTGGCAGCATGCATGGGCAAGCTCAAGAGTGCCATGCTTGCAGATATTGCACCAATGCAGCTTTGGTCAGAGCTTGAGATTCCAAAAGTTCATGAAGTCAGTTTAGTGTGATTTCTTGTCCAAATTGTAAGGTCCCAGAAGTTTCCCCAAGCCACTGAGATACCAAAGAGAGTGAGACTCGAGACGAGGCTTGCAAAAAACAACAGCTTTTATTTATTTAATTTTTTTTGCCAAAGCAAAAGCTGGGTAAATACTATTTCCAAAACATAGACAAAAGCATGTAAGAAATATCCACACCACTGCAAGAGTGACCCAGAATATTATGTATATTTTACCCCATTAGAAACAAAGTTTACCCAATCAGAGATAATAGAATAGAATAGAATAGAATAGAATAGAATAGAATAGAATAGAA
>BLBF01000025.1:23513332-23630045 GCA_015471245.1 Laticauda colubrina
AATAGAATAGAATAGAATAGAATAGAATAGAATAGAATAGAATAGAATAGAATAGAATAGAATACCTTTATTATCATTGCATTCTACAAATACAATGAAATTTGAAAGCTACTCCAGCACAGTGTCCCAAACACCACATCACAATCACACTGCAGAGTATTTAAAAATTAAAATAATTAAAATAATTATTAAAAACCTAGTTTAAAACCTATCTAAAACATATAGTAAGTTAGATAGTTTAAAAATGCCACTATATACATAGGGCTAAATCACATATGCATTGTTTGATTCAAGACAATTATTGCCTTGGAAAAGAAACTGTTTCTCAGTCTATTAGTCCTCATTTTAAGACACCTATAATGCCTCATTGATGGTAACAGTTCAAAATGTGAATGTCCAGGATGAGAATGGTCTGTGGAGATTTTTAGTGCTCTCGAGAGGAGTCTGGTCTCCACAATCTCTTCCAAAGAAGAAAGAGAGCAACTGATGATTTTTTGTGCTGTGTTTATAACTCTCTGGAGAATCTTTTTATCCACTACAAAGCATCCAGCATACCACACCATTACACAGTATGCCAAAATGCTCCCGATGGTAGAACGATAAAAAGTAACCAGCAACTTCTCATCCAGACCATTCTTTTTCAGCAGCCACAGAAAGTGCAGGTGCTGTTGAGCCTTCTTTGCAGTGGCCATAGTGTGGACTGACCAAGTAAGGTTGTCAGAAATATGAGTTCCGAGAAATTTAAACTATGAACTCTTTCCACACAGTCTCCATTGATATATAGTAGGAGAGGCTCTGCTTTGCATCTTCTGAAGTCTATAATCAATTATTTGGTCTTTTTGATGTTCAGGGTGAGGTTATGACTGTTGCACCACAAGACCAGTCTGAGAATCTCTGACCCATAGGCCGTCTCGTCTTCTCCTGATATGAGTCCCAGCAATGTGGTGTCATCTGCAAATTTTATTATACATTTACTGGGACAAGAGGGAGTGCAGTGGTAGGCATAGAATGAATACAAAAGGAGGCTCAATGACAACCCTGTGGAGAGCCAGTGATGAGAGCAAGAGTGGAGGAAAAATAGCTGCCGTTCCTAACAGTTTGGGGTCTGTTAGTAAAGGCCCGGTCCCACTGGCCAACGGACGCAAAACGTATGCATAAAGGACACAGCGGACGAGCAAAATTTCGGGGGTGGCTCCATCCGTTGTCATCCATTCCAAAAAGTGGTGAAATTTGCATAAACAGAACGGAAAAGAATGGAAAAGAACGGACGTGGGTAGTATGTAGCGGGGATGTTAAACGGATGTTCATAGGAAGCCTAGCGGATGACAGCGGATGGAAGTGGATGACACATCCAAAGGGGTTCCGCGGGAGAATTTCAAAGCGGATGCATAGCGGAAGGGGCAGATGCATAGTGGATGAAGTGGATGTATCACGGACGCCTAAAGAAAACAAAGGGGATGCTGCGCGGATGTATATCGGATGCAAAGCATTCACTGCACATGCGGGGAGTATGAATTGCTTCAGCTCCGCGGATATAAAAGGATGCAGCACGCATGCAGTCAGCCTACAGGGGAAAGATGTGCTGCCACATATATCTAGCAGGAACATCATGGTTCGTCAGTCATGCAAGAAGAGGAAGCCCGTGCCTACTCGTTCCAACCCTGGCAAGAAGGCCAGAACCAGTATCCCACCCCGTGGCACTGACTCTGAAGTTGCTGCTGCTGCTGCTGCTGCTACTGTGGTAGACCAGCCCCAAGGCCCTCAAAGCCCTGCTGCTGAAGGCCCTGCTGCTCAAGCCCCTGAACGCCCTGCTGTTCAAGCCCCTGAAGGCCCTGCTGCTCAAGCCCCTGAAGGCCCTGCTGCTCAAGCCCCTGAAGGCCCTGATGAAGCCCCTGCCAGAGGGACGAAGAGGCAAGGAAAGCAGAAGGGAGAGAGGAAACAGTACACCGTTTCTGAGGAGCATGAGGATGAGGTGCTGGAATGGCTGAGGGAGAACGAGTACCTGTGGAGAAAGGGCCACAGACTCTATCGCGACACCAAGGAAAAACAGGCAGCTTGGAGAGTCAAGGCAGAGAGCCTGGGCTACATTTCAGACCTACTCCTTGGATGGTGGAAGCACATGCACACCTGGTATGGCAAGCTACACCTGAAGAAATCTGGCCAGGCCGCTGTCAAACTCACTGACCGGGAGATGTACATCATGGTCAAGTGCAGCTTCTTGGAGGGTGAGATCCGCCACCGAGCAGCAGCCCCTCTGACAACCCTCTCCCTCAGATAGCACACAGACAACCAGTCCTCTTCTGACCAGGAGCCAGCTCCCCTGTCCAGGCAGGTGTCTTCAGAGGGCCCCACGGCAGAGACGCCCCCGACAGCTGCACTCCCCATGCCAGCAGATTTGGAGGATCCCGTGGAGGATGACGCTCTGCTGTCACAAATGGAGGAAGAAGAAGCAGCCACAAATGGAGGAAGAAGAAGAGGCCAACCCACCCCCACCCCCACCCCCAGCTCCAGAGGATGCAGGCAGAGAGGCAGATTGGAGGGCCAGGACCACAGTGTGCTGTTGGAGATCAGGGACACAATAAAGACCAGCACAGAACTTCTCTCTCAGCTGGTCCACAGTGACATACCATCCTCGGACTGGAAGCCCTTCATCACCTACGTGAGCCAGACCCTCATGGACCTGCCCAAGGCCCAGTACCAGGTGATGAAGCAGAAGATCACAGCACTTCTGCACAACCCTCAAGGCCCAGCTGAAGCTGCTCTTACCCAGTCCAGGTCTGCTCCTCCACCCCAGGTGACGTCACAGCCCTTCCATGGCTTTCAACAGCCCCTCACCTACCAAGGCTACGACTACCAGGACTTCCCACAGCAGAAGCAGAACTTCCCAGTCCAGGCCCAGGTTCATCGCACGCCACAGACACCAGTCCTCACCCAGCTGCAGATCAGATAGCCCCACTACACTCCTCCTTCCTCCACCCCACAGCCAAGCCCGTCAATGGACAATCTGTCATCAGTATTGGGCCTGACATCTCAAGTCCTTGATGAAGGGCATCTCAACCTCACGGGACTGAGTCAGCTCTCGGATAGCTTCCTGAACACACCACCATCTGTTGTACCCTCGGGGCCAAGCACCCCAATGGTGCCTCAGACCAGCACTCAAGCCACAGACACCTCCACAGTCCCTGCCCGCTTAACAGCTGAGACCATGGACATGACTCAGAGTGACTGAGACTAATGTCAAAGACTGAGTTGTCCTTGTTAGGTTTATCTTTGCTTAAGACACTTTACTTGGTTCATTTTGCTTTTTTAATAAAGTCATAAAGTTTACCTAAGAAAGTTAATAAAGGTTATCTTTGATTAAGACACTTGGTTCATTTTATTTACTTGGTAAAGTGTTGTTGAAAACTTTGAAAAAATGGTTAAGCCTTTGCATGCTTGTGGGATAGATAAGGATAGTTGTGGGATAGATAAACCTCCAGTGCAAGCATAGTGGGACTGTATGGTCCACCATCCCAGCTGCCACACATATGGACCTTTTTTATCAATAACAATTTATTCATTGATCAACACATTTTAAAATAAACAAATCTCTTTATTAATTCCCTATTCATTGTAGGACCACTCAACATACATGGCACAATCTCATCAGTGTTATGCGACAGGCTCAAGGAAACATCCATTAAGCATCTCCCATCCTGTCTTGCCACTCCACTGCTCCAGCTGGGGAGTTGCATCAGTGTTTCAGGAGGTTGCGTTGCTTCTTCCCTTCACGTGAAGCTCTGTTGGGGCCTTGTACATCCACAGTGTCTATCAGGTTTAGTCCTTGCCTCCATTCACCAGGCTCCATGTCCCCATTGCCTTGTTGGAGGTCCACGAGCCTGTTCTGCAAGACTGGGTAGCGGGTGCACATGAGATTGTGCAGGATGCAGCAAGCTTCCAGGATGCTCCCCACAGTCTGTGGCTCATGCTGCATGGTGGTGAGAAGTACCTGGAACCTGTTGGCCAGGATGCCAAAGGCGTTCTCCACCACCCGTCTTGCCCTGGACAGCCTGTAGTTGAAGATCCTCTCTTCACGGGTGAGGTATCTTGAAGTGCAGGGCTTCATGAGGTAGGTTCTGTGGGAGAAGGCATCATCACTCACGAAGAAGTAGGGCACATCTTGTGTGTCATTGGGTAAGGAGTCTGGATCTGGAAAACCCATGATGAGGTTGCGTTCCAGCCCATCCTTGAGGTCACTTGCGTTGTATACCTGGCCATCTGAAGCTGATCCGTTGCCTGAAGCATCAATGTAGATGAACTTGTAGTCAGCATCAACCATGGCAAAGAGGATGATACTGAAAAAGCCCTTGTAGTTGTAATAAGTGGACCCTGAGTTGGAGCTTTGCAGGCCACGTGCTTGCCATCTATGGCTCCAACGGTGTGGGGAAAGTTCCACCTCTGATACCACTCTTCTGCAAGTTTTCTCCAGCCTTGTTCAGTGGTGGGGCTCTTGAGGAGCTCCTCCACGTATTCTTCGATGATGGCCTGCACCACTTCTCTGACCACTTTGCTGATGCTGATGCTCCACGCATACTGCATGTTTCTGTATGTAGTTCCAGAGGCCAGGTGCTGCAGAGTCAGTGCCACCTTCAGTCTGGGGTCCAGGTTGGGACAGAAGTTGGTGCTAGGCTTGGTCAACCTGGGTCTCAGCCGCTCCACAACTTCGTCAAACATGGCTGGTGGCATCCTCATGAAGTGATGGAATGCACGAGGGTCTTCATTCCTCAGCTCCACCATCAACTGGTCATACAGTCCAAACTCCATTCTTCTCATGATCCATCCTCGGACCCACACAGCTCTTGGACCTCTCCTTCTTCTCCTTGTGTATAAAAGTTGAAACAGTCTGAACAGGTTTTGGTTCTGGTGATGAATGAGCGCAGCTATCATACAGACTGTGTCATCATCCATGGTGGAGAACAATTGATGATGTTGAAGACCAAGACCAAGGGTGAAGAAGTCTGTACACCACGGCTGCTGGACTCGTACTGAGATCCAGATGATTTTCTCCCCCTTTTTATAGAAAATATCGGTTGTCCGCTAGGTGTCCTTCTATATACTCTAGACATACTCCAGACATCCTAAATATACGAGATACATCCCAGATACAAATGTTTTGTCCGTTTTTAATCCTTTATATACGAGATGCATAAACTTACATCCTTTCTATTTCCGTGCTACTAACGCTGTGTAGACGTTCTGTGTACCTTTTGTTTCCTCCCTCTTTCCGTTTTCAGCTGCAGTGGATGTGAGTTGAGGGGATGGCCAGAGGATGCAGAGAGGATACAGCGGACATTTTACAGATGATAATGGACATAGAACGTTTGTTGCGCATATATGTCGCGGATGTACATCGTACGCGGCAGAAAGTTCATCCGTTCACAAAGTTTTGTGCAGCTCAAAACTTCTTGCATGGATGAAATTGCAGTGGACGAATGCTCGATGGATAGATTGTATGAAACACGTATGCAATGAGTACACAACGGATGCATAGCGTTTTCCAATGGACGGCAAGCTTTTTTTAACATTTTACATCCTCTTTGCATCCGTAAGTGCAGCGGGACCAGGCCTTTAAGAAAGTCCTTTATCCAACAGATGTGAGAGGAGAGGCCCATTTCTAGCAACTTCTTAATCAGTTTTCCCTGAATGATGGTATTAAAAGCTGAGCTGTAATCAATGAAAAGCATCCTTACATAGCTCCCACTATGCTCTAGATGTTTCAGTGCAATATGGAGAGCCATGGCAATAGCATCGTCTGTGAATATGTTATTCTGATAGGCAAACTGGTATGGGTCAAGGTTTGATGGGAGGCAATCCTGTATATATTTAAAGACCAGTCTTTCAAAACACTTTATAATTATGGGCGTGAGAGCTACTGGTCTATAGTCATTTAAAGTATCAGGAGAGAGCTTTTGGGGAACTGGAATAATAATGGAAATTTTGAGACAAGATGGAACAATGGCTTGTGTAAGAGACAAGTTAAAAATATTTGTAAACACACAACAATGGTTTGTTACCAACATGGTCTTTAAAGCGTTCTTTGCTCAGGCCCCTGTCTCTGTCCACCTTATCTACGGACTATTCCTATAAGCCTTGTATGGGGGCAGTTTCCCTCCCTGCCAAGTTTATTCAGCAGAATGCTTTCAGGATTCAGAAACTATGAGGCAGGAAACTCCCTACTCTGGTTCCTTTATCTATAGGACCTGATATTCCTGGATTACAGTTTCTTCAATATTTTCAAGGATGTGCCTAGATTTGAAGCCAAGAACAGAAGCGAGACACAGAAGCAAGATAACAAACTTTGTACTAATGCTAACCAGTATCAAGGCTACAATTTACTAAGCTAGAATTAATTCCTAACAACTAATTTCTGACAGTATACAATTTTTACTGTAAAGTAGAAACCAATAACAAAGCTTAATTCCTAATAAATGATTTCTAGCAGCATATCATATCAAAGCAAACAGCAAATATTGGTTTTATCACTATGCTCCTTGAAAATGAATATGTGTTTATTGTGTTATTAACCTTCATTTCTCAAAATTTGAAAAAGGATTGCTAAGGATCATATGTAATGCAAAAAAAATGATGTTGAAAGGAACTTTATATCTAAATATTTTATCTAATTCCTAGACATATTATTCAGCACACTATATCATGGATGATTTCAAGAAGGACCTTTTATACTGCTTAGATAATAACCATACTCATCTAATTTTGGTGGATAATGGAACTCATGGGTGTCAAGGCATAGAGACAAAGCTACGCACCCAGTTAGAAAAATATATTTCAGAATGTATTATTCCAGGTGAGTTTCTAATAAGGATTATTATTTTTGAATGAAATATCAATTAACACCAAGTGTTATAGTTATTTTTGAGGAAGAATGAATTAATTTGACTTACATATTGTTTAGTTTTTTTTAAATTAGGACATTATATTTAAAAGGCAACTATATTGATGTAACAATTGAGTGAATCAATAAATATGTTTAACATAAAATATTAAGGAGCCAAAAAATGCATCCTGTCTCCTCCCCCACCTCCAGCCAGCCTGCGGAGGACAAATGCAATGTTGATCCAGCCCTCCAAGAAATCCAGTTTGACACCCCTGGTATAGATTACCCCGCTAGAGCAGGGGACTGGACTAGAAGACCTCCAAGCACGGGTGGGATTCTTCCAGTTCACACCTATTCACTATAACCAGTTGTTAATATTTTAAGCAGTTTGGAGAACTGGCTGTTAGAAGAAATTACTGGCCTAATCCTGTAAGGAAGGCAGGAAAGAAATATTCTGTTGTTTCCTCTCCGTTAATCCTTATTACAATCTTGGCAAGACTAGATTTCCTGTCTCAGGAACTTCTCTGGAGTTATTTTTCTCTCCTTTGGTGGCACTTTGCTTGTGTGGAGTGACCATTCAAAGTTACAATGGCACTGAAAAAAAGTGCCCAGAGAGATGGCTCTGCATGCCACTTCTAGCACATGTGGCATAAGTTCACCATCATGGGTATAGGGTCTCCTGCTTCAGCAGTGGATTTGGACTAGAAAACCTTCAGGGTCCCTTCCAACTCTGTTATTCTGTTTTTAGTCCAATTGGGAAGGCAGTGTAGGGAAACAAAAGTCTAATGGAGGGATGAATGCTAATTTCCATCAAGTTTTCAACTTCATATGTAAGGTTAGCCCCTTCTGATAAGCTTGCTATTGCTATGCTGCTAACATTCAAGCAATAATTCATTGCAGGCAGATTATATCCTTTGCATATACATTCTTAAAGAAATTAGAATATGCTGAATACAGATAGTCCTTGGGTTACCACAACAATTGGGAGAAGAATTTCCATCACTAAGCAATGCAGTTATGAAGCATAATCCCATGTGATTGCATTGGCTAGTGACTTCAATTCCAGAACTCCCAATTGTTGCTATAATCGCAGGACTGTGTGGATTGTTAAGCGAGGATTTTGCATGACCACAACATTGGAATAGGTAGCCAGGCCATAGTGGACAAGTGCTACAGGAAGAAAGGTTAATGCCAAGGCAAGTACTAAACAGTATGGATGGGCAGGCAGGTGCTTTGTTATATGGGGAAGCAAGCACTGCAGATGGTACTATTGAATATGGGTGGATGGATGCTGCAGGAAGGTGCTGCAGATTGCAGGTAGGTAAGCAGATGTATGGGCACCTGCATTAAGTATGAGTGGATGGGTGCTGTGGAACCCTGGCAGGTGGAAAAGTGTTGGGATTAGGAGCAACTTGCGGGAATGATTTGCAGTTGCCTGCAGGTTTCTCCACTGTTTGTGGAGAGCTGTCAAGAAAGATTGCAAACGGAATCACATGACTGTGGGATGCTACAACAGTTGTAATTGTAAGCCAGTTGGCAAATGCCCAAATTGTGATCATGTGATTGCAGGGATGCTTCAATGGTCATAAATTACCCAGAGTTGCTGAAAGTGAGATAGACTGCATATAATTTGAATGAATAAATATACATCCTTCAGTGGCATGATAACTTTGAACAGTTACTGAACAAATGATCATAATAAAACTAGCTGTACTCCCAAATTTATGTGAAGCAGTGATTTTATTTCAAAATTAGGATAAAATGTTTTGGTTTTACATGCAAAATGCTACCAATCTTTTCCTGGTAGGAAGAATAAGTATCGACCTTAGCCAGGTATCTCCTGACTAAGATTATTCTACAGATTATTCTAAAATTATAATCATGCAGGATTTTGCTACAGCTTTCCAAAATTAGATCTGCATTTCAAATGAAATAATCCGAAAGTATAGACCTGAAAATAACTCATAACCTGCTACATTCCAGGTCAACTTTTAGATTGTAAAAGTGATCATTTCCCAATGGTTATATAATCCTTACTTTATTATTTGTTTGTTAAGTTCCTGCTTCAGCCTTGTTTAATGGCTAATTTTGGATGTTCACATTTAAAATGAACCGATTAAATGGGTAAATCTGCCTCAGAGATGCTAAAATTTTTGCAATTTCACTATTTTTCATCTATTATTTGAGGCCCATAATTCTATTATTTTGAGACAATTATTCATGTCCTTCATCAAATATTTATCTCATCAAATAGACGTTTGGTGCAAAGTGTTCTCTTTAAAAAGATATCCTTGCACCAGAAGCAATTAAATTCACGTGAGCTCTCTGCTCCAAATTCCTTATTTTATCACAGTTGTACTTCTCCAGTTAGAGCTTTGTTGAGGCCCATCTGATTTTTTACCAATCAAAGTACTAGCTTAAACACATCTCTAAAATGAATCCTTAGTTCAGTTATATTTATAAACTGATAATTTGCCATGGAAGAAGAAAATAACCTTCAACCTAGTCTACTGTGGACTCACGTCCAAATCCCTATCTATATTGGATTGTAAAAATAACAAACTTGGAATGAGCACAGAATTTCAATCACTTTGCACCACTGCTTATTACAAGCTAATTTCACCATTCCCAAATATTCTTACTTTATACTTCTGTCCGCATGCAGGAGGGAACTCAGACTGGCATGCTTAAATATATTCCATGATACTGACTCAGAGATTCAAGAAATATCTCCTATCCAGAGTACATTCAGACACTGAACTTAGTGTCTATGTCATTTTAAAAACTCCTATCCCATACTTGCCAACATTTTGAAATCCTGAAGAGGTAGATTTTGCGAGGGAGTGAAGTGACCAAGCCTGAGCGTGCTTGCGCGTGAGGGGGGGAGGGTGTGGACTTTTTTTGTTTTTCAATATCAAAATATGGGATTTGGTGCATGCTTTTTAACCTTTTTAAAGGGTTCTTGGTATTGATAAAAAACATATAATCCATGTAAATCTATGAACTATTTTGTAGACTATGCATATAAAAATAAAACTTGTCAAATACACCTCTTGATGTGCTTTCCAAACTTTTGACAGTCTTCAGCTGCTTCTTCTATTCAAATATTTTTTCACATCGTTAATCCCTCCATGAGTCACTTTGAAATCAGCCACACACACGGTACAACACACATGGGACTCACCCAGCCTTGACGATTTGATACAATCAAATTGAGAGCTCCACTCACTTTTGAAGGTGTTTTCATACCTAGCTTTCTTCTTTTTGTGTCCAGATGACTCGCAGGCCGCCATGATGATCGCGAAATTGAGCAAAACTAATAAACCAAGCACTTTCATAGGCAATACAAACTAGCTCCACAAAGTTTTTGCAGTATTGTTTACAGACCTACAACTAGAACAGTCAGCCACTATGCGTACGTACAGTACGTCTACATAAAACCAAAGATACTACATGCGATCCAAGTTAGATATGAAAATACATGTACGTTTAATACAATCACGTACGTACACGGCCAGCTGGGATCATGCCACGCCGTATGCCACATCGGCCGCACCACGCACACGTGAGCTACCAAAACTTTACTATTATGTGTGGTTCTAGCTACACCATAGAGATGTATACATCTCTATGAGCTACACGTACACGTGTACAATAAGTCTTGCACGCACGTAGATATGATAGAGACTGGTGCGCCACTGCAGTGTGCATACATTGTCTTGTGTGCATATTAGAAGGCTGAATACAGCGTTTTTGAGGAACGAGTTCCTTGAAATTATTATTCTAATTACTAGCTAGTAATTAGTAATTATTCTAATTACTAGCTTATTTTAGGGAATCAACGCACAATGAAGGGAAAATATTTCTTCCATTTCATTTTATGGTAGGTTTGCTACAAAATCGGTAGATCAGAAGAGAAAATTGGTAGCCGGTCAAAACCTCTAAAAAGCGGTAGTCTACCGCCCAAAGCGGTAGAGTTGGCAAGAATGCTATCCTTTGAGGATAGAATTGATCTCACATCTAATCTCATATTATCTAAACTAGTCCCCCCAAGTAAAAATATGGTCCTTTCCTTCTTTAATAACCAAGACTGAAAAGTCTGTAAGGTAGCCAAATTCTGTACACTCAAAAGGTAGGATAGCAACTTGTTGATAGTTGCCAGAACTAACTATTCTGCCATCTTGTGCAAATAAATTTCTGAAGGCTCCAGGCACACTCTGTTTTATGGACAATTATACCCAATTAAAAAAGAGGGGAGGTATTTCTATGAGTTACATTTGGCAGATGAGTCACATGTTGGTTCCCTTGCACATTAAATATCTGAGATATCTAAATTGGTTAATTAGCTGAAAGCAGGAAATAAACCATGAGGTGACAATAAATGCTGTATTTAATTTATTCCTTCTAGCCAATCTGATATGGTGTGCTGCCCCCACTCACGCACATATGAGGGTTAGTGTTGAGAGCTTTATTCAGTCTGTTCCCCCAACAGTTCTATTTCAGGTTTTCAGTTAACCCCTAGCTGCCAGCTTAGTGCAGTTATTGGCTCATGGCCAAGTAGATAACCAAAAGCAAAACAAACTTACAGCCAAACCTAAAACACTCTTGGAAATAAAGGTTCTGTTTGGATAAGCTCCAAAAATAAACACTCCAAATTCCCTCCAAGGTCCAGGGCCTCCACTGAGGTTTGTCAACAAATCTGGTGGTCCAATTTCAGGGCTTGCAAGGAGAAGTCACAGGAATTTTCCAAGCCAGGAATTCAGGGGGTCGCTTTCAGCGAAGCCAGCCATGAACAAGCTACAGACTAACCTTCCAGGCAACGGCCAATTAATCCACCCAAAAGATAACCAGCTGCTACAAATACAAACTCTCTCCAGAACTGAATTAAATCCATGAGCTGTAGAGTTCCGGAAAACAAACAATCATCTACCCACGACTCACATGTTGCTTCCAGCAATACCTCTCTCTGCCTGCAGTGCTAAATAGTCCCTCCCGGTGCAGCCCATAAAGAGGGGTGGGGCCTTTTCCCCATCAATCTGGCAGATCTCCACTTCTCTGCCCTGCGCACTGTAGCATCCATCAAGGCCGGCAGCTCCTCCCCCTCTTCCTCATTGGCCTGTAAGCTTTCTCCAGTCAAGGCATGTTCTGACAGCAGCTCAGAGTAAGCAATTCCGGACGTGCCAGGAATGCTCTCATTTTCCCTCTAGGCCTCTGAGGAAGGCATGGATGAGCCATCATCCTCAGGAAATATCACATGTGGATGTTGAGGCTTATTTCAGTGGAAATAAATTTGGAAACCGGAAGACAGATTTTGATACACTGTTAATCAAAATAAGGTAAATTTATAATATTGCTAAAAACCATCTGTTTATGTGTCATATGCTTGTTTTTCAGATTCTAATTATGGTGGAAAGATTCCAATTGTGTGCTTTTCTCAAGGAGGAGGAAAAGAAACCCTGAAAGTAAGATATTTCCTCGGCCCCAGAGGCATTTATAGAAAAAGACAATCTTTCAGCATTTATAGCCCTTTAGATGATTCCTCCCCCCATAAAATAATATAGCTTTTTAATATTTTGAATGTGGTTTCCATCCTTTTAAGTACATTTGTTTGTTTTATAAATTGCATTTTAATTAGTCTGGAAATCAACTCTCTACCATGCATTTCATAAATGGAGGGACCAAAAAACAAGCAGGAATGCAGCACCGGTTATTGTCTCATAATGTGTGAACTTGCAAACAGCACAACCAGAGGTGGTATTCAGCAGGTTCTGACCAGTTCTGGAGAACCAGTAGCGGAAATTTTGAGTAGTTCAGAGAACCGGCAAATCCCACCTCTGACTGGAGATTTTACAGTATCTTTCCCCTGCCACACCCACCAGTAGTAAAAAAATTTGAATCCCACCACTGAGCACAACACTTTAACAAATAACTGACAACTGCTGCATCTGTGCATGATCTTTTGGAACTGAATCTAACACTCCATAGCCATACAGCAAAAGTAGTTTCCTTACTACTGAGATCCTCTAGTGTTTTGCTAAGGGAATGTGCCTTAAGATGCAATACACAAAGTAACTGATCTCTGAGAATAGACTGGCTTGCACTAAGAAAAGCGATGTACTTAGAGCAAATATTTCAGATCATACACTGAAATACATATAATCTAAACTAAATCTGTAACTATAACTATAATTACTATCATAACCATGGACTAAAAGACTTCTAAAGATCTGTTTCCAAAGTTAGGTTTCTATGAAAGAATAAGCAATGTTAATATTACAGACTTGTGTGCTACCTGAGACTGGTGTTTTTCTGCCTCTCAAATTTTACAAGTTACCAGATTTCTCTGACTCACTCTATAATCCTGTATTTGTTTGCTATCAGGAGTGCTCAGGGGACAAAATTCTACACAAAGGAAGGCAGTATGCTCGTGTGGCATCCTTACTATTCTCTGAGCTTAGTTGTTTGCTTACAGACATTTCATTACCTGACTAACATCAGTGAAGTAACATCTACATTGCTAGGAGGGAGTGTGTCAGATCTGCCATCATTATTAAATAGAAATGATCCTTGGCCTCATTTGTTGAAAATTGTATAGTTTTATTAGAAGTCAAGTATATTGCAGTAATGCATAGCCAGAACTGAGAATCACACACCAAAATCCCCAAGTTCAACTTTTCCCTTCCTTAGCTACCTCCCATTACCCAGTCCCAATTTGCCCCCTCCCTCGCAGCCAGTCAGGTTCAGACAGGATACTTTTGTAATTTTTGTTCAAGCCACAGGATGGTATGCAACTGCTATGCTGGGTGACCTTAAAGCAGCATTTCCTTCCCTCCCGTAACCCCATAATTCATGGCAGTCTGTCACCAAATAATAGTGAAGCACAAGTAAGCATTAAGGTGGCAACTGACACAGGATTTGCTCCCTGTTTATATTGTTAGTTTGTCCTGACAGTGTTGATTGGGGAAGGAGGGGTGTTTCTCTCCTTGTAGTTCCTTGATTAAAATATTGCTTTCTATTTGATTGCTAGTCTGGTGTTGGCTGCTGGAGATGTTATGTCCTGTTCTTTTTAATTCTTTCTTAACTTTTTTATTGTCTCTTTTGAATGGTGCCTAAATGGCTTTACTTTTACTATATGCCTATTGATAGCCAACTTGTCTGAATGCCAAGCTTCCATAAATTTCCTGGCATTTTTGGATATAACTCAGACTAGAATGCTCACAGTTTCTCAGTGGAAACTATGAATGAATCTATCCGTGAAAGTTTTCATTTTCAATTAAGGAGTTTTCATCATGTCTTCTGACTGCTGGTTGGTATTCATGGAGCTGCTCTGCTAGTCTTCTCCCTGTCTGTCCTACATAATGGTTGTACACTGTATGTTGGGCTATTGGATCTTTTGGTTTACCTAAGAGGTTTTGGAGGGCATTCACCCCCACGCAAGCAAAAGTATGGATCCAGTACTGATATGTAGACATTTAAAAAATTGGACAATTAGAGAAGGCACATGAAAAAACATCTTCAAAAGAAGAAAACAAGACAAGAAGAAAACAATAATATACCATCATTCCTGAATATTTTCATCAGCAGAAGAAATAAATAAATTAGAAACGTCTTATGTAAAACAACCTATATTAACCATGTTCTGTATAAAATAGTTTACTCCAAATCCTCGATTGTGATTGGCTAGAAAAGCCAGCATAGGGATTGGTTCACTAGGAACCAATCCAAAAGAGCTGCCAAAAGGCAGCAAAACCAAGTAACTGTCATTGGCTACAAGCCGGCAGGCAAGCCGTATATAAAGGCTGCCGCGGCAAGAGCCAATCTGTTCCGTTTTCACTTAACTGTTGAAATAAGGACTTTTACTGTTGGAACCCGGTCTACCTCACGTTTTTCCAGACGGAACACTGGCAACGAAGGTGGGATTGTCCTAAAACCTGAGAATGTGCACGCGGCGAATTGAAACCCAGGCTTGAAGCGATGGCCGGAAATAATGCACTGCCCACACCCTTCAATCCCAATGAAGAAGATTTGGAATCCTACGTAGACCGTTTCCAAATGTACTTAGAAAGTAACGAGATGGAAGAGATCTCAGACCAGCGTAAGAGGGCTGTCTTCTTAACGCATTGCGGACCAACGGTATTCAAAATGGCCAAGGCATTGGCGAAGCCCAGAGACGTAAAACAAATGACCTGGCCCGAACTCCAGCGAATGTTGAAGGCTCATTACGCACCAATGGTGTCAAATCTCATCAAACGGCACGAATTCTACCGAAGGGACCAAAAAGAAGGCGAGACCATCATTGATTTTGTGGCGGCCTTCCGACAACTGGGGGGAGCATGTGAGTTCCTGAACTTAGATGAAGCCATGCGAGATCGAGTAGTATTGGGTTTAAAAGACTCTAATTTACAAAGTAAATTGCTAAATAAACCCAACATAACCATGGCTGAAGCAATCGCAGAAGCCACAGCTGCAGAAGCTGCAAAAAAGTCAGCGGCTACCATGAAACAAATGAACGAGAACAATGATGAAAGGAGCCTAACCAGAGGGAAGAAGCAATTTCCCGCCACCACACACCATGAAGATTTTGACAAGACATCAGAATCTGGAAAAGAAGACGATGAGGTCCACCGCCTATACGCCAACAAAAAAAGCTGCGAAAAAAGAAACTGGCAGGAATGCGCCGGTTGCGGAGGAAACCACCCTCAAGCCGATTGCAGATTCCTTGATGCCATCTGCAGAGCTTGTAAGAAAAGGGGACACATCGAGAAGGTCTGTAGGAATCCAAAAAATAACAGCCCTAACAGACGCAGTAACTCTCCCCCACAAGCTAAATCGAAACAAGCCGAGAGAAAGTGGGAGCGCAACAAACGATCCAGTAACCAAGAAAAGACCCATCAAACTGTCACTATCGGAAGCGCTCAGACGGAAAGTGGAAAAAAAAGTTAAAATCATCGTAAAAATCGAAGGCAGCCCCTTTGAGAAGGAGGTCGATTCAGGGTCTTTCCTGTCAATGGTGTCATGGGACACAATCAGACAACTGGTCCCAAATATTAAACTAAAAGAGCTCCAGAAACAAAAATTAACTCTGAAGGACTACCAAGGGAATCGAATCCCTGTGGTAGGTCTAGGACATTTCCGAGTCGCTTACAAGCAGCATGTTGAAGTCCTGCCTCTGACAATAGTCGACCGAGACCGACCCAGCCTCCTGGGCATCGAATGGTTCGCACCATTGGGCATCGGAATGACCGGAGTAGACCGAGTGGCCGCAACCGACTGGGAAGAAAACCTGATCCACGAGTTCCAGGACGTTTTCGATGGCTCCCTAGGCAGGTATCGGGGGACCCCAATTTCTTTTAGTCTAGACTCCCAGGTGGCTCCTAGAAGATTAAAGGCCAGACGAGTTCCCTTTGCATTAAAAGCAAAAATAGAGGAACAATTGAATAAATTAATTGACCGAGGGGTTTTGGAACCTGTTGACCATGCTAAATGGGAGACGCCAATAGTAACAGCAGTTAAACCTGATGGGTCGGTACGCATCTGCGGAGACTACAAGGCTACCCTGAACCATGCGCTGCAACAAAGCGCATACCCGGTGCCAGTCGTACAACATTTGCTACACTCACTCGGGGGAGGAAAATTTTTTGCTAAACTAGATCTAGCACAAGCTTACCAACAGCTTCCAGTAGACCCCTTAATGGCTGAGGCACAGACAATAGTGACTCACAAAGGGGCATTCAAGTGTAACAGACTTCAGTTTGGAGTGAGTGTGGCCCCAGGCATTTTCCAAAGCCTCATGGAACGCCTATTAAATGGAATAAAAGGGGTCGTACCATATTTTGACGACGTCATGATTTCGGCTAAAGATACGACCCAACTAGAAAAAAGACTAAGAAATGTACTAACAAAATTTAGAGAATCCGGTCTGAAAGTTAAAAAAGAAAAATGCTGCTTAATGACTGATCGCGTCGAATTTCTGGGCTACTTAATTGACGGAGTGGGTATACACCCTACCGAAAAAAAAGTCAAAGCCATTAAAGAGGCACCACAGCCAAAAAACAAAACGGAATTGCAGGCATTTTTGGGTCTAATAAATTTCTATAACATATTCCTCCCCCACAAAGCAACAATAGCGGAACCATTACACCGTTTGCTGGATAAGAAAACTAATTGGACTTGGGGTCATAGAGAGCAAAAAGCATTCCAGAAAATAAAAAATGTATTAACATCAAACACCATTCTTATCCAGTTTAGTAACACACTTCCATTGACGGTAACCTGCGACGCCTCACCGTTTGGAGTCGGTGCCATCCTGAGCCACCAATTGCCAGATGTGAGAGAGGCACCCATCGCTTATTACTCAAAGACTCTGTCTAAAACAGAACGTAACTATAGTTAACTAGACAGAGAAGCCCTGGCGATCGTCGCCGGAGTGAAACGTTTTCACGAATACCTTTGTGGAAGAACATTTTTGATTGTAACGGACCATAAACCGGTGCTAGGAATTCTGGCGGGAAACAAGCCTACACCGAACATTTTATCCCCATGGATGACTAGATGGTCAGAATTCCTTGCAGCATACTCTTACACATTGACACATCGACCTGGGAAGCAAATCTCCCATGCAGACGCATTAAGCAGAGCACCACTGCCGACGATGGAGGAAGACCCGGTGCCAACAATGACAACCCTGCAAATAGAAACATGCCCCGAACTACCAATATCTCCAAACGATGTTGCCAGAGCCATCGCAAAGGACCCAGTGACTGCCCGCATATTAAACTGGGTAGGTAAAGGCTGGCTGGAAAACCAAAAAAACTGAAAACTTTAAACCTTTCCGGACCAGACAAACCAAACTCTCAATTCAAAAAGGTTGTTTATTGTGGGGTGATCGGGTAGTAATTCCTCCTAAACTACAGACTAGGGTGTTGGGTATGCTTCACGAAGGCCACCCTGGTATCGTAAAAATGAAAAGCCTCGCTAGAAGCTATGTCTGGTGGCCTGGTTTAGATAAAGATATTGAATATTGGGTTGCCACTTGCACTAAATGTCAGAAAACCAGGCCTTCCCCACCACAAGCACCCAAAAGGGACTGGGAGACCCCACGAGGCCCCTGGTCTCAGATCCACATTGATTTCGTGGGTCCTACTAGGGGGCATACCTTTTTAATTGTCGCAGATGCATACTCAAATTGGCTGGAGGTTGTAGTAATGTCATCTACGTCAACCGAGGCGGTCATTAAACAACTTAACAAACTTTTTGCAACCCATGGATTGCCGGACGTCCTAGTGTCCGACAACGGGCCACAATTAACCGCCATCCAATTTAAACAATACCTAGCCTCCCTAGGTATACGCCATGGACTGACCACGCCGGCCCACCCGGCAGCAAATGGTAGGGCGGAGAGAATGGTCAGGTTTACCAAAGAGGGTTTAGAGAAAATGGACCTTGGGGATGTCCAGGATAAAATCAACCGTCTACTCACCCTCCAACATATCACACCCAGCACCATAACCAACAAAAGCCCAGCAGAGTTATTAATGGGAAGAAAACTTAGGTCACAATTAGACAGGTTGCACCCAAATTACACATTGGAGAGACCCCCCCGACTCCTCCAGCCGTTGCCGAACATTTGAAATCGGCGACCTAGTCTATGCAAAAAATTTTACCAGGGACCGCCTATGGCTTCCAGCCACAATCACACAACTCACAGGCCCCCGGTCCTACCGACTAACCATAGATGATGGCAGGGAATGGAAGCAGCACATAGACCAGCTTCGTTCCCGAAACATTGAAAGAAATACAAACGCACAACCACAAAAAATAAAAATCGACGAAAACAAAACCAAAGAAGGGGGGGAAATACAAGAAAATAATAAAGAACTTTTAAAAATAAACCCAGAACATCTAACCAATCAAAAAGAGCAAAAAGGAAACTTACGGTTAGATGAGACTTGCGAAAATAATCCAGACGAAGGGGCCAGCCAAGCCAGCTCGACCTTCCCGGAGAAACCAAGAGGGAGCGGCAAAACCACTGGCCTGAGAAACTCAAGTGGTAGCAAAATGGCCGACTCACCCTTCCAGGTGGTTCCATGGAAAAGAGCCAGAGAGACAGCAACCCCATCCGAACCGGTTGAAGTCTCCAGCGAAAATGAACCGTGCAAGTCCAGTAGAATCAGGAGAAGCCCTACCTACCTGCGCGACTACGTCACCACGTAGGACTAAACCAAGGGGGGAGGGATGTTCTGTATAAAATAGTTTACTCCAAATCCTCGATTGTGATTGGCTAGAAAAGCCAGCATAGGGATTGGTTCACTAGGAACCAATCCAAAAGAGCTGCCAAAAGGCGGCAAAACCAAGTAACTGTCATTGGCTACAAGCCGGCAGGCAAGCCGTATATAAAGGCTGCCGCGGCAAGAGCCAATCTGTTCCGTTTTCACTTAACTGTTGAAATAAAGACTTTTACTGTTGGAACCCGGTCTACCTCGCATTTTTCCGGACAGAACAAACCAAATGCTCCACTACTAAAGTAACAATCTTCCACAAGAGGATCTATGTACCAAGATTATTCCAGCAAATACAAATGCACTACAATAACTTAGAACACCAAAAAAAGGAAACAGACTTGGACAACTTCTCCGAACAAAATGGATACTCACATTTATCAAAAAGTGCCTTACCTTGCAATCTAATACAGCACAATTAATACAAGCTATGAAAAGGATATAACAGCCACTATATAGGACAGAGAGGCAGAAACAGTCCATGAACATCAACTAGCAATCAGAATAAAGCAATAACTGTGCTTTAATCAAGACACTAACAAAGAAAAACCTACTGTATATGAACAGGCAGCAAAGCCTATACCCTCTAGCACTGATTATGTTCCCTGATCAGATAACTGTTGTGGCCTGCGGTGGTTTTGGGTGCTCTTTCTGGCAGTTCCTGGTGGCTACCTCTCCCTGGTGTTTGACTCTCATATTTCTCGTTGGGAGAGGAAGCTGATGAAGAAATTACACCTGCTAGGTTTTACAGGGGATGCCGTGGGAGATTATGGCCTTAAGGATGCCCAATTTAGGGTAGTCCAATGGCTTGTGGACATTGACTTGCAATATCTACAAGCCAGAACTAACAAAACTTTCTCCCCTCTGATCTTCAGCCAATTTAATAATTACGGACTGAGGATGGCTTCCTATTTTTACACTCTAACCATTCCCAAGTATAGAAGAGCTTTCTCCCTAGCTCGCTTTAATGTCTTGCCCTCAGCATTACTGGATGGGTGATTTAAGAGGCTCCCGATTAACGAGCGGCTGTGCCCCGTGACAGAGCTGAGGTTGAAACTGTGAAGCATGTCCTTTTATATTGCCCTGTGTATAATGCACAGATCTAAGTTACTGTCTCCGTGAAACAGACCCTTCTAGACCCAATGTTAGTAATTTGTTCTTATTTTGTCGAGGGGATGCTCCTCATACATCACTTCTCAGGTTTCCAATTTTTTTTTAAGAGCTGTAACCATCAGAGGAGAATGCTGTAATTCCCCTTAGTCAAGTTTTTGGTGACCAATTGTTCATGGTTAATTTTCCTATGTTCTTCTTTTGTTGTACTTGTGTTTTGGTCTGTGACCACAGATGAAGTATTATTATTATTAAGTTCTTTAGTAGTGTAAATCAGTCAAATGTTATTAGTTTTACCAGATAACTGAACAAAGAGATCAAATGAAGTTGGTAATAATAAGCTACTGTATATAGGATTGCTGAAACATAACTACACTACCCTTCAACTCTTATCCAATTTAGCTGGATTTCAATAAAATGATTATACAGATACTTAAAAGGAACTATGGACTTTAATTTAAAACTGCCCTTGTGATCCAGAACTTTTGGATATACAAATTCAGATGGGACTGAAGACAATCTGACCATCAGAAAATATTCTTTTACGTGGGGGAGTTGGATGTGGAAAGAAACAAAGTATAAAAACCTAGAGGTTGAATACTTCACTGAAGAAGTATGTAGGAACGTTGTGGCTGTACAAATTCCTGCTAGACCTCAAACTAAAAGAACCAGTCCCAACAAAATTGTTTGAAGACAATGTGTAATGTATAGAGTAAGAACTGCAGACACAAAGTAGTCCAGTCCAATATGAAGCAAGTGAAACTATCCACTGATATGAACTGTCACTGATAGTTGCACCTAGCAAGCCAGTGCGCAGGATTTTTTCCTCAGGGATAGAAAAGAATTGGGATTGTTAATAAACAGTTAATAACTGTTAATAAATACCAAGCTTAATGTTTTTGGTAGCTGAACTGAGTGACATGGTCCTTGCTCTGATCTGGATATAGGAATTGACTGGGGAAAGTGCTGGTGCAAACATAACTGGATATTACAGCAATTTTCCATCAGAAATTAGGAACCTATCAAAAACATGAATAATTTGTACACTGAGTATACTTTTGAAATTTTCAATGTCAGAAAAAAGGATTTGCTCTGTATAAAGAATAGTAGACTCCTAAATACAGGTTTCTGATTGGCTAAAGAACTTGAATGGGGATTGGTTCCCCATAGCTGCTCAAAGGCGGCAAATATTAAATACCTATCATTGGCTACAAGCCGGCAGAGAAAAACCTATAAAAGGCTGCCGCAGCTTGAGCCAATGTTCCGTTTTTCAACTGTGTTATAAAATAAAGACTTTGTTGTTGGAACCTGGTCTACCTCGCGTTTTTCCAGATGGAACACTGGCGAAGAGGATGAGATCGTCCTAAACGCGAGACTGAGCACGCGGTGACAGATAAAACCAGACGAAGAACAATGGCTGGAAACAACGCACCGCCCGCACCCTTCAATCCCAATGAAGAGGATTGGGAATCCTACGTAGACCGTTTCCAGATGTACCTGGAGAGCAATGAGATGGAGGAAATCTCAGACCAGCGCAAGAGAGCTGTTTTCTTGACACACTGTGGGCCTGCAATCTTCAAAATAGCCAAGGCTTTGGCGAAGCCCCGAGATGTAAAACAATTGACTTGGACGGTGACGGTGGTGTCAAATTTAATAAAGCGGCACGAGTTTTATCGGAGAGACCAGAAAGAAGGCGAAACCATCACTGATTTTGTGGCAGCCCTCCGACAAATAGGGGGAGCGTGCGAGTTTCTGAACTTAGATGAAGCGATGCGGGATTGAGTAATATTGGGGTTAAGAGACTCTAATATACAGAGCAAGCTACTGAATAAACCCAACATATCAGTAGCTGAAGCTATCGCAGAAGCCTCGGCCGCTGAAGCCGTGAAAAAATCGGCGGATAAAATGAAACAAATGAACGCGAACAACGACGAAACAAGCCCGGCCAGAGGAAAAAAACAATCTCCCACCACCACTCATTACGAAGAATTCGACATGATGTCAGAATCCGGGGAGGAAGACGACGAAATCCACCGCCTATATGCCAACAAGAAAGGGCGCGAAAACAGAAATCGGCGGGAATGCGCTGGCTGCAGGGGAAACCATCCTCGAGCCAATTGCAGATTCCTCGATGCCATTTGCAGAGCATGCAAGAAAAGGGGGCATATCGAGAGAGTCTGCAGGAACAAAAAGAATTACAGCCTAAAAAGACGCAGCAACTCCCCAGCAAAGACTGAGCCAAAACTATTTGAGAGAAAGTGGCAGCGAAACAAGCAAGCCACTAACTGAGAGAAAGCATACCAGACTTTCACTATCGGAAGTGCTCAGACAGAAAGCGGGAAGAAGGTAAAAATAATTGTAAAAATTGAAGACAACCCCTGCGAAATGGAGATTGACTCTGGATCTTTCTGATCAATGGTGTCATGGGACACCATCAAAAAACTGGTCCCAGACATCAAGATCAAGGAACTCCAGAGACAAAAACTAACCCTCAAGGACTATCAAGGAAACCGAATTCCTGTAGTAGGCCAAGGACATTTCCGAATCGCCTACAGACAACATGTCGCAGTACTACCATTAATGATAGTCGACCGAGATCAACCAAGCCTCCTGGGCATCGAATGGTTCGCACCATTGGGCATCGGGATGACCGGAGTAGACCGGGTGGCCGCAACTGACTGGGAAGAAGACCTGATCCAAGAATTCCAGGACGTTTTCGATGGCTGCCTAGGCAGGTATCGGGGGACCCCAATTTCTTTTAGTCTAGACCCCCAGGTAGCCCCTAAAAGACTAAAGGCCAGATGAGTTCCTTTTGTTCTAAAAGCAAAAATAGAGGAACAACTAAATAAATTAATAGATCAAGGGGTTTTAGAACCGGTCGACCATGCTAAATGGGAAACACCAATTGTAACGCCGATTAAACCAGACGGGTCAGTTCGAATCTGTGGCGACTACAAGGCTACCCTGAACCACGCGCTGCAACAAAGCGCATACCTGGTGCCAGTCGTGCAACACCTATTACACTCTCTTGGGGGAGAAAAAGTTTTCGCTAAACTAGACCTAGCACAAGCTTACCAACAGCTCCCAGTAGACCCCTTAACGGCGGCAGCACAAACAATAGTGACTCACAAAGGGGCATTCAAATGCAACAGACTCCAATTTGGAGTAAGCGTAGCCCCAGACGTTTTCCAGAGTCTCATGGAACACCTGTAAAATGGTATAAAAGGGGTCGTACCATACTTCGACGACGTCCTAATTTCGGCCAAAGATGCAACCCAGCTTAAGAAAATACTTAAACATGTCCTAAATAAATTCAGAAAATCTGGCCTTAAAGTAAAGAAAGAAAAATGCTGTCTAATGACTGATCTCGTTGAATTTTGGGGATATTTGATAGATGGAGAGGGCATACACCCTACCGAAAAAAAAGTCAGAGCTATTAAAGACGCACCAGAACCAAGGAATAAAACTGAACTGCAGGCATTTTTGGGACTAATAAATTTCTATAACGTGTTCCTACCCCACAAAGCAACAATAGCGGAACCATTACACCAATTACTGGATAAGAAAACAATTTGGACTTGGGGGTATAGAGAAAAGAAAGCTTTCCAAAGAATAAAAAACTTATTAACATCAAACACCATTCTCATCCAGTTCAGCAACACACTGCCATTGACAGTAACCTGCGACGCCTCACCATTTAGAGTCAGTGCCATTCTGAGTCACCAATTGCCAGACGGAAGAGAGGCACCCATCGCATACTATTCAAAGACTCTGTCTAAAGCTGAGCGAAATTATAGTCAATTGGACAGGGAAGCCCTGGCAATCGTCGCCGGAGTAAAATGCTTCCACGAATATCTATATGGAAGAACATTTGTAATAGTAACGGACCATAAAGTGCTACTTGGAATTTTGCTGGGAAACAAACCAACACCGAACATTTTATCCCCACGAATGACTAGATGGTCAGAATTCCTAGCAGCCTACTCGTATACTCTAAGACATCGCCCTGGGAAACAAATCTCCCATGCAGATGCTTTGAGTAGAACTCCGCTACCAATTATAGAGCAAGACCCGGCACCAACAATGACCACCTTGCAGATAGAGACATGCCCAAATCTGCCCATATGTGCAAATGATGTCGCCAGAGCCACCGCAAAGGACCCATTGACTGCCCGTGTACTGAACTGGGTAGGTAAAGGCTGGCCAGAAAACCAAAAAACTGAGAACTTTAAGCCTTTCCGGACCAGACAAACTGAACTTTCAATTCAAAAGGGTTGTTTGTTATGGGGTGATCGGGTTGTTATCCCCTCCAAATTACAAACGAGGGTACTCAATATGCTTCATGAAGGCCACCATGGAATTGTTAAAATGAAAAGCCTTGCTAGAAGTTATGTCTGGTGGCCGGGTATAGATAGGGACATCGAATACTGGGTAAATTCGTGTAACAAATGCCAAAGAAATAGGCCTTCCCTGCCACAAGCACCCATAAGGGACTGGGAAACCCCACGAGGCTCCTGGTCACGAATCCACATGGACTTTGCGGGTCCGACTAAGGGACATACTTTCCTCATTGTCGTAGATGCATACTCAAATTGGCTAGAGGTTAAAAGTATGCCATCTACGACAACTGAAACCCTTATTAAACAACTGGACAAACTCTTTGCGACCCATGGCCTGCCAGACGTCCTAGTGTCCGACAACGGGCCACAGTTAACGAGCATTCAATTCGAACAATACCTAGCTTCCCTAGGTATCAGACATGCCCTAACCAAGCCGGCCCATCCGGCTGCGAACGGCAGGGCAGAGAGAATGGTTAGATTTACAAAAGAAGGGTTAGAAAGAATGGACATTGGGGATGTCCAAGATAAAATAAATCGCCTGCTCACCCTCCAGCATATCACACCCAGTACCATAACAAACAAAAGTCTGGCGGAACTACTAATGGGGAGAAAATTAAGGTCGCAACTAGACAGATTGCACCCAAACTATGCCCCAGAAACCCCCCCCCAACTCCTCCACCCATTTCAGGACATTTGAAATAGGCTATGCAAAAAATTTTACTGGGGACCCATTATGGCTACCAGGAACAATCACGCAAATTACAGGCCCCCGGTCCTACCGACTAACCATAGACGACGGCAGGGAATGGAAGTGGCTCATAGACCAGCTTCGTTCCTGAAACATCGAAAGAAGTGCAAACACAAAACCACAAATATTAAAAAACGATGAAAACCAAACCAAAGGGGGGGGGGAAATACGAGAAAATAATAAAGAACCGTTAAAATTAAACACAGAATACAATAGCAATCAAAAAGAGCGTAAAAGAGACTTACAGTTAGAAGACAATCGTGGGGAAAGTCCAGATGAAGGGGACAGCCAGGCCAGCTCGACCTGCCTGGAGAGACCAGGAGGGAGCGGCAACACCATCGGCCTAAGAAATCTAGGCGGCAGTAAAATGGCTGACTCACCCTTCCAGGCGGTTCCATGGGAAAGAACAAGAGAGACAGCAACCCCATCCGAACCGGTCGAAGTCTTCAACAGGAATGAACCGCGCAAGTCCAGTCGAATCAAAAGAAGCCCCACCTACCTGCGCGACTACGTCACCACGTAGGACTAAGCCAAGAGGGGAGGGGTGTTCTGTATAAAGAATAGTAGACTCCTAAATACAGGTTTCTGATTGGCTAAAGAACTTGAATGGGGATTGGTTCAAAAGGAACCAATCCACATAGCTGCTCAAAGGCGGCAAATATTAAATACTTATCATTGGCTACAAGCCGGCAGAGAAAAACCTATAAAAGGCTGCCGCAGCTTGAGCCAATGTTCCGTTTTTCAACTGTGTTATAAAATAAAGACTTTGTTGTTGGAACCCAGTCTACCTCGCGTTTTTCCGGATGGAACAGGATTGCCAAGACTGATGATTTTGTGGGTGTTTAGTTACATACCAGAAACATTATATGACTACTGAAAGCAGCTATACACACAGCTGGAATCATATATATCCCATATACAGAGCTACAAAACTGTACTATGAACATTAATTATGTCAGTAGTTTCTTTCATAGGCAATTAATACTGCCATCAAGAACAAAATTCCCTGTGTGGTGGTGGAAGGTTCTGGTCAGATAGCAGATGTGATTGCAAGCTTGACAGAGTCAGAAGGCACACTTACTTCCTCTGCCGTTAAAGAGAGATTGCTCAGATACTTGCCTCGCACACTTTCTAGACTCAATGAAGAGGAGATTGAGAGTTGGATCAAATGTGTAAGTATGTACATTCTTCCTCCATGTAACTGGGACATTTATCAGATGTGTATATTGTATAATTAATTTGCTCGGCTGTGATGGAGAACTTAATGAATGCTAACCTAAGAGAGAAGGGGGAAATGTATTCTGCTTCAGATAATTCAGGGCTTAGACATGTAAATAGAAAGTGGGGAACAGCCTGGGTAAGGTGCTAATCAAGTGTCAACTTCCACTGACCATTTTGAGAGCTCAGATTTAAAAATGTTAGTTAATAATTTTCCAAGATACATTGGTAAGGAGGCAAGTAGGCATAACATCTAACTCCAGTTTATTAGAAATCAGATTAACACTTTCAAATCTGGGCAGGAAAAATCTAGCCCTAGGTGTCAGAAAGGGGTTGGAGTTTTTTTTATTTCTATATTGTCCAGATTTTTGCAGCCCTGCTCCATTATACTTACAATTAGTTCCACAGATGCTGCTGGTTATTTAATGTATATCTCATGAACTCATAATATGAGTTAATCCAAGAGTCCTGAAAATGTGGGCTGTGACTCTCTAAGGCAAGGGTCTTCAAACTTGGCAAGTTTAAGACTTGTGGCCTTCAACTCCCAGAATTCCTGAGCTACCATGACTGGAGGAGGAATTCTGGGAGTTGGTCCACAAATCTTAAAGCTGTCAAGTTTGAAGACCTCTTCTCAAAGAGTTTGCAAGCACCTAGTGCAAGAGACACAGTTGCTACTTTAAAAAAAAACATGATCAGGCTTCTTCAGGTAGTACTGTATATCTGCTGTTAAAACGGACCATAGGCTTTGCCTCTGCCAGCTTGGTGAAGGATATTTTTGGTATTCAAAGTCCAAGAACCCCTATGATAAAATGTAATTATTAAAAGTACTGTATTTATTTCTTGCCTAGCTCAAATGAAGTCATTAAGGTTATCTGGGATAATAAAAAAGGTTTTAGAATGTGCAGAAATGGATAAATTATCGATGGTATTAAAGGACAGAGAAGAAATTGAGTACTCTGAGATTTGGAATTTATGGTATAATTGGTTGGAAGGTAGACGCAAAGCTGATAGATGAAGGGTATGTAGGAGCTATAGTAAGTTGAGATAAATACTGTTGGTAAGCCTGTAAATATTTGGTTTATGTTGAATGTAAAAACAAATTTGTAATATATGGTAGCAACCTACATCATTAGATATTGTGTCAATGTGAGTGAACACCAATATTGAAACGCTATGATGAGTGGAAATGTGTTTTTATGATGAAAATATGATTAATAAAATTTATTTTTAAAATTTAAAAAAAGGTTATCTGGGAAAACATCTACTCTAAACATTTTAAGGTGTGTGTGATATTACCAGGTTTGAGAATCTGTAAGTTGATTCAGTGTAATGCATGAACTGACCTATTGTGAAACAGTCAGATTTATATCTATATAAGTTGTTGTATCACTCTAAAAGAATATGTTTATAAAAAGCTTTCTGTTTTGTTAATTGACAGCAAAATTGCATTGTACATTGAATGCTACTAGACAAATTCTCAGTATCTGAGTTGTGCTTGCTGGGGCTTTTGTTCCTTTTGAATGTCCTTTTCTTTTGCTATCTGCTTTTTTTCTTAGCTTCTGCCTTTTTTCCCACCTGAAAATTTCTAACATTCAGTTTATGACAAAAAAATGGGCTTTCGTTCAATCAGCTAAGTGAGGACGGAATTATTGGAGAGAATCAGGAAAAACTTTCATCAGAGCTGCTATTATAAACTAGATTTATACATAGCAGGTTCACACAAAATTTTAAACATAAGACTGGATTAATAAAGAATGATTATTGTGTTCATAGAACATATGGTGCCCGAATAAGTAAACCATATGGTTTGGTTAGTAAAGTAATGTCTGGTTCCTTACAATATGCCAAATTGAAAAAATCCCATACCATTTTAACCTCATCTAATATATTGTATTGTACAAACAGTGCCAAATTAAATATAGTATTGGCAAGAAAAAATGACAAAATTATGTTCACTCAAAAAATTCAGTTTATCTTCCCTGTCAGGTGCAAAAAATTAGGTCCACACTTGAAAGTCCAACTAAACCAATCTATTGCTAATTACACCTATATGCAGGAATCTTTTCAACTAACAGTTAACACCTATTTGGGGTTATGTAAGGGTCAACAGAATTCAAGGGAGATGGGATTTAATTCATTTATGCCTATGTAGAGATTCTAGTCTGATCATTCTTTTAATTCTGCCTCCAGATTCCACCACTCTTTTTTTTCCTATTTGAAATATAACAATAGCTTAAGATTTATATACTGTTTCACAGTGCTTTACAGCCCTTTCTAAGTGGATTACAGAATCAACATATTGCCCCCAACAATCTGGGCTCTCATTTTACCAACCTTGGAAGGATGGAAGGCTGAGTCAACTCTGAGCCGGTGAGAATCGAACTGCTGTCAGTTGGCAGAATTAGCTTGCAATATTGCATTCTCACCACTGTGCCAACACGGCTCTATAAAGTGGCCAGTTTGGTTCAGTGATACGTGTGTTTGTTTCAGCATAAATTCAAATTCACAGCAAATAGAGTCCCAGTTTAATTACATTAAAATGTTGATGAGATATTTTGATACTTTTATTCCTGTCAAGCTCCAAGGAAATCAGAAAATCTGGGCACTTCAAATGAGTATAAAGATTTGTTGCAGGTTCTCTACAAGAATCTGAACTATTAACAGGTAAAACAAATTGGCAGTATATAAGGGTCAAAGGAATCCAAGGTGGGCTGGACTTAGATCTCTTGTGGGCATGAATAGATTCATGACTGACGGATTCATGATTTGACCTCTCCCTCGGCCTCAGCCTGGTCATCTCCTACGTCACCCATACCTCCACCTTGCCTCCTCTCCACGGGTTCTTCTATGCTGCTTTCCCCTTCCTGTGTTGTGTCTTCAAAGTCTGACTTCTCATGGGAACTTGGCAAGGGTGGGAAGGGAAGCAATCTCAAAGAAATCCTTCTTCCACTTCTCTTCAGGAACTGGTGAGTTAGGTGGAGGTGGTTGTAACACACAAACATAATTATAGGTTCCATCTTCTCCCCTTCCTGGGAATTGAAGGCTAGATGTAGAAGTGCCATTATAGGCAAGTCTCCCCCCTTCCCCAAGGAATGCAGAAGGACTGGTTAATGTCCTCCTAAATACATTCTTCAGGCAAAGCCAGGTAAGGGGCTGGTAGCTTGGTCACCCTTAAGGAAGTACTGGTGAAAGTGATGAACAGGAGGATGAACATACCATGTGTTTTCCCATGAGTGATCTGCAATAGGATAGCCCTTCACCGTATCATGTACTGAATGGCTTTGCCTCTTTTCCTAGAGGGTAAGATTTCTTCCACTTCATATTCTGGTTCTCTCTCTACTATGACAGAGGTGCTGCAATCGTATTATGGAGAGAGGTGCTGCAATCGTATTATGCTTGAGAAGAGATCTGTGGGATGTAATGCTTGGTAAAATAGTGGATGCACTTTTATTGAAGGGGATAATTGGAGGTAGAAAGCTACTTGATTTGTTGGAGAACTTTGATGCCTAGCTTTTTGAAAGAACTTGAAGTAGTTAAGAACTTGGAAGAGAGCCAAATTTTGTCTCCTACTGCTATGGGTGGGCCCTTCTGCCAATGGGCATCTGCTACCTTTATGAGCCTGTTTCAATTGGTCAAGCAGCTGTTTCAAATTGCTGAGCAGCATATTGCTCTTGTAAGAAGTAAGAAGTCATCAGCTTCTGCAACCATTCTTCCATGGTAGGAATCAAAGTGTCCTTTCATTTTTGCGCATACATTAGTCTTGCAGCTGTCAACATAAATAGAACAAAATTTTTGTTCTAATTTTTTGTTCCAAATTTTTCTCCAGGTCTTTTTCCATTAAACTCAAAAGATAAAATTCTGATTTAATTTTTATCTCCATTTTCAGTATTTTCTGGATTAAAATATGAATCATACTTGAATTTTTTTTTTGCTTTATCACTTGTCCACCATAGATGATAAAAATTCCCTTCTTTATGTTTACATTTCCAGCCTTCATATGACCTGCCTTTATACATCTTGGATAACTTATCTGGTGTCAAATACCAGCAATACATCATCTTATAGAAATTATATTTTAGATTATAATTTAATGTACATTTTTTTTGAAAGAATTTTATTAATTTTTTTAAAAAACAAACATATACAAACAAAACACAAAATATAAAGAACATAAAACATCTTTTGGGAAAGCAGTTTGATCCCTGGTTACATTTTTTTGTACAGACATAAATTCAAGTTCATGCTTACTTTTATATAGCATTCCATATCTTATTTACCATTTTACATTACCTATATAGCTTCTCTCCTCTTCTCACTCTCTTAATTCTATTTTATTTATTGCATTTCAATTTAAAACATCCTTTGTCTGTCCTGTTTCAGCTGTCTATTATCTTTTCTCATTAACACAAAATTTCTTCTCTAATCACTGATTGGAGTATGACGCCTTTATATCTTTCCCCTTAGTTTAACACTTAAAATAATACATAATTTTCATTCGGATTCTGCGTGGTACATTCTAGAACTACACTCAATATTTTAAAATATGATTTTTTAAAAAATATATATAATATAAGAAAAACAACAATCCGTAGCAATTGAAATTATATCATTAAGATTGATATTCATTTAAGTCTTAAACATTTTACACATTCCTTTCCAAATAAGTATCATGCTTCTGTGGGAACACTTACAGATTTTGCTTAGTTATTTCCCCCCCATTTCACTTATATTTTAAAATATTATGTAATGACAGTGTTCCCATTCCTTTTTAGTTCAATTCTCTCATATTTCATTTCCTTTATTTTATTCAAAAAAAAAATCACTATATTACATTAAATATTTTATCCCATTTTATAATCATATGTTGTTCTAATTTTCTAACCTTATTTCAAATACAAATATAACAATACAGTCTTATGTACTTATGCAGAATCTCTTTTTCAGTTATATTTTTACCCATTATCTCTAAATAAATCCTGTTTCTTTACATCTTGTTTCAAACCTTTGTAGCTTCTCTTCCCTTCTTTCCTCCCTTGCTTCTCCACTCTACCCTTTTTACCCCCTTGTCTCTTCATCTCCACCCTCTTCTGTAATAATTTAATGTACATTTTAAACCCTTCATCCGCATATTTTCTCATTGTTCAATCATCACATTATATCCAAAATTCCATGCCCACTGAATCATACAGTGTTTTACATGTTCATTTTCCAAATTCAATTTCAATAACATTTTATAAATCTTGGCAATAATATGTTGTCACATTATGAAAGTTCTCATTCATTTTTAACAAAGTCAAATCCATAGCACTTTTTATCCAATTTGAACCTTTCTTTCAGAAAATAGTAAGTGTAACCTTCTGTTTCAAGTTCTTCCCTTGGCTTTAGTATTGAGTCGCCAGAATTAAAAGTTAAAATGTTACCATACGTTAGCCAATCTGGCTTTGCCATGATTTCTTTTCTAAAAAAAGTTTCCTGTCAGTGACACCCAAAGTTGCAGCTTTGTAGGGAGCCTTGTTTTATTCCAAACCAGTGCTGGGATTCAACTAATTTAACAACCGGTTCTCTTCCCTAATTACCAGCTGGGTACACATCAATGGGTGGGCATGGCCAACTCGCCTCTCCCGACCTCTCATGACCATGGGGATGCTACAATGGTCGTAAGTGTGAAAAACAGTCATAAGTAATTTTTTTCAGTGCCATTGTATCTTTGAATGGTAACAGCCCAAAAGGTCACCACTAAAGCAGTGAGGGAAGACTGCATCCCCTGATAGAAAAAGAAACTAGGAGGCAGGAAAAAATTCAAACACAATATAATATAATTAAATCACAACAGTTTAAATCCTTTAAAAACTAAAATAGAACCTTTGCCTGATTGCCAGAGCCCACACCCCAGGCAAGCCAAACTACAAAGAAAGCAATTAGCCCAGAATGTAGCAAAAGTGCAAACACAGTAGCTATTGCTTGTTAAACCAATTACCAGAACAAATAGACATAGGAACTAGCCAGATTTGTGAACCCTGTTTCTTTTCAGGAACAAAGATTAACTAATCTTAATTTAATCTTTAAATTAATTAAATTAATTTTTCCTTCCAAACAAAGCTGAATAGGAAAAATTATCCCATCAATAAACACAGGATTAAACATCACCAAGCACAGAATTAAACTTCACCAAAAACCAGTTTTAGACCAAAACTCCAAAAGGGTATGTAAACTCACGTTTGAATGTCAATCTTTTTAGCTAGCCAAGAAGCCTTGCTGAATGTCAATCATCTTGGTTCCTTATCATTAAAAGCTTCTTTCTGGCATCTCTGCTTCATTATTCAATTATTTCTTCAAAGTGCTGATCATTGCATCCAGGCTGGAAGAACTCCAACAGGGAAGTATTTCCTCCCAATAGCAGTGTAAAAAGCTTTAAACAACTCTTCCCCTTTAAGAAAGTCAAGCCCCAGTAAAGTACTAGCAAAGAAGAAAACACTCAGGCTCTAAGGTGACAGTAAGTTTGGGTGTACTGGCAAGAACTTTTAGCTTTTATAAGGGTTAACTGAGAGGCAGCTTCTGTAAGCAGGGCAATAAAGATTAGGCTAGAAACAACACCAGAATGTTTCCTTCCTGCTTTTCTTATAGGATTAGCTCTGTAAAGTAGAAAACAAACAAGATTTCTTCCATCTGGTTCTCTGAACTGCTTAGAAAGTTAACAACTGGTTCTTGCGAATAGATGTGAACCACCACTGTTCCAAATTCTTAGTATTATATGTCTAACAAAATGGTTATTAAAATCAACATTAACTTTACTTTTGTCATACCTTAAGTAGCCATGCCATCCAAACCTTAATTCATGGCCCTCTAATTTAAGTAGCCTCTTGTTCTGGAGACCCACCCATTCTTTTGCCCAGGTCAAACAGCATGCATCAAAATGCAATTAGACCCAATCCCCCTCTTTTCTTTGCATCTTGCAATAGTTTAATTCTTGCTTTTTTTCTCCTTGGAATAGAATAAAATAAAAGAGTTGGAAAGGACCTTGGAGGTCTTCTAGTCAAACCCCCTGCTTAGGCAGGAAACCTGTACCATTTTAGATAAATGCTTATCCAATCTCTTCTTAAAAACTTCTAATGTGATTTACAATTTCTCGAGACAAGTTGTTCCACTGATTAATTGTTCTGTCAGGAAATTTCTCCTTAGTTTTAAATTGTTTCTCTCCTTTATTAGTTTCCACTCATTGCTTCTTATCCTACCCTAAGGTGCTTTGGAAAAAAGCTTGACTCCCACTTCTTTGTGGCAGCCCCTGAAATATTGGAACTCTGCTATCATGTCACCCCTAGTCCTTCTTTTCATTAAACTAGACATACCCAATTCCACCAACTGTTCTTTATATGTTTTAACCTCCAGTCCCCTAATCATCTTTGTTGCTCTTCTCTGCACTCTTTCTAGAGTCTCAACATTTTTTTACATTGTGGCAACCAAAAGTGGACCAAAACTGGATGCAGTATTCCAAGTGCACTATGTCATTATAAAGTGGTATTGACACTTCACATGAACTTGATTCTATCTCTCTGTTTATGCAACCTAGAACTGTGTTGGCTTTTTTGGCTGCTACAGCATGATGCTGGCTCATACTGTATTTAAATGATTTCCATATAAGCTTAGAGATATCCTTCTGCCATTGTTTAAATGGGTTGTCAGTTGTGACTATTGGTCACATCTGAAATAAAAAAAAGCATTTTTGGTAAAATGTTCATCTTAATTACAGAGATTCTTCCCAATTTATCCCATCTTTGTAAATCCTGTTTAATATTCCTCCAAAGGGGAACATCATTATTTTCAAACAGTTTTATATTTGTATTTGTCAACATAACCCCTAAATATTTCACCTTTTTCTCAACCCTAAAACCCAAGTTTTTATTCAATCCATCAGTATCCTGAGAAGACATATTATTAATCAGCATTGTTGTTTTCTCTTTATTTATTTTGAAACCTGCCAAAGCCCCAAACTCATTCAGTTTCCTCATTAAATATTCTATATTATTTTTTGGATCCAATGGAAATATAATTAAGACATCAGTGAAGGCTCTCAATTTATAAACTTATTTCTTAATATTTATACCTCTTATTTTTTTTCATCCTGATATCTCTATTCAAGACTTCCAAAACCAAAATAAACAGCAGAGGGGACAAAAAGTACCCTTGTATTGTACCCTTTTGAATTTTATATGAATTAGTTAAATCACCATTTATGACAATTTTTTGCATTCTGTGACATTTAGATTGCTTTAATTCCCATGGCCACCTTAAAAAGAATGAAATTGGTGCTACTGTGCATTGAGTTGTTATAAGGAACCTCAGCAAAAGGAAAGAGGTCTGCCCAATTGTCTTGTTGGTAATTAATGTAATACCTGAGATACTGCTCCAAGCTCCATTTGCATATTCAACATTCATTTCCAGATAATGCAAGGAGCTGAACCCCCGGGTACCTCCCAAAAGTTGTAAAACCTCTTGCCGAAGTGAATTGAACTCTGTGATCTGAGATTATTCTTTCTGGCACACCAGGTAGCCTGTAAACATGCCGTGCAAGCAATTTAGCCAGTGGTGTGATTCAACCAGTGTAACAACCGGTTCAGTGAGTGTGCGTATGCACAGCATTTAGAAAAGACAATTTTTAGCTATAATACTTACCTTCTGCTGCAGCCCTGGTGAGTAAAACATCTGATGCACGGCAAACCACTCTGCCGCGCAAATCAGCTGTATTCAAAAACAAGGAAATAAAGCACAGAAAAAGGGCAGGGGCAGGTGGGTGGGGCCAAATGATCAACGGAACTACAAGTTTACCTGAACCGGTCTGAACTTGTAGAATCCCAACCCTGAATTTAGCCAAAGTGCAAGTGGAGGGGATTTTTTGGTTTGGCACAACATGCATTTGTATAAGATCTTGCTTCTCCAATCTTCCCAGGAAAGCAGGACACTTGAAGCTGAAGTTGTTCCAAAAGGAGCTTTTATTGAAAGGCTTATGATAGCAAGAGATCTAGGCAGAAACTAAATTTTCCCACTTAAAAACAGAAATGTAAAGCAGTGCAAAAAAACAACCCTCCCACAGTAAAGCAATACATGAAACAGAAACTTCACATAGAGATCTCTCCAGTCCTCCCCCCTCCCACTAGAATTGGCAAATTTGCCACTGACGCCCTGTGCTCTTCACAGATGAAAGCAGGTTCACACTGAGCACATGTGACAGACGTGACAGGGTCTGGAGACGCTGTGGAGAACGTTCTGCTGTTTGCAACATCCTCCAGCATGAGCAGTTTGGCAGTGGGTCAGTAATGGTGTAGGCCTCCATTTCTTTAGGGGGCCGCACAGCCCTCCATTGCTCACCAGAGGTAGCCTGACAGCCATTAGGTACTGAGATGAGATCCTCAGACCCCTTATGAGACCATATGCTGGTGCGGTTGGCCCTGGGTTCCTCCTAATGCAAGACAATGCAAGACCTCATGTGGCTGGAGTGTGTCAGCAGTTCCTGGAAGACAAAGGCATTGATGCTATGGACTGGCCTGCCCGTTCCCAAGACCTGAATCCAATTGAGCACATCTGGGACATCCATCCACCAATGCCATGTTGCACCACAGACTGTCCAGGAGTTGGGGGATGCTTTAGTCCAGGTGTGGGAGGAGATCCCTCAGGAGACCATCCGCCACCTCATCAGGAGCATGCCCAGGTGTTGTAGGAAGGTCATACAGACACGTGAAGGTGACACACACTATTGAGCCTCATTTTGACTTGTTTTAAGGACATTACAACAAAGTTGGATCAGCCTGTAGTGTTTTTTTCCACTTTAATTTTGAGTGTAATTCCAAATCCAACCCTCCATGGGTTGCTAAATTTGATTTCCATTGATAATTGTGTGATTTTGTTGTCAGCACATTCAACTATGTAATGAACAAAGTATTTAATAAGAAGATTTCATTCATTCAGATGTAGGATATCTTATTTTTGTGTCTCCTTTATTTTTTTGAGCGGTGTATATCTTTCTCTAAGTTTCAATATCTTTCTCGTCATTATATTTATACTTTTATCTGTCCTGTTTCAATTTCATATTTTCTTTTCTCATTCAACAAAATTTTCACTGTAGTTGCTAATTGGAGTATGACATCTTTGTGTCTTTTAATTTTTATCTATTCAGCTCTTATTTAAACTTCAATTTATGCCTTTACAATAATATTATTCGATATAATACATAACTTCCAGTCGAATTCTGCTTGGTACATTCTTAAAACACGCACTAAGTTCTTAAAGAGAATATATATATATGTGTGTGTGTGTGTGTGTGTGTGTGCGCGCGCGCGCTGTTTAGCTTCCTTCGGGTATTATCCCACGTCATTGTAGTTCTGTTAAAGTTGTAGCAACGTTTCAGCAGAATCTCATCTGCCATCCTCAGGCTTCTGTATACAGTTAGTTCCTGTTTTCAAATTTGAGGCTGGTCCATTCTGATTGGTTGGGAGCCTAGATCTGTATTCATTGGATTTGGAGTTTGATTGATTGGTGTTTCTGGTTTCTTCTGTCTGTTTTGTGGCTTTGATTGGCTGGCAACACTCTGTTCTTCTGTTGGAGGCTTTCAGTGCAGCTTGGCTTTGTGTGAAAGGACGGCTGCTATTCATCAGCAAGCTAATTTTCACCTGGGTGCCTGGTGGGGGGGTGTTTGAGTTGGAGGCATCAGAGGGAGTCTGTCTGTGCTCAGGTGTTTGTCTGTTTTGTGGCATGGAGATCTTTCTATTTGAGAGTGCAGGTTTCCAAATGATTGACAGTCTGCTGGAATCATCTCTTCTATTCATACTGTCAGGTCTTTTTTCAATCTCTATGGCTTCTCTGATGATTCTGTGGTTGGGGTTTTCTATAGTGGCTAGAGTTTTAGTGCCATTGAAGTTGATGTTGTGACCTGTGGTTTTCATGTGTTGGACTAGTGAGGAGGTGTGTTCCAGCTTTTTTACTCATTTTTGTGTTCATCTAGGCGAGTACTTATTCTTCTATTGGTCTGTCCAATGTATGTGGCCGGGCATGATGCACAGGGAACTTCGTATATGCCTTGGTTTTCCAGGTCAATTTTATCTTTGGGGTTTCTAAGGATGGCTGCTATTTTTTTGTCTGTTTTGAAGGCAGTCTTGATGTGATGCCTGTGTAGTATCTTACTGATTTTATCTGTAGTACCTCTTATGTAGGGCAGGACAGCTGTTCCATAGATCTGTTGATCTTCTAGGTCTCTGTGTTTTGGTGTGTTTTTGTGGATCAGGTTGGTGATTTTGTTTTTTTGGAAGCCATTGGCTGTCAATACTTCAGTCAGGGTGCATAGTTCAGTCTTTATATGTGTCTTGTCTGCCAGGCGTTTGGTTCTGGTAATTAGTGTTTTAGCCACGGAATTTATCTGTGCTGGGTGGTGGTGGGATTGGGCATTGAGGTAGCGGTTGGTGTGTGTTTTCTTTTGGTATATGGTGTGTCCCAGTGTGCCATCTGTTCTTTTGTAGATTAGTACATCAAGGAATGGAAGTTGTTTGTTTATTTCCGTTTCCATGGTGAACTTGATTTTGGGGTGTGTGTTGTTTAGGTGTGTTAGGAAATTGTTTAGGTTTTCTTTTCCATGGGGCCAAATCACAAATGTGTCATTGATGTATCTTAGCCAAAGTTTGGGTTTGTGGGTGGCATTAGCCAGGGCTCTGGATTCGAATTCTTCCATGAACAGGTTTGCAATGACGGGTGACAGTGGTGATCCCATAGGGGCTCCTTCAATTTGCTTGTATCTTTGTCCTTTGTGTATGAAATAAGTGTTGGTTAGGCAGTGTTCTGTTAGTTCCATGCAGTCTTTAGCTGGTTGGTATTTATTTTTGATGATTTCAAGAGTTTCTTTTATCGGGACTTGAGTGAATAGTGAAACCACATCAAAACTTACAAGCAGATCTTCTTGTTCCACGTGTAGATCTTTGATCATTTCTAAGAAGTGGTATGAGTTTTGTACATATGAAGCTGCGGTTTCAGCATGGGGCTGTAGTTGCTTTGCTAAGTATTTAGCTAGGTTTTGTAATGGTGCTCCTATGGAGCTGACTATGGGTCTGAGAGGTATGCCTTCTTTGTGTATTTTTGGGAGGCCGTATAATTTGGGGCATCTGGAAGATTTTTCTCTTGGGATGATCGTCTGTTGGATTTCTTTGCTTATGTGGCTGGTTATAATTTTCTCCTTGGTTAATTTTTTTAGATATGTGGTTGGGTCTGTGTTTATAGGTTTGTATGTGGAGTCTTGGAGTAGGTCTGTCAATTTTGTTTCATAGTCTTTTCTGTCCATTACTACTGTGGCATTTCCTTTGTCTGCTGGGAGTATTATTATGCTGTTATCATTTTTCAGGGTTTGTAGTGCTCTGAATTCATATTTTTGCAAATTACTTTTTGGTGGTTTCGTTGTGCATAAGATGTGAGTAACCTGGTGTCTTATTCTGTCAGCTTCATCTGTATTTTATTTGGTTAGGCTGGATTCTACTGCACATATGATGGATTCTGTTGGGATTTTTTTGGGTGCTATGGCATAATTGAATATATATATTCAATTATATATATGTGCTGTTTAGCTTCCTTCGGGTATTATCCCATGTCATTGTAGTTCTGTTAAAGTTGTAGCAATGTTTCAGCAGAATCTCATCTGCCATCCTCAGGCTTCTGTATAGAGTTAGTTCCTGGTTTCAAATTTGAGGCTGGTCCATTTTGATTGGCTAGGAGCCTGGGTCTGTGTTCATTGGACTTGGAGTTTGATTGATTGGTGTTTCTGGTTTCTTCTGTCTGTTTTGTGGCTTTGATTGGCTGGCAACACACTGTTCTTGTGTTGGAGGCTTTCAGTGCAGTTTGGCTTCGTGTGAAAGGACGGCTGCTCTTCATTAGCAAGCTGCTATTCATTAGCAAGTTGGGTTTCACCTGGGTGCCTGGTGGGGGGGTGTTTGAGTTGGAACTATCAGAGGGAGTCTGTTTTTGCCCAGGTGTTTGCCTGGCTTGTGGTGTGGGGATCTTTCTATTTGAGAGTGCAGGCTTCCAAATGATTGACAGTCTGGTGGAATCATCTCTTCTAATCATGCTGTCAGGTCTTTTTTCAATCTCTATGGCTTCTCTGATGATTCTGTGGTTGGGGTTTTCTATAGTGGCTAGAGTTTTAGTGCCATTGAAGTTGATGTTGTGACCTGTGGTTTTCATGTGTTGGACTAGTGGGGAGGTGTGTTCCAGCTTTTTACTGCATTTTTGTGTTCATCTAGGCGGGTACTTATTCTTCTATTGATCTGTCCAATGTATGTGGCCGGGCATGATGTACAGGGAATTTCGTATATGCCTTGGTTTTCCAGGTCAATTTTGTCTTTGGGGTTCCTCAGGATGGCTGCTATTTTTTTGTCTGTTTTGAAGGCAGTCTTGATGTGATGCCTGTGTAGTATCTTACTGATTTTATCTGTAGTACCTCTTATGTAGGGCAAGACAGCTGTTCCATAGGTCTGTTGGTCTTCTAGGTCTCTGTTATGTCTTGGTGTGTTTTTGTGGATCAGGTTGGTGATTTTGTTTTTTTGGAAGCCATTGGCTGTCAATACTTCAGTCAGGGTGCATAGTTCAGTCTTTATATGTGTCTTATCTGCCAGGCGTTTGGTTCTGGTAATTAGTGTTTTCGCTACGGAATTTATCTGTGCTGGGTGGTGGTGGGATTGGGCGTTGAGGTAGCGGTTGGTGTGTGTTTTCTTTTGGTATATGGTGTGTCCCAGTGTGCCATCTGTTCTTTTGTAGATTAGTACATCTAGGAATGGTAGTTGTTTGTTTATTTCCGTTTCCATGGTGAACTTGATTTTGGGGTGTGTGTTGTTTAGGTGTGTTAGGAAATTGTTTAGGTTTTCTTTTCCATGGGGCCAAATCACAAATGTGTCATCGATGTATCTTAGCCATAGTTTGGGTTTGTGGGTGGCATTAGCCAGGGCTCTGGATTCGAATTCTTCCATGAACAGGTTTGCAATGACAGGTGACAGTGGTGATCCCATAGGGGCTCCTTCAATTTGCTTGTATCTTTGTCCTTTGTATATGAAATATGTGTTGGTTAGGCAGTGTTCTGTTAGTTCCATGAGGTCTTTAGCTGGTTGGTAGTTATTTTTGATGATTTCGAGAGTTTCTTTTATTGGGACTTGAGTGAATAGTGAAACCACGTCAAAACGTACAAGCAGATCTTCACGTAGAACAAGAAAGCTTAAAAAAACAAATATATATATGTATATATATGTGTGTGTGTGTGTGTGTGTGTGTGTGTGTGTGTTTGTGATATAGATAGATGGATGGATGGATAGATAGATAGATAGATAGATAGATAGATAGATATAGATCGATAGATAGATAGATATATCACAATAATAAATAAAATACTTATTCTTTTCCAATTCAGCTTTATCATTAATGTTCGTTATAATCTTTGACATCTTTAACATTTCTTTTCGGTCAGGTATCTTACTTCTAGGAACATTTATAATATTTCCATAATTTTTTCATGTTTCTTTCATATTCCTCTTCACTTAAATTTTTATAACACAGTTATAATAATTAAAATGTTCCCCTCCTTTCCTAATTTCATTCTCTCATTCTCTTTTTTTCATTTATTTATTAAACATTACATAACATTACAATGAGTATGTATCTATCATTTTAATCACACTTGTTTCATATTTTCAAAGTTCATTTCTATTTCTTATATAACAATACTATCTTATGTACCCTTGCAGGATCCCCCTTTCAATTAGGTCTTCACCCATTATCTCTGTGTCTTCTAAATAGGCTTATACCCTTAATTCCCGTATGTTTTCTTTATTTCTCTATGTCCTGTTTCTGTCCTTTATAATTTCTTTTCCTTTCCCTCTTCCCCCTCTTTTTTCCTTCCTATTTTGACCCCTTCTCTGTATAATTCTGATTCTCTCCTCTGTAATCCTTTCTTCTGTTTCTTCCTAATGTTGTAATTACTTTTCAAACTATTCTTTTGGGAGGTTGTTTTTTGAAATCTTAGATTTTTCACTCTTTTTCCCCCTTTTCCTTTCTTTTCCCCACATAGAAATACTTGATAATTGGAGATGGCTTCTTCTTTGTCCCGCCCTTCTTGTTCTACAGGCATTTCTTGTTGTTTCTCATAGTTCAGGATCTCCATTTCTAAAAATTGAAATACGAAGCCAAAAGAACCTCTTCCTTCTTGTGCATCTTCTTTCTGTTTTTTAAGTTCCATTCTCAATTCTTCCAAGAGTGATACCATTTTAAAAACTTTTAAACAACCACCTGATTAATTTTAGTCCTTTAGATCCGATAGCCAGAAATCCAAAAATCACCAAATAATCCAAAACTGTTTCTTGATTCTTTTTTTCACTTTCTCTTCCTGGGGTTCTCTTATCTTGTTACAAAGTTTCAGTTAAAATGTATCTTTTAGGAATCTTGTTAAAGTTTCACTGTTAATTCCTTTCACTTCCAAGTGGTCTCCTCCATTTTTCCAGATCCCATCGTTTTTTTACTTTCTTTTAAAAGTTTTTTAGAATCCAGAAATCTTTGTTATCCCTTTGACTTTTTATTTTCAGCTTAAATACCTGTTTATGTCAAAGTAGATTTTTTCTGTTTTTTTGCTTAAATCTCTTAGTTCTCAATATAGAAAAAAAAAACAAATCCTTTCCCTTCCCTCTATCATTCATTGCTTCAAAATCTTCTTTGGGAACAATGTTGTTCTTTATAATTCAAATTCCAGGGTACCTTATATTGTTGCTTTTTCAGTTCGACCCGTCAGCCAAAACTTTATCTTCTTATCTTCCTCCTGCACATTCTTTTCCGGTCAAGTTCTTTTTTGAGGTGGCCATTTCTGACCACTGCTGCAACCGCCTCCGGGAAAGTGAGTAATGGCCAGCTGGGAAGGAGAGATGCGACTCTCCTCAACCTTGCTGGCAGTCTTGCCCCTCTTCACCGCCTCTACAGGATGGCTTAGACCCAAAACCAGCCAGCTTGGGGCATTCTCGTGGTGAGCACAGATCGAAACTGCTCACGATTGCAGAAGCTCAAACCAGAAGCCCCATGCTAAACAATCTTGCATTGTGTAGTCACCCTTATGGGTTTGGAATCACTGATCCTCCTCCAGAGCCATTTTCAGGATGCCATTCAAAGCTACCTGTGCTTGTTCTCTCATGGTGACTGAAGCTGTCAATTGCTAGGATGGGATAACCGGTCTAACAACTAGTCTAAGAGCTATGGTGATGCAATAGTTAGAATGTAGTACTTTAGACAATCTCACTGCTCACTCTAGCAGTTCAATTCTGTGGAGTTCAAAGTTGACTCCACCTTCCATCCTTCCAAGATTGGTAAAATGAGGACCCATGTTTTGGGGGGCTATATGCTGACTCTGTAAACCACTTAGAGAGAGCTGTAAAGCAGTATATAAGTCTAAGTGCTATTGCTATGTCATCTTGGCATCTGCTGATAGAGCATACATCTGTCTCATCCATTATTGCTACAGTTCTGGGATCTGAAGCCATGGCTTGGATATTCCAGAGCTCATTAAAATTTTGGTGAAGAGGAAGTCACTGATCATTTCCTACAGTTCCCTTTTTGGCTTGTTGATTGTCTCTTTTGCACAGTAGATATTGTTTATGTCTATGTATAAATTGTTGGCCAATTTGTCAAAGTGCCAACTTTTCAGGAATTCCCTGGCATTTTTGGACATGGCTTCGTCTAGGATGGTCACAGTTTCTCAATTGAAGCTATGGTTAAATCTGTCCATATGTTGTGAAATTAAAGAGTTTTTATCAAGTCTTCTGACTACTAGTTGGCCTTCTGCTGATATTCTGCCTGTTTATCCTATGTAGTGGCTATTCCAATCTTTACACTGTATGTTTTAGATGACTCCTGTTTTTCCTTCTACCACTGCTGAGTCTTTTGGTTTACTTAGGATGTTTTGTGGGGTTTAATTGGTTTGTGTGTGATGCTGATTCCATGTGATTGTAATAGTCTGTGGTTTCTGAGATGCTTTTTATGTATGCCTGTGTTATCCTTTTTACAGCTTGTGTTTGTTGTACTATATTGGTTGAGTGGTCAGACACTTTTTGATAAAACTGAAGGATATCATTATCCATTACCCAAACTAGGTAACATTATCAACGCACTGAAACAACTGAGTTCAAAGAGCACAGAGACCCCTCATAGTATGTTTTATGCAGCATAATAGCTACTAAGTATGAACCTATGTGTTGTATCTTTTTAAGTGTCCGGAAATTTTTAAGTATAGGAAATGTTTCTTGATTTAGAAAGATCTTGGAGATAGAAGAAATCTTTATTTGCCTTATTTAGATCAAAGAAATATTTGAAAATCCTCATCTGATAACTGTCATCAGAATTGAAGATGCTGGAGATGAAATTGTGAGCAATGCCATTTCATATGCTCTTTTTAAAGGTATGTTTGTCATTCTTATTTTCTCATTCATTCAACTTATATGACACACATTTCTTCAACATGCCCCTTCCTCAGGAACAGATGGTTCTTTATTTTTGACTCTGGATGTGGTAGCACTTCTCCAGACTGAACTGATGTGCAATTTGGGGGTCTTCCTGGACACGTGGCTCTTGCTTGAGCTGGTAACAGCCATAGCTGGGGGGGGAGCTTCTCACATGCTCATCTGATGCACCAATTATGCCTTTTCCTGGATTGGGAGGTCTTGCTCAAGGTCACTGATGCCTTGGACTTCTTCTGTTTGGATTACTGCAGTGCACTCTATATGGGGCTGTCCTTGAAGGCAACCTAGAAACTTCAGCTGGTCTGGAATGCAGCAGCATGTACAGTAATAATTGTTGCCCAACAAATCTAGATAACACCTATGTTGCATAAGATACACTATCTTCCAGTTTCTTTCCAGGTGCAATTCAAGGTGCTGATCATTACCTTTAAAGTTCTGTATGGAATAGGAACAGGTTACCTGCAAGACCACTTTCCCTAAAAATATGTACACATCCTACCATGTCAGATACAAAAATGGGACAATTACTGTGGCAATATTGTCATGCCCACTTCACCCTGGGCACCCTATCATAGCAGACCTATCATGGGCATTCTTTCTTGGTTGGCCCTCTGCCAGCACTCTGTCCTGCCACTGGGCCCCCATGCTTTCCCCACTTTGCCTGGCCACGGGTAATTTTCCCAGAGGCACTTATCTCTGCCTGATTCACAGCTCTGGTCTGCTGGTCAATCCAGGCACTGATGGATGGGCCTCTGCCTTCCCATTGGACTGCCTCAGGCACTGGGGGGGGGGGGCAAGAGGACAGAGTGGCAGATTTGGAAAGGCCCACGGGGTGGTCTGGCACCATGCTTTTGCCACTGCCACTGCTGCACTTTGCACAAGCCCTGAAACATGTTGCCCATCTTCACTTCCCACGATGCTGCCTCCTCCAGACTCTCAAGCTCTCCTGTGCCAGAGTGGTGAAATTTTGCGGCTCATGTAAGGGGCAATGGTGGTGGTAGCAGAAATGTGATGCCAGATTACCTCCCTGAGGGGCTGCAGTTCATCCTATTTGGAGAGAAATCCTGTCATGTTCAAACAACACCCCAGAATGCCAATAATGTCAATTCCCAAATTCCTTTGCAAGGACACTCCAGTTTCCTCTGTTCCTTTATAGCACCACATGTGTGAATGGAACAACTTGTTCTCTGGGCACTGTGATGACACAGGCATGGAAGGAATACAGGTGGAATGAAGGCTTAATTTTCTTTTATTGTTCCAACTTTACCCCAAAGATCACACCATTCACTTTAAGTCCAGGAGCAAACTCTAAACACACACCTCCAATAGTTCCTGACTGCTATTAGGCCAGAGCAGCAGCTCAATTTTGAGAAAAGCTACAGTTCAAGGAATTGGTTCCAAGGAGTCCTCATCACAGGAAGAATTCACTGGGACTGCAGCACAACTCGGAGCACATCTGTGTCACTGTGAACTTGCACATAGCCAGGCCAGGTAAGCAAGGCAAGCAGGGCAAGGCAAGCAGGACAAGCAAAGTATCCAGACATCTGTAACAGCACATGAGACTGGAAAAAGGCAACTGTCAAGCCCAAAGCCAGACTAGATGCAACAATTTCTTTTCTCAGGGTTTCAGGCTGACACAGCTGAAGTGGGGTAGTGATAGAGAGGGTTTGGTAGACAAAACAGAATTGCTGTCTGGTGAGTCAAAGACATTCCAAGAGCTGGCTGGCCAGAGGAGGAGGAGAGACGTAACCAGGCAACCAACTAGTATCCAGATTGGACAGTGTGATTTATTGTTTTGAGAAGACCAAAAATGTGTTCTTTTAAGATCTTGAAAAGTGCAGGAATATTTAGAAGTGGCTTTCCACTAGTTTGTGCCAAGATGGTATCTCCAATAAAAAATGTTCTTTGAGGAATCAACCTGCCTTGGAGTTCTGCTTTGGTTGGAATGCTGACAAGTGCCCCTCCCAATGGCATCTGTTTAACTCTTCTTATTCATCAGGTGAGCCTTGTGAAAAGGGGCCGAGTGCCCTTTTCCCAAGTTGTTAAGTGACCTTGTGCTGATCCCACCTCCTCTCCATTCTCTGTGCTTGGGGATTAGGGGAGCAGGCCCCCTCTGCCACATTTTTAACCTGAATGCTCTTTGCTAGGCAAAATGGGGTGTGTGGGACTGCATGTGGCACCCCCACACTTCATTTTTGGTTTCCATGGTCCCCTGCAGCACTCTGCCAGCCAAAAATCAAAAGGTCAAAATATTATATATATTTTTTTTGTTTAGAGGGGTTTGCTACATAAGTATTATTTCCCAAAAAAGTGCAAAGTAGTACTATTCGGAACAAAACACTTTTAGCAACCCAAAATTTCATGACTCCCTCTAGTACTAGTAAATACATATGGCACATACAAACAGTAAATCTTCAATAAATTTATAAAGAGTTGTTAGGATATACTAAATTGTCAAGAGTTAGAATGCGGACTTCCGGCTGCACTTCCGGCACCGACAGAGGCAAGGACCGCAAGCTCTCCGGCTCTGCCTCAAACTTTCCCTTCGGAGGGCTCCGAAATGAGCCATCACCACCCTGTAGGAGTGGTGAAGTAAAGGGGGGAGTGCCTTGCAGGACAAGGAGAGCCACATCTCCCTGACTTGGAAATTCCCCCTCATTCGAAGACGCAGAATAGCAGTAGTCAACATGGCAGCCATGAAGCTGGGAACAGTCAGAATACCCAAGACAGTGCAGGAGCAAAGGGAGCAGTGAACAGAGACTGTGTTGCTGGGTGAGATGGTTTTATTTCTTTACAAATTTTCCCAAGGATTAAAAAATCCTAGAGAAGGGACTCTAAAAAAATAATTATCCAAGTAGTAGAAAAAATGTTTTTAAAGAGAACTATGCTGAAAAGTAAGTTGAGAATGGCATCTACTGATAGAAGGAAAAGTGACTCCTAGACTCCTGGAAACTTATAAAGGAGGATGGATGTGACTTTTAATTGTTTATCACTTGTTTATTGTCTTATGCTTACCAGAAGTGGAAATAAGGGAAACATTCTATAAAAGAGATTCTGGAAAGGTAGAATAAAAGACTAAAACCACAGAGCAGATTTAAAGAACTGGGAAAATATCTTGGACTATCAAAGTGCTGAGTAAATGTTAGAACTGACCCATTTAAACAATTGATTGTGTTTTGAAAGAAATAGAGACTGAGTGAAACAAATACCTACTGGGAAAAAGGAAGTATGGAAATTTGAGAGGAGAGCTTTACTTATTAAACTACATTACTAGGATTTTGGACGCTCTGAATTTGATTGAGGCATGATTTCTTGTCCTACTTTTATCTCTACAATGACTGGAATTGAAGGAACAGCTGTAGGAGTGAGAGGATTTCTTAATGAGATGGCCTTGGTGTTCCAAAATATGCCCTGTCAAAAATTCCATCTGCCCACACCTTGGCCAAATTGTTTGTAGAGCACATATATAGATTACCTGGAGTCCCAGAGAGAATCATTTCAGACCACAGAGTCCAATTCACTTCATGGTTTTGGCAAGAGCTTTTAAATTTTTTTGGGACCACTCAAGTGCTTAGTTCTTCACATCAATGAGAAATGAATGGAGGCTGTAAATGTATGAATGGTCTCCTGGAACATTATCTCAGGTGTTACATTGACTATCAACAGGACAATTGGGTAGATCTTCCTTTCACTGAGATTGCTTACAACAACTCAGTACACAGTAGCACTGAATTCACACCCCCTTTGAATTCACTGAATTCACACACTTTGAAGTGGCCACAGGGCAAGACTTTGTATCTATTACAAAATTGCCTCAGGCCACCCCACTGACTGCTTCCTTAAAGGAGTGGATCACCCAACTGCAAAACATCTGGCCAGTAGTAAGGAAAGCATTGGTGGAAATGAGGGAAGCGTATTAAAAACAAGTTGACAAATGACGTGCAATACCAAAATAAAATTGTGGACAGAGTCTATTTATCCACCAAGTACTTACAATCAAGACAACCTTCCAAAAAACTGGGACTGAAGTATTCAATGTCCCATTAAAAAAGTTATCAACCCAGTCATCGTCAAGCTTGAGCTACGAAAAACACTCAGGCAAATGTATTCCATTGCAGCCTATAGAAAACAGAAATCACCTCCTCCCTATGCCCAACAATGAAACCACCTCCTGAACCGATTATGATTGACGGGAAACAACACTTTGAAGTCAAAGCAATTTTGGACTCTGTCACAGTGAAAACCCAGTGTCTAGTAGCATGGAAGTACTTTCCACTCTCCAAAACTGAATAGGTGGATTCAAAGGACATCAAAGTTCTAAATTGCTTAAGAGTTTCCACAACTAATACTCAGAGAAACTTCACTTAATAATGTTCTCTGTCTAAATATGTTTGCTTTCTCTCTCTTTCCTCCCCCTTCTCTCTCTCTCATTTCCTCTGCAAGACTAACATTACTGTCAAGGGGGCAGTATGTCAGTTCTGTCATCTTCAGCTTCATAGCTCATCGGCATCCTGCCATCAACAGCTGGTGGGAGGGTAGTGCGAGGGAACAAATGGGCAATAGACATATATTAGGATAATGCTAGGAAACCAGGAAAGGGGAATGACAGTTGAGGAAGACCAGTGATGCTTTGAATCAGTTTGTGCCAATCTTCAAGGACACCAAAACACTGGAGATACTTGGGGATGGAATGTCAATTGCTCCTAACACTGAAAATTCCCAAAACACTTAGTCATCCACTTTTTGGCTGGAATTGGGCTGATCAAGGGGAGAGGGACGGAGTGAAGGAAAAAGGTTGTATGATTTTGTGTGGGAAATTTAATTCTAGCCTGACTTTACTGCAACCAGCATCTTTTAGTAAAAGAACATATCACTTCACCTAAATGGAATCAAGGGTCTTCCTTTTTTAAGGGATAGGACTGGGGCAAGTATGACAGAAGTAATAGAAAAAATGTAATTGACCATTCTATTAAAATATGCTGTGTTTGTTAAAGTGAGGATTATAACTATTAATAGGAATTCCTAATTAAGATAAAATGAGAAAAAACGAAAGTTTGAAGGAATGAGGTATAGCATTTTGGGAGCTGGATACTCTACTCGCACCTCAATAATCAGGCAAAATTCTTGTATTCATAATTTTATAAATAGTAGCATTAATTCTTCTTCATAGAAAGTCTAGAGAAAACAAAGGGAGTTCAAACAAGATGAATGAAAAATGAGAATTGAACACTGTACTTTACAGAGTGTGATTTTAATATTAACTACAGTTCCTTCTCCAATTACAGCTTTCAGCAAAAATGAAGAAGATAAAGATGACTGGAACAGTCAACTGAAATTGCTTTTGGAATGGAATCAATTGGACTTAGCCAGTGAAGAGATTTTTACCAATGATCGACGCTGGGAGGTAGGTAGTGCAGATTGAAAAAGCAAAAATTAGAAAGATTTTATGTGACTCAAATTGGTACAGATTGATCTACATATAGCATAAAATTCCATCACTAATATCCAACACTGACAAATCATAAAATAATAAATGTTCAAATTGCTGTGAAACAGAAGAAATGTTTTATAACAAATACACAAGTCCAGAAGTGCAGAAAATTTTGGAATTTCAAGTTGAAATGAAATCACAATTTTTTATTAGATATAATTTCAGGGAAAAAAAGTAACAAAATATGTGATAATTGAATGAAATATAGGCTTATATAGCAAAAATAAATTTTGCTCAGCACTAGAAGATATGTCATTTTAATAATATCCAATTGGGAATATGCAGCAATAGCAAAACTCACAGTCTACATGGACAAAGGAAGTTCAAATAAGAATAGTTCCCATATACAATAGTTTACAGTACACATTCACAATAAAAATTTAAACAAGAATAGTCCCCAATATGATAAATATAATAACTTACAGCCTGGCTCCTAAAGTTTCTTAAAATCTATAATTTTGTGAATTAGCAGCTGTACAAAAAGGAGTGATTTAGAAAGCCAATAGTTCTTTCTTGTTTATCTTTTTCCTTTAAAAAAAATAATTTTTATACAGTGGTACCTCGGTACTGGTTCTGGGAGGCACAACAGGCACTAAAAACTATTTGTCAAACAAATCAGGTGACTTACCACGTCATCTTTTGTTTTGACCAGAAAAAAACTCTTTTTTTCCATGTCAGTGACCTTCCCAACCTGGGCAACTTCCTGTCCTCTCTCTCTGCGGCCATCCCCCTCTTCCTTTTGCAGTATACTGAACACCAAGGAAACTACGAGTATCAGGACAACATTTTGGATAGTGGACATAGTGGATCTCTCCCTGCACTATCATAGGCTTTGGGGCTGCCTAGTCAACTTGCCTTAGCTGGGAGCCTAACACCAGCTACAGGTGCTGCTATGCACTGCACTGTTGTAGGCCAGGGGTCCTCAAACTATGGCCTGCCAGATGGATATGGCTCGCTGAGCCATTAATCTGCTGCCCAGCCCACATCGACCTGCCCCAACACTTTGGCTGAGCACAGGACTTACCTTCACGAGCCCCAGGGGCTGGAACTGGAAGGTAAGGCCAGCAGAGTGCTTCTGGAGGCAGGGGAGTGGCTATGTGGGGAATCACGTGTTGGGCGGCTGTGGTGTCCCTCTGCCTCATGTGTTGGGCAGCTGTGGTGTCCCTTCTTAGCTCAGGCTTCTTCTGACCATCCATCCCTGGACTTGGGGTGGGGATCAACCAGTGTGCTCCATGGACTTGGGGCAGGGATCAACCAGTGTGCTCCAAGCAGGCAAGCAGCCATGGCAGCCCTGGAGCTCCCAGCCCGGCCTGAAAGAGGCTCCTGCAAGCTTGACGGAATGGGATGGAATAGCAATAGCAATAGGATGTAGTGGGAGTGGAAATGGGAATGGGAATGTGAATATGATGGAACGAAATGGAATTCAATGAGGTATCCCAGGGCACTGCCAGGATTGAAGGGATCCTGCAGAAAATGCCCCTGGAGAGAGAGAGAGAGAGAGAGAGAGAGAGAGAGAGAGAAAGAGAGACTTGTTGGTTGTAAGCTCCTTGGGGCTGAGAAAAATTGCTTCAAAAGTGAGTATCCTGAAGTGGACCACTAAACAATTTAGAAAATGATCTAGTAAAAAGAAAAGTCAACCAAAAGAGCAACATGCAAACAAAAGCAAATAAAACACTCCCAGGAGCAAAACAAATGAAAGTTTAATTCATGTGTATTGTTAATGGATTGCTAAATTGGCAAAATGAACTCCTAAATTGGCCACGGCCACCCAGACACATGACCACCTAGCCACACCCACCCAGTCACATGACCACCTAGCCATGCCCACCCAACTGATCCACCCTCCCCAAACAGTCTTAGAGACCGTGAATCGGCCCCCTGTTTAAAAAGTTTGAGAACCCCTGTTGTAGGCTTGCCTCTGTGAAAGGCAGCAAATCCGCCCAGTTGGACTGCTGATAGTCCACATAGCACCTCAAGTACTGTTCCACGATGGTATTTGCTCGTTCCGCCGCCCTGTTTTTGCTTGGATGAAAAGCTGAGCTGAGGCCTTGAGTGGACCCGATGGCCCTCAGGAGCTCCCTCCAGAACTTTGCTGTAAATTAGACCTCCCCAATCAGAGATAAACCTGTGGGGGACCCCATGCAGCCTCTATACTTGTTTTATAAACATCCTGGCCAACTTCCTGTCAGAAGGGAGACCCATGAAGGCAGTGAAATGGACTTGCTTTGAGAATAAGTCAATCATGGTCCAAATGATCATGTTCTCACCACTCTCCAGGAGCTTGACTATGAAATTCATGGCAATTTCTTCTATGGATGAGTTGGTTCTGCAACTTGTTGAAGGAGCTCAAGGGTTTCTCTGGTCTCTTTTCATGGCTGTGCAGGTAGTGCAACTCTTTACATAATCTTCCATGTCCTTCTTCAGTTTTGGCCACTAGAATTGTTGCCTGGCTAGGTACAGAGTTTTTAGATAGCCAAAATGCCCAGCCAATTTAACATTGTGGCTGCACTGTAGGATCTGGAGTCTCAGGGTGGTAGAGACATGCCAGTCCATCCTTGAGGGGCAGGGCTTCTTTGTTGTCATTGAACCAAGGGTCTGAGTAGCAGGCTGTTTTTAACGCCGTTATCATTTGGTCACCTCCAGTGGGTGGTTGTCATTGGGCTTGGGCTTGGGTGGTGACTTGGGCTGCCAGCGGGAGGTGGGGATGATAACATGGATGACCTCTTCGAGGCGACTGTTTGGACAAAGCATCAGCAAGCAGATTCTTCCCCCCTGGGATGTAGGGTTGCATAAACAAGAGGAGGTCACAGTATTTCTCAAAGCAAGACAAGAAATAATGGATGAAAACTAACGAATGAGAGATGCAACTTAGAACTTAGGAGAAATTTCCTAACAGTGAGAACATTAACCAGTGGAAAGGGTTGCCTTCAGAACTTTTGGGTGCTCCATCACCCAAGTGGAAGTTTTTAAGAAGAGACTAGACCTGGGCTGTCCATGGGCCAGATGTATCATGTGCTGGCCACTCCCATGCCCAGTTTAGTGAAGGGGAAAAAAGTTGTGATACATCAAGTGATGCCACCATGACAATGTAAGTTTGACACCCCTGGACTAGACAGCCTAAAATAGTATAAGCAGGGGGTTGGACGAGAAGACCTCCAAGGTCCCTTCCAATTTTGTTATTCTGTTAAAAGGATTCAATCCAGTTTTACCTAGATTGTATAAGTGAGATTATATAAAAGTGAATTAGGAAGTAACAAAAAAACAAACTTTGTTTAAGCAGGGTTTGTAGCATTAGGTCAATTTATCAAAATCTCAAAGGGGCATGGTTGTACCATAACAAAAATAGGATCTTGCAGCATGAACACAAGGCACATAACATTGAGTACTGAAGCAGATCAGTGTTTTCACCATCACTTTTTCTTTCAAAAAGAAAGGCAAGAAAGCCACATAGGACATGAAGATGTAATCGTGTAGAGGCGACTTCTCAAAATAATCAAGCCTTATGCCATGCAGAATTTTAGATGTCATAACTAGCACCTTGTATTAAACCTTGAAGCAAACTTGCAACAAATGCAGCTCATTGAGTAGAGCTGTAATATGCACCAATCTTGGGGTGCACCTAATTGCCTGCACTGCTACATTTTGTACCAGCTCTAGCTTCTGGATTCTGTTCAAAGGCAGCTCCATGTAGAGTGCATTACATTAATCCATCCAGGAGGTGCTTGAATGACAGTAGAGCCCCTGATCCAGGAACAGATGGAATTGATGCAGAACCTGAAGTTGTACAATTTCCTCGTGACAACTATGAACTGCACCTGAAGCAAGAGTTATGAGTGAAGAAGGACTCCAGATTGTAGACAAGGTCTGTTTGGGGCATGCCATCCAGCGCCGAACATTATAAATTCCAAGATGCAAGGGGCCTCAAAACCGAAAGCCATATAGTCTTGCCAAGGTTGAGCTGAAACCTGTTTACAGCCTCCAGACCTCCCACAGCCTCCAAACACCAAGACAGGACCTCAATGGCATCACTTAATTTGCCAGGGGAGATGAACATCTGGGTATCATCAGAAAACTGATAGTACCTCACTTCATGGCAATATGTTGCCTCAACCAACTGCTTTATATACAGATTAAATGGGAGCGAAGAGAGAAGCAAATCCTGTGGGAAAAGAGAGCAAGGGCAGGACTTCTTACTGTCAGCCAATACTTACTGGAAGCAAGGGCAGAGGAAGGATGAGAACCAGCATAATACAATGTTGCCCCTCCCAACCTCCAGAAAGTTGCCATGGTTGATGGTAATGAACAGCACCAAGAGATCAAGTAGGATGGATAAAGTAATTCCATTCTGCTCTCTTCAGAGGTCTTCCAAAAGTGCAGGTCTTCCAATGCTGTTTCAATCCCATGTCTAATTCTGAAATCCAAGTGTTTCACCCAGGATTCTCTGAAGCTCCTATGCAATCACCTTCTCTAATAATATCTCTTCAACATTTTCTGAACCTCAGTATGAAAGCTTTGATATGTGTGCAAGTGATAAAAAGCTATCAACATGTTGGTTATCAGTTGGCATATTCTACTCATTTGGTTAACCATAAAAAGTCACAGTTGATGCAGGTGGAAATAGGATGCTGTTCCCAAAGTGTATCTCCCTTCCCACCACAAGTTTTGTAAACATTTTGTTGTTTCTTGTTTGTTTCCAGTCTGCTGATCTTCAGGATGTCATGTTTATAGCCCTGGTAAAGGACAGACCAAAATTTGTTCGTCTCTTTCTTGAAAATGGGCTGAATCTAAGGAAGTTCCTCACTCATGAAGTTTTAACAGAGCTCTACACAAACAACTTCAGCAATTTGGTGTTTAAAAACCTACAAATTGCTAAGAACTCCTACAGTGATGATCTTCTCACTTTTGTATGGAAGATGGTAGAGAATTTCAGAAAAGGCATTAAAAAAGAAGACAAAAATGGCCAAGATGACATAGAGATACAGCTGCTGGTATGTCAAGTATAGCTTTTAAACTGAAATTGTATACCCATCTGTACCAATTTAAATCCACATAACTAAATGGGACTAATTTCTAAGTAGATTTTTCTCTGTAAAACAAAACAGAGGCATTAGGCCATATTTGTTAATGTTGGGATTTTTGTTGTAATTATGTCCTTTCAGGATGGATCTCTTATGACGAGGCACCCCTTGCAAGCTCTCTTTATTTGGGCTATCCTTCAAAACAAAAAGGAACTATCCACCGTAATTTGGGAGCAGGTACTTCACACTTCTACATCACTAACAATTAGATTAGTAACCTTTTGGGACAAAAAGTATTCCCCTAGGCTAGGTTCCCATGCATGTAAATATTAAAATCAATAAGAATTACTTCAGCACATACATATCTAGGTTGGATTATTATGTATGCATAGAGCAAAAGAGATGTTTCTTTTCTGTTTAATTATAGATATTATAATTTGTGAAAGTTGTGGGCCCTTCTTTCTAAATGAGTTTTTATTTTTATTACTCCCTTTTATATATTGTTTACATGAATGTGATAATAATATGAAATGTGAATTTATATTTAGAATAACATCAATAGAAGCTATATTGAAGGTAAATAAAAATGCAAATATATTTGAAATGTTGGTTTAATCAAATTCTAAACCAGTTTAATAATATAATTGCAGAAAAATGTCCTATTCCATGGATTTGTTTAATGGAATGTTCTATTTCAAGAGGGTCATTGTCAATAGATAGCTGGGAAATTGCATAGGACAAATTGCTCATCACTTTTAATCATTTTATTGTGCAAATTAGAGTTTTCAGATCTGGTTCCAGAGTACAGAACTCTTTCATACTATGCTGCTACATTGCTGTTTGGTAATATGAATGTCATTTCAGTATTAGAATGTTGTGAGAGGTTATCTAACAATTGTCTTTGCAGACAAGAGGCTGCACATTAGCAGCACTGGGGGCCAGCAAGCTTCTGAAAAGCTTAGCTAAGGTAAAGAATGATATTAATGCTGCTGGAGAATCAGAAGAGTTGGCAAATGAATATGAAACAAGAGCTGTAGGTAAGTTCAATATCAGAAGGAAATGAAGAAATTAAATACATATAGTTTGCAGTAAGGGAAGAAAGACCAGAATCAAAAGAAAGTGAAGACTATCTCATCATATTTAACTGCAGTACACATAAGTATGATGAAAAAACATAAAACATTTTTGCTTAAGTATATCACTTTTTCACACATAATTCTCAGGACTAAAAATATTCCTCAAAGCAAAAAATAGGAGAATTCAAATAATTTACAAACTTGAATAATGGGACTGTTGGAGCATTGAATTTCTGGTATCAGAGATTCTTATGTTAACTTAATATGCTCAATTATGAGACATTTGTTATATTGTTGGCTATATTAGCTTCTTTTAACATGTAGCAGAGTTTGCAATAGATTTAAACCAGGGGTGTCAAACTTGCTGCCCGTGGGCCAGCATGTGTCACATGCTGGCCCTGCCCCCACCCAATTTAACGAGGGGGAGGGAAAGTCCCGATATACCACATATCCATATCCCACCCAGTGGTGGGATTCAAATTTTTTTACTACTGGTTCAGTGGGCGTGGCTTGGTGGGTGTGGAAGGGGAAGGATACTGTAAAATCTCCAGTAAGAACTACTCAAAATTTCCACTACCAGTTCTCCAGAACTGGTCAGAACCTGCTGAATGCCACCTCTGGTGACTCCTCCGTGATGCCGCAAGTTTGACACTCCTGATTTAAACTAACTTTAAGATCCAGATTAATAAAGCTGAATTTATACTTACACCGAGCCATATTTTGGTGATCCATGATTTGTTCAATTAAATAGTATCCTGTTAAAATGTTATTTCAGTAGCAATATCATGCTAAGTCACAAATCTGGTTGGTTAGGCCACACAACATACTAAGACAAAAGTTGGGAATTGAAGTTTGAAAAACAAATTTTCAGTGTCACAGATTCACCATCCCTTATTTAAATAACATGAATGTGAATAAAATACAACATATATTTATTGTTGATAGCCATGATTGAACATATCGTGTTAAACTATAATATGGTTTATGTTAAACCATAATATGACTTAAGCCCCTGTCACACAGCACCAACGGATGGAAAGAGGATGTAAAACGGAGAGAAACGCTTGCCATCTGTTGGTTAACGCGATGCTTCCGTTCTGTACTCACTGCGTCCGTTTTTCATACTCTCTATCCATCCAGCATCCGTCTACTGACATTTCATCCGCTCAAAAAGTTTTGAGCTGCACAAAACTTTTTGAGCGGAAAATGTATCCAATGCGTCCATTATACATCCGCTATGCATACGGGGAACATCCGTTGGACGTCTGTCGTCATCTGTTACGTGTCTGCTATATCTGCTAGGCATCCGCTGCGCATCCACGCAACTTGCATCCGCTCCAGCGGAAAATGGACACAGGGAGGAAGCAAAATGGACACGGAATGGACACGCAGCATTAGTAGCACGGACGTAGAAAGCATGATAGTGGATGCAGCTCGCATACAAAGCATTAAAACGAAAAAAACGTTCGTATAGGGGACGTATCTCGGATATTTAGGATGTCTGCAGGATGCCTAGAGGATGCAAAAGGACACCTAGTGGAAAACCTTGCTCTTCCATAGCATCCAGTCATCTCCACCATGGATCGTCACACACTCCTTTTGGTAGCCACCATCGTTCTACAACAGTGCGAAGCCCTCTACAGGCTCTTTCACCTGTTCTACGCGAAGAAAAGAAGGCGACCAAGAAGTGTCTGGGTCCGAAGATGGATCACGAGAAGAGCAGAGTAGGACTGTATAACAAGCTGATGGTGGAGCTGAGGAACAAAGACCCTCGTGCATTCCAGAACTTCATGAGGATGCCACCAGCCATGTTTGACGAAGTTGTGGAGCGGCTGAGACCCAAGTTGACCAAGTAGAGCACCAACATCCGGCCCAGCCTGGACCTTGGGCTCAAGGTGGCACTAACTCTGTGCCACCTGGCCTCTGGGACCACGTACAGGAGCATGCAGTACGGCTGTAGGGTGCCACACAACACCATCAGCATTGTGGTCAGAGAAGTGGTGCAGGTCATCATCGAAGAATACCTGGAGGAGCACTTCCACTGCCCCTCCACTGAAGAAGGCTGGAAGAAAGTTGCAGAGCAGTGGTATCAGAAGTGGAACTTCCCCCACACCATTGGAGCCATAGATGAGAAGTACATGGCCTGCAAAGCTCCAGCCAAGTCAGGGTCCACTTATCACAACTACAAGGGCTTCTTCAGCATCATCCTCTTCGCCATGGTCGATGCTGACTACAAGTTCATGTACATCGATGCTTCAAGTAATGGCTCATCTTCAGATGTCCAGGTATACAATGCCAATCACCTCAAGGAGGGGCTGGAAGCAACCTCATCATGGGCTTCCCAGATCCAGACCCCCTACCCAATGACACACAAGATGTGCCCAACTTCATTGTGGGGGATGACGCCTTCTCCCTCAGAATCTATCTCATGAAGCCCTACACTTCCAGATGCCTCACCCGTGAAGAGAGGATCTTCAACTACAGGCTGTCCAGGGCAAGGCGGGTGGTGGAGAATGCCTTTGGCATCCTGGCCAACAGGTTCCAGGTACTTCTCACCACCATGCAGCATCGCCCAGAGACCGTGAGGAGGATAATGGAAGCTTGCTGCATCCTGCACAATCTCATGAGCACCCGCTACCCAGTGTTGCAGAACAAGCTCATGGACCTCCAACAAGGCAATGGGGACATGGAGCCTGGTGAATGGAGGCAAGGGCGAAACCTGATAGACACTATGGATGTGTAAGGCCCCAACAGAGCTTCATGTGAAGGGAAGAAGCAGCGCAACCTCCTGAAACACTGTTGCAATTCCCCAGCTGGAGCAGTGGAGTGGCAAGACAGGATGGTACATGCTTAATAGATGTTTCCTTGAGCCTGTCTCATCACACTGATGAGATTGTGCCATGTATGTTGTGGCCCTACAATGAACAGGGCATTTAATAAAGAGTTGTGTTTATGTTGAAATGTGTTGGTGAATGATTAAATTGTTATTGATAATAAAGGGCCATAGGTGTGGCACCTGGGAGGGTGGACCATACAGTCCCACTATGCTTGCACTGGAGGTTTATCTATCCCACAGCTATTACCCCTCCCACAAGTATCCCTGCCCATCCCACTGCTATCCTAACCCATCCATTACCCTTCCCACAGGTATCCCTGCCCATCCCACTGCTATCTTAACCCATCCCACAGCTATTACCCATCCCACAGGTATCTCTGCCCATCCCACTGCTATCTTAACCCATCCCACAAGCATGCAAAGGCTTAAACCATTTCTAAAAGTTTCCACCAAGACTTTATTGACTAAAATAACTGAAGCAAGTGTGTGAAGCAAAGATAATCTTTATTAATAAGAAGCTGTAAAAGCAAAATGACCCAAGTAAAGTGTCCCAAGCAAAGATAAAGTCAACAGGTAGCAACCCAGGCTCTGGCACTCTTCTCAGTCACTCTGAGGCATGCCCATAGTCTCAGGGGTGAAGGGTCCAGGTGCTATGGAGGTGGCTGCTGCTGGAGTGCTGGTCTGAGGCGCCATTGGGGTACCTGGCCCTGAGAGGACAACAGGGGATGGTGTGTGGAGGAAGCTCTCAAAGTGCTGGCTCAGTCCTGTGATGTTGAGAGCCCCTTCCTCAATGACATGGGGTGTCAGTCCCAAGACCGATGACAGATGTTCTGAGGCCAGGCTTGGCTGTGGGGTGAAGGAAGGAGGAGTGTAGTGGGGCTGTCTGATCTGCAGGTGAGCGATGTGAGGCATGTGTGGCATGGGTGGCATCTGTGGCATGGGTGGCATCTGTGGCGTGGGTGACATTGGTGGCATTGGTGGCACCGGTGGTGTACAATGAACCTGTGCCTGGACTGGGAAGGGCTGCCTGTGCTGCTGCAGCTCCTGGTAGCCGTAGCCTTGGTTGGTGAGGGCCTGTGGAAAGCCTTGGAAGGGCAGTGACATCACCTGGGGTGGAGGAGCAGATTTGGACTGGGTGGGAGCAGGTTCAGCTGGGTCTGGAGGGTTGTGCAGAAGACCGGTGATCCTGTCCTTTATCACCTGGTACTGTGATTCAGACATGTCCATGAGGGTCTGGTTGACGTAGGTGAGGAAGGGCTTGCGGTTTGAGGATGGTATGTCAGTGTGTACCAGCTGAGAGAGGATGTCTACGCTGCTTCTGATGGTGTCCCTGATCTCCAGCAGGACAGTGTGGCTCTGCCCCTCCGGTCTGGCTCTCTGCCTGCTTTCTGTGGAGGTGGAGCTAGGGATGGATGTAGTTTGGTCTCTGGTGGCAGTGCCCTCTCCTTGCTCCCACTGCGTCAGGGGGTCCTCCACCTGCTCCGCCACGGGGAGTGCAGCTGTTGGGGGGGTCTCCGTCGTGGCACGCTCCACAGATACCTGCCTGGACACAGGAGCTGACTCTTGGCCAGAAGAGGACTGGCTCTCTGCGGGCTGCCTGAGAGAGAGGGTTGTGAGAGGGGCTGCTCCTCGGTGGTGGATCTCACCCTCCAATAAGCTGCACTTGACCATCACGTAGGTCTCTCGGTCCGTCAGGACCAGCAGGACCAGCAGGACCAGGATCAGTAGCAGCAGAGTAAGCACCAGCAGAAGCACCAGCACCAGGAGCAGTGCCAGCAGAGTAAGCCCCAGAAGCCCCAGCACCAGGAGCAGCGCCAGCAGAGTAAGCACCGGCAGAAGCACCAGCAGCAGGAGCAGCACCAGCAGAAGCCCCAGCACCAGAAGAGTCAGCCCGAGCAGCAGAAGCCCCAGCAGAAGCAGAGTCAGGGCCAGGGGGTGGGATGATGGCCCTGTCCTTCTTGCCAGGGCTGGCAGCAGATGGCACAGGCTTCCTCTTCTTCCCCATGGTTGTTGGCTGGAGCTGTGTCTGGCAGCAGGTCTTTCCTCTGAATGGTGACCTGCTTGCAAGCTGCATCCCTTTTTATCCATGGGACTGACGCAATGCATCCTCCTCGCATGCGCAGGGAACGCTTTGCATCCGCTAGGCATCCGCTAGGCTTCCGTGATGCATCTGCTTCCTCCACTAGGCATCTGCTCTGCATCCGTTCCTTCCGTTGCATGTCCACTTCACTGTGCTCCCCCAGAAGCCCTGCAGATGTGCCATCCGCTTCCATCCGCTTCCATCCACTAGGCTTCCGTGGAGCATCCGCTTAACATCCTCGCTACGTCCTCTCCCCGTCCATTCCTTTCCGTTGTTGTCCGCTCTGCTTATGCAAATTTGGGGCACTTTTGAGAGCGGATAACAACGGATGGAAAATTTTCTCGTCCGCTGTGTCCTTTTTACATACGTTTTGCATGCCTCGGCCTATGTGACAGGCCCTTTAGCTTTGTTGGAAGAAAAATCTGGCCTGATTCCAAACCAGGAAAAAGACACTGGAAATAGAGATGGAGCTGGCTGCAAGGAAAGAAAGTCTCTGTTTGTTTGGTTTTCCAGAAACTTCAGTGACAGCAGCATATTTCTGGAGTGGCTGAAAAAATGGGTTGAGATAGATGGGCTATATTTTTGGGGGCCTCGTGATTGAGATGTCTATTTCTGTGCAGGAACATGTCTTTTAATATTCTAATGGCTGTTGCCACATTCCTTTTTTTTTTTTGGTTGTTATTTTTTTATTTTTAATATAATAATTCCATCTTCACTTGAACAGTGTGTTGTCTGGGTACAAGTATCTTTGTTAAATAGTAATCAGAATTTGCAACATCATTCATTACATTGGTATTGATTCTACAATATTAAAATAGTAATATTCCATATATTTATTATACAATATTAAAATAATAATATTCAACATATTAATCAATTGCTTATCTCTTTTAACATATCTTCTTTATTTTGTTTCCGTTTTGTTTCTACCTTCTATTTTTGTTACTTAACCATTGATAAAATAAATCCCATGTCATATAATATTCAGTTTGCTCTTTTTCCTTAATTGCAAGTGTTAGTCTGTTCATTTCTGCACATTCTAATAGTTTCCTAATCACATCTCATCTGCAGGTATGTCTTCATTCTTCCAGCTTCGTGCAAATACAATTCTAGCAGCAGTTAAATATGAATAATGAAATATGCATTTTCTTACTATATTTTTCAGGTAGAATCCCCAAAAGAAATATTTCTGGCTTCAAATCAATATGCTATTTTATCATTTTTTCCAATCATGTATGTATTTTGTCCAGAATTTTTTTGCTTTTTGCTACATACAAAATCTCCTAAAGACTGACCACTCCATGTTTCTGCTTGAGGCTGTTTTCCTACAGTAGGAAGCCTGTGGTTGCTTTCTGTCTTTGTTAGGATTTTTCTCAATTTCTCCTTTAGGGGAAATATTTTATTCTGCCTCTTCTTAAGAATAAATAATATTTTAAGCCCATGTCAACTGCCCAACAGATGCAAAAAGGACACAGCGGACGAGCAAAATGTTCCATCCATTATCCGCTCTCAAAAGGGGCAAAAATTTGCATAACCGGAGCGGATAACACAGACGCAGGGAGGACGCAGGGCGGATGCAAAGTGGATGCGGAACGGAAGCCCAGAGGATGGGAGCAGATGGCGCATCCGCTAGGCTTCCGGGGGACCTCAGCAAAGCGGACGCGGAACGGATGAAGCGGATGCACAGCGGATGCACAACGGATGAAGCGGATGCACAGCGGATGCACAGCGGATGCACAGCAGAAGCCTAATGGATGCCTGGCGTTAATTGCGCATGCAGGGAGGCTGCATTGCGTCAGCCCCGCGGATATAACGGAAGCAGCTCGGAAGCAGGTCGCCATTCAGAGGAAAGACCTGCTTCCAGACACATCGACTGCCTTGCCTGCCCTGCCTGCATGTCTGCCTGCCAGCCTTGCTGCCAGCCTTGCTACCAGCCTTGCTGCCAGCCTTGCTGCCAGCCATGCTGTCAGCCTCCCTGCCAGCCTTGCTGCCAGCCTGCCTGCAAGCCTTGCTGCCATCCAGTCTGCCTGCCAGCCTTGCTGCCTGCCTTCCTGCCAGCCTTGGTGCCTGCCTGCAAGCCTTCCTGCCAGCCTTCCTGCCAGCCTTCCTGCCAGCCTTCCTGCCAGCCTTGGTGCCTGCCGCCTGCCTGCCTGCCTGCCAGCCTTCCTGCCAGCCTTGGTGCCTGCCTGCCTGCCAGCCTTCCTGCCTGCCTTGTTGCCAGCCTTCCTGCCTGCCTTGGTGCCAGCCTTCCTGCCAGCCTTGGTTTCTGCCAGCAACCCCACAACCATGTGGAAGCACAGCAAGCCTCAGCCATCTGCTGCCAGCTCTGGCAAGAAGGACAGGGCTACCATCCCGCCCCCTGGCCCTCACTCTGGTTCTGCTGGGGCTTCTGCTTGCTCTTCTGTGGCTGCCGCTTCTGCTGCTTCTGCTTCTGGAGGAGCTGATGACAAGCACTCCAGCACCAGCCACCTCCACAGCACCTGCACCCATCACCCCTGGGACTGAGCGACCAAGAGGAGTACCAGAGACTCATTTTTGTCTTATAGCTTGTTGTTAATAAAGTCTATTTATGATTCACACACTTGCTTCATTTCTTTTTTTTAATAAAGTCTTGCTGGAAATGTTTAGAAATGGTTTAAGCCTTTGCATGCTTGTGGGATGGGAAAGGATAGCTTTGAGATGGGTTAGGATACCTGTGGGATGGGTAATAGCTGTGGGATGGGTTAGGATAGCAGTGGGATAGATAAACCTCCAGTGCAAGCATAGTGGGACTGTATGGTCCACCCTCCCAAGTGCCACACCTACGACCCTTTATTATCAATAATAATATCATAATTATCCACACATGTCAACATAAACACAACTCTTTATTAAACGCCCTGTTCATTGTAGGCCAACCAAACATACATGGCCCAATCTCATCCGTGTGATGAGACAGGCTGAAGGAAGCATCCATTAAGCATCTACCATCCTGTCTTGCCACTCCACTGCTCCAGCTGGGGAGTTGCACCAGTGTCTCAGGAGGTTGCGCTGCTTCTTCGCTTCATGTGAGGCTCTGTTGGGGCCTTGCACATCCTCAGTGTCGATCAGGTTTCGCCCTTGCCTCCATTCCCCAGACTCCATGTCCCCATTGCCTTGCTGGAGGTCCACGAGCCTGTTCTGCAAGACTGGGTAGCGGGTGCGCATGAGATTGTGCAGGATGCAGCAAGCTTCCATGATCCTCCTCACAGTCTCTGGGCGATGCTGCATGGTGGTGAGAAGTACCTGGAACCTGTTGGCCAGGATGCCAAAGGCGTTCTCCACCACCCGCCTTGCCCTGGACAGCCTGTAGTTGAAGATCCTCTCTTCACGGGTGAGGAGTCTGGAAGTGTAGGGCTTCTTGAGGTAGGTTGTGAGGGAGAAGGCGTCATCCCCCACGATGAAGTAGGGCACATCTTGTGTGTCGTTGGGCAGGGGTTCTGGATCTGGGAAGCCCATGATGAGGTTGCCTTCCAGCTCCTCCTTGAGGTGACTGGTGTTGTATACCTGGGCATCTGAAGATGAGCCGTTACCTGAAGCATCGATGTACATGAACTTGTAGTCAGCATTGACCATGGCGAAGAGGATGATGCTGAAGAAGCCCTTGGAGTTGAAATAAGTGGAGCCCGACTTGGCTGGAGCTTTGCAGGCCACGTGCTTGCCATCTATGGCTCCAACGGTGTGTGGTAAGTTCCACTTCTGATACCACTGCTCTGCAACTTTCTTCCAGCCTTCTTCAGTGGAGAGGTACTGGAGGAGCTCCTCCTTGTATTCTTCGATGATGGCCTGCACCACTTCTCTGACCACAATGCTGATGGTGTTGGATGACACCCTCCAGCCGTACTGCATGCTCCTGTAGGAGGTCCCTGAGGCCAGGTGGCGCAGAGTGAGTGCCACCTTGAGCCCAGGTTCCAGGCTGGGCCGGAAGCTGGTGTTTGCCTTGGTCAACCTGGGTCTCAGCCGCTCCACAACTTCGTCAAACATGGCTGGAGGCATCCTCATGAAGTTCTGGAACGCCCAAGTGTCTTCGCTCCTGAGCTCCACCATCAGCTTGTTGTACAGTCCGTCCTCTGCTCTTCTGGTGAACCATCTTCGGATCCAGACTCTTTTTGGGTGGCTCCTTTTCTTCTCGCAGTAGAGTTCACAGAGCCTGCAGATGGCTTCGCACTGTTGCAGAACGATGGTGGCTGCCGAATGGACTTTGTTACAATCCACGGTGGACATGACTGGATGCTGAGGAAGAGGAAGAGGCAGATGAAGGCTGCAGAGGTCTGCATCGCTGGGCTGCTGTTCTGAAAGTGAGATGCAGGCGAGTTGCTCCCCCTTTTTATAGGCAGTATAGGTTTTCCACTAGTCATCCTCTAGGCATCCTCTAGGCATCCTCTAGACATCCTTAATATCCGAGATAGGTCCCCTCTGCGAATGTTTTTTCCGCTTTAAACGCTTTGTTTCCGTTCTGCATCCGCTAGGCATCCGTTCTGCATCCATTCTGCGTCCGTTCCGCTTCCTCCCTGCCTCTGGGCGGATGCGAGTTGCACGGATGCGTAGCGGATGCCTAGCGGATATACCGGATGCGTAACAGATGTGTAACGGATGCCTAGCGGATGCATAGTGGATGCAGAACGGATGAACTGGATACATTTTCCGCGCAAAAGTTTTGGGCAGCCCAAAACTTTTGGAGCGGATGAAACGTCCATAAACGGATGCTGGATAGATAGAGAGGAAGCCAAACGGAGGCAGTGAGTACATCGCGTTTTCGAACGGATGGCAAGGTTTTTTGTCCGTTTTACATCCTCTTTGCATCCGTTGGTTCAGTGTGACATGGGCTTTAATCTGGGGAGGAGAGCTTCCTACAGCTTGTAGGAACATAAACAAAACACATTGTTAGACTTATGATTGACATAAACTTAAGAATAACCCAGATTTAAAACTGGCAAAAATGTTATGCCCTTGGCATTACAAATATTAATATTTATTAAGATACTGATGCTTCAGGAAGCAAATAAATTATATTGTTGAAGTTTGATATTTACATTATATATTTATATGCAAATTCATTTTTCTTTGTGTGTTTATAAAAATAAAAGTAAAAACTAAATGCCAACGTGACAGGTGTAAGAAACTGACATATAGTTGAATGAGGTTCAGAAGAATTCTATTAGTTCCTCTCTGTTTTTTTTAAGCTTGATGAGTCTGCAAAGGGCCAGTCTTTTTTTTTCTATTTTTCCCATTTCACTTTTGTGTGAAATGCAAGGAGGCATTTGTCATGCACAGACATGGCAAAGTTTCATTATTTGTTCTCAGCATTTTTGAGTCAGAGGTAAACAAGTTGTAAGAGTATCATCATTTAAATGGACATGGGCTCTATCTACTACTAATATTAGTGACAATATGTACAAAAGAGATCTTTCAGTATCTCCCTTCAGTGAGTGCTATTCAGAAGACACTGAATTTTAGCCAGAGAGAAAGTCCTTTTAAATTTCAGAAATGTTATGTGACTAAAGTATCTGGCTGGCTGGAGAAAGTGTGCAGAGTGATTCAAAAAAGAAGTTTCTAGGTAGAAATTGATATGTCTGCTTGCAGCTCTAAATCAACGCCATATTGTTTAAGATCAATGCATGTTCATTAGTCTATCAGGGTATTGGCTGGCTCCAAAAAGCCATAAAAGTGCAGTTTGTCTGGCACCAGGAAGATTGAAAACTATTGGTCATAATTAAAGAGATCAAGCTTGCTGAAAAAAAGTGAGCTTAAGCCAATAGGAAAAAATGAAAATCCAGGCAGAAGTTTCTATTTTGAGTAGGCCAGTTTCACAATGAACTGCCATCTTCTGAACACAGACAGCTAGGTATTTGAAAAATAGATCTCAAAAACCTGGGCTGAACTCTCGAGAAAGAAATGACCTATAGGGGCGCAGCTGAACTCCAAAAAGGAGATGAGCTTGTATCTTAAGCCGCTGTCATACAGCACCAATGGATGGAAAGAGGATGTAAAACGGAGAGAAAAACTTGCCATCCATTGGTTAACGCGATGCTTCCGTTCTGTACTCACTGCGTCCGTTTTTCATACTCTCTATCCACCCAGCATCCGTCTACTGACATTTCATCCACTCAAAAAGTTTTGAGCTGCACAAAACTTTTTGAGCAGAAAATGTATCCAATGCATCCATTCTGCATCTGCAATGCATACGGGGAACATCCGTTCTACATCCGTCATCATCCATTACACGTCCGCTATATCTGCTAGGCATCTGCTGCGCATCCGCACAACTCACATCCGCTCCAGCGGAAAACGGACACAGGGGGGAAGGGAAACGAATGTGGAACGGACACGCAGCATTAATAGCACGAACGGAGAAAAGATGAAAGCAGATGCAGTTCGCATGCAAAGCATTAAAACGGAAAAAACGTTCGTATAGGGGACGTATCTCGGATATTTAGGATGTCTGCAGGATGCCTAGAGGATGCAAAAGGACACCGAGCGGAAAACCTATATTTCCGATAAAAAGGGGGAGCAACTCACCTGGATCTCACTTTCAGTCCAGCAACCCTGCTATGCAGACCTCTTCAGCCTTCATCTGGCTCTTGCTCTTCCACAGCATCGAGTCATCTCCACCATGGATCGTCACACCCTCCTTTTGGTAGCCATCTTCATTCTACAACAGTGCGAAGCCAACTACAGGCTCTTTCACCTGTTCTACGCGAAGAAAAGGAGGCGGCCAAGAAGTGTCTGGGTCTGGAGATGGATTGCCAGAAGAGCAGAGTACGGACTGTACAACAAGCTGATGGTGGAGCTGAGGAACGAAGACCCTCGTGCATTCCAGAACTTCATGAGAATGCCGCCAGCCATGTTTGATGAAGTTGTGGAGCAGCTGAGACCCAGGTTGACCAAGCAGAGCACCAACATCCGGCCCAGCCTGGACCCTGGGCTCAAGGTGGCACTGACTCTGCGCCACTTGGCCTCAGGAACCACCTACAGGAGCATGCAGTACGGCTGGAGGGTGCCACACAACACCATCAGCATTGTGGTCAGAGAGGTGGTGTAGGCCATCATCAAATAATACCTGCAGGAGCTTCTCCAGTGCCCCTCCACTGAAGAAGGATGGAAGAAAGTTGCAGAGCAGTGGTATCAGAAGTGGAACTTTCCCCACACCGTTGGAGCCATAGATGGGAAGCACGTGGCCTTCAAAGCTCCAGCCAAGTCAGGGTCCACTTATCACAACTCCAAGGGCTTCTTCAGCATCATTCTCTTCGCCATGGTCGATGCTGACTACAAGTTCATGTACATCGATGCTTCAGGCAACGGCTCATCTTCAGATGCCCAGGTATACAACGCCAGTCATCTCAAGGAGGAGCTGGAAGGCAACCTCATCATGGGCTTCCCAGATCCAGACCCCCTGCCCAACGACACAGAAGATGTGCCCTACTTCATCATGGGGGATGACGCCTTCTCCCTCAGAACCTACCTCATGAAGCCTTACACTTCCAGATGCCTCACCCGTGAAGAGAGGATCTTCAACTACAGGCTGTCCAGGGCAAGATGGGTGGTGGAGAACGCCTTTGGCATCCTGGCCAACAGGTTCCAGGTACTTCTCACCACCATGCAGCATCGCCCAGAGACCGTGAGGAGGATAATGGAAGCTTGCTGCATCCTGCACAATCTCATGCGCACCCGCTACCCAGTCTTGCAGAACAGGCTCGTGGACCTCCAACAAGGCAATGGGAACATGGAACCTGGTGAATGGAGGCAAGGGCGAAACCTGATAGACACTGTGGATGTGCAAGGCCACAACAGAGCTTCACATGAAGGGAAGAAGCAGTGCAACCTCCTGAAACACTGGAGCAACTCTCCCAGCTGGAGCAGTGAAATGGCATGACAGGATGATAGATGCTTAATGGATGCTTCCTTCAGCCTGTCTCATCACACGGATCATATTGGGCCTTGTATGTTGAGTGGCCCTACAATGAACAGGGCATTTAATAAAGAGTTGTGTTTATGTTGAAATGTGTGGATCAATGATTACATTGTTATTGATAATAAAGGGCCAAAGGTGTGGCACCTGGGAGGGTGGACCATACAGTCCCACTATGCTTGCACTGGAGGTTTATCTATCCCACAGGTATCCGAACCCATCCCACAGCTATTACCCATCCCAAAGATATCCTTGCACATCCCACTGCTATCCTCACCCATCCCACAAACATGCAAAGGCTTAAACCATTTCTGAAAGTTTCCACTAAGACTTTATTTAATAAAATAAATGAAGCAAGTGTGTGAAGCAAAGATAATCTTTATTAATAATAAGCTGTAAAAACAAAATGACCCAAGTGTCCCAAGCAAAGATAAAGTCTACAGGTCGCCACCCAGTCTCTGGCACTCTTCTCAGTCACTCTGAGGCGTGCCCATAGTCTCAGGGGTGAAGGGTCCAGGTGCTGTGGAGGTGGCTGCTGCTGGAGTGCTGGTCTGAGGCGCCATTGGGGTGCCTGGCCCCACAGGGGATGGTGTTTGGAGGAAGCTCTCAGAGAGCTGGCTCAGTCCTGTGATGTTGAGAGCCTCTTCCTCCAGGACATAGGGTGTCAGCCACAATACCGATGACAGATGTTCTGAGGCCGGGCTTGGCTGTGGGGTAGAGGAAGGAGGAGTGTAGTGGGGCTGTCTGGTCTGCAGGTGAGCGAGGTGAGGCATGGGTGGCATCTGTGGCGTGGGTGGCATCTGTGGCCTCGGTTGCATCTGTGGTGTTGGTGGACCGGTGGCACCGGTGGCGTTCGATGTACCTGTGCCTGGATTGGGAAGGGCTACCTGTGCTGCTGCAGCTCCTGGTAGCCGTAGCCTTGGTTGGCGAGGGCCTGTGGAAAGCCTTGGAAGGGCAGTGACATCACCTGGGGTGGAGGAGCAGACCTGGACTGGGTGAGATCAGGTTCAGCTGAGTCTGGAGGGTTGTGAAGAAGACCGGTGATCCTGTCCTTTATCACCTGGTACTTTGATTTGGACATGTCCATGAGGGTCTGGTTGACGTAGGTGAGGAAGGGCTTGCGGTTGGAGAATGGGATGTCGGTGTGTACCAGCTGAGAGAGGAGATCTATGCTGTTTCTGATGGTGTCCCTGATCTCCAGCAGGACAGTGTGGCTCTGCCCCTCCGGTCTGGCTCTCTGCCTGCTTTCTGTGGAGGTGGAGCTGGGGGTGGATGTGGGTTGGTCTCTGGTGGAAGTGCCCTCTCCTTGCTCCCACTGCGTCAGGGGGTCCTCCACGCGCTCCGCCACGGGGAGTTCAGCTGTTGGGGGGGTCTCCATCGTGGCACGTTCCACAAATACCTGCCTGGACACAGGAGCTGACTCTTGGTCAGAAGAGGACTGGCTCTCTGCGGGCTGCCTGAGAGAGAGGGTTGTGAGAGGGGCTGCTCCTTGGTGGCGGATCTCACCCTCCAAGAAGCTGCACTTGGCCATCACGTAGGTCTCTTGGTCCGTCAGCTTGACCATGGCCTGGCCAGATTTCTTGAGGTGCAGTTTCCCGTACCAGGTGTGCATGTGCTTCCACCAGCCGAGGAGCACCTCTGAAGTGTAGCCCAGGCTCTCCGCCTTCTCTCTCCAAGCAGCCTGCTTCCTTTTGGTGTCTCGATAGAGCCTTGTCCCTTCCGCTATAGATACTCGTTCTCCCTCAGCCATTCCAGCACCTCATCCTCATGTTCCTCTTCGATGTAGTCTTGCCTCCTCTCCCGTTCACACATATGCCTCTTCCTCCATCTGGCAGGGCCATCTGGGCCCTCATCAGAGGGGCTTCGAGGTTGTAGGGGCTGTTCCACCACACCACCACCAGCAGCAGCAGCAACAGCAACAGTAGCAGCAAAAGCAGGACCAACAGCACCAGCAGTACCAGCAGCACCAGCAGCACCAGCAGGATCAGGATCAGAAGCAGCAGAGTAAGCACCAGCAGCGCCAGCAGGACCAGCAGGACCAGGATCAGTAGCAGCAGAGTAAGCACCAGCAGGACCAGCAAGACCAGCAGGACCAGGAGCACCGGCAGGACCAGGAGCACCAGCAGCACCAGCAGGACCAGAAGCAACACCAGCAGAGTAAGCACCAGCAGAAGCACCAGCACCAGGAGCAGCGCCAGCATAGTAAGCACCAGCAGAAGCACCAGCACCAGGAGCAGCGCCAGCAGAGTAAGCACCAGCAGAAGCACTAGCTCCAGGAGCAGCACCAAGAGAAGCTCCAGCACCAGAAGAGTCAGCTCGAGCAGCAGAAGCCCCAGCAGAAGCAGAGTCAGGGCCAGGGGGTGGGATGGTGGCCCTGTCCCTCTTGCCAGGGCTGGGAGAAGATGGCACAAGCTTCCTCTTCTTCCCCATGGTTGTTGGCTGGCTGGCTGGCTGACTGGAGCTGTGTCTGGCAGCAGGTCTTTCCTCTGAATGGTGACCTGCTTGCGAGCTGCTTCCCTTTATATCCGCGGGGCTTATGCAATGCATCCTCTCTGCATGCGCAGTGAATGCTCTGCATCCGCTAGGCATCCATAGGCATCCGCTAGGCTTCCGCTCTGCATTTGCTTCATTCCCTCGACACCCGCTCTGCATCCGTTCCTTCCGCTGCGTATCCGCTTCACTGTGCTCCCCCAGAAACCCTGCGCATGTGCCATCCACTTCCATCCGTTTCCATCCGCTTGGCTTCCGTGTAGCATCCGCTTTACATCCTGGCTATGTCCTCCCCCCGTCCGTTCCTTTCCGTTGTTGTCCGCTCTGCTTATGCAAATTTGGGGCACTTTTGAGAGTGGATAACAACGGATGGAACATTTTCTCATCCGCTGTGTCCTTTTTCCATACGTTTTGCATCCGTCGGCCTATGTGACAGGCCCTTTAGCTGAGGAGAAGAGAATCAATGCAAATATATGCTGAGTTTCTTTGGAGAAGTACTAAGATTTTAGAGATAACAGTGTTTTTTATATTTAAGGTAAGGTTAATTTATAGCTTCCCATGACACAGAGAACAATGTCCAGAGATTTAACAATATTTGTCTCAATCATCTATGATAGCAGCAAATCTCAATCTATATACTTATGTGGATGTTATGGAACTGAACTTGGGAGTTTCTTCAGGCAAAATAATTGGTCTAGAATTGAGTTTAGTTTTTTCCTCTAAGATTAGGGCATAATTATAAACAGTGGCCAGGATTGCAAGGCATCAGCTCTCCATATCACTGAAGCCTTGGGATAGGGGTTGATAACCACAACTGATTTTAGAAGCCGTGAAAATTTACGATATAGAATTTAACAGGCAAATTTTAAAAATGAAGAATAGCTTTTTAACTACTCTGAATTTTAATTGTTCTAGAATTATTCACAGAATGTTACAGCAGTGATGAAGATCTGGCAGAACAGCTACTTATTTATTCCTGTGAAGCATGGGGTGGAAACAGTTGTCTAGAACTTGCAGTAGAAGCTAAGGATCAACAATTCATTGCTCAGCCAGGAGTCCAGGTAAAATAGTAAACATAAGAACATATAACCAATTTACATGTCTTATTTGCTGAAACAGAATAGACTGCAATCCTATATCCATAAATCTTGCTGTTCCATCCGGAAATAAGTTGCGCAAGACCGGGTTCCAACAAGAAACTCTTATTCAATTCAGTAAGCAATGGTAACGGAACAACAGCCCAAGCCGTGGCAGCCCTTTATATAGCGGCTTGCTTGCGGCTTGCGGCCAATGACACCACTTTAAGTGTTCCCGCCGTCTGGCGGGCTAATCGGATTGGTTCTCTAATGGCCAATTCGAGAACGGCCTTTTCGGCCAATCAGAATAGGGGACTTGGAGCCTACCAAGTTCCATACATAACACCCCTCCCCCCTTGGTTCAGTCCAACGTGCGTCACGTAGTCACGCAGGTAGGTGGGGCTTTTTCCAGTCCTGGTTAACCTGTACAGCTCAGTCTCAGCATGGTCTTCGAACGGTTTGAACGGGATCGCTGTCTCTCTGTTCCTTCTCCATGGAACTTCCTGGAAGGGTGAGTCAGCCTTGCCGCTCCCGCCTGAGTCTTTCGGGCCAGTTGAGATGGCTCCGCCGCTCCCTCCTGGTTTGTTCGGGTTGGTCGAGCTGGCCAGGCTGTCTCCTTCCAGGAAGGCCTCGCTTCGTTCTCCTGCTCCCGGACTTCTCATTTGGGGTTCATCTAACCGTGAGTTCTCTTTTTGATTTGTTTGGGAGTCTTTGTCTAGTGTTTGTTGTCTTGTTATGGGAGGTTCGTCTCTCCCTTTTTTATTATTTTGTATTTCCTACCCCCCCCATCTCAGTTGTTTTTTGGTCGGTATTTATTTTTGGCGCTGGTGTGTTTTTGCGTTCGAGGGTGCGAGAACGAAGCTGGTCAATGTGCTGCTTCCATTCTCTTCCATCGCCTAAGAGTAGTCGGTAAGACCGGGGACCTGTTATGGCTTCCAGCCACGATCACCCAGATCACAGGCCCCCGGTGAGGTTCTTCGCATAGACCAGGTCACCTATTTCAAATGCACGGAATTTGCTGGAGGAGTTGAGGGGTTTATCCCAGGTGTAAGTCTGTTGAGGTAGGAATGCAATTCTGTTGAGGTAGGAACGCAATTTCCTACCCATTAGGAGCTCTGCTGGGCTTTTGTTGCTTGTGCTGCTAGAGGTAATATGCTGTAAGGTTAGTAATTGGTTTAGTTTTTCTTGCATGCCCCCCTTGTCCATTCTCTCCAGGCCCTCCTTAGTGTACCGAACCATGTGTTCAGCCCTGCCATTTGCAGCCAGATGGGCTGGCGCCGTTAAAGCATGTCGGATACCTTGGGCAGCTAAATACTGCTCGAATGCTAACGCAGTAAACTGGGGCCCATTGTCCAACACCAGTACATCAGGCAGTCCATGCATGACAAAAAGTTTGTCTAGCTGTTTCATTACTGCCTCGGTGATTGTGAAGCCATGAGGATGACTTCTAACCAGCTTGAGGAGGCATCCACAACTATTAAAAAGGTGTTGCCTTTTGTCGGCCCAGCAAAGTCAATATGTAGTCAATATGGACCCTGGGGAGCTTCCCATTCCTTGACTGGTGCCTGTGGGGGGGGGTAGGCCTCGATTTTTGACAGTTATGGCACATTTCCACCCAACGTTCAATGTCCTTGTCCAGCCCTGGCCACCAGACGTAACTCCTGGTCAGAACTTTCATTTTGACTATGCCCGGGAGCCCTCGTGCAACATGCACAAAACATCTTCCTGGAGTCTGTTTGGTATCACCACCCTGTCACCCCACAAAATACAACCCTTCTCAATAGACAGTTCAGTCTGTTGGGTGCGAAATGGTTTAAAAGTCACAGATTTGTTCTCTTCCGACCAGCCCTTATCTACCCAATTCAGGATGCGAGCTGTCAAAGGATCTTTCGCGGTGGCTCTTGCAACATCCACTGCGGTTAGCAGCAGGTTTGGGCAGGTCTTGAGTTGGAATGTGGAGATGGTGGGAGCTGGGTCCTCTTCTGTGATGGGCAGTGAGGAACGGCTCAGGGCGTTGGCATGGGTGATGGTCTTTCCTGGGCGGTGAATCAGCGTGTAGGTGTAGGCAGCGAGGAATTCAGATCACCTTGTCATTCTAGGTAACAGAATGTTCAGGGTTGGCTTGTTTCCTGCTAGGATTCCTAACAGGGGTTTGTGATCAGCGATGATCGAAAAAGTTCTGCCGTAAAGGTACTCATGGAATCTTTTGACTCTGGCGATAATTGTGAGGGCTTCTCGGTCGAGTTGGCTGTAATTGCGTTCTGACTTGGAAAGTGTTTTTGAATAGAAAGTGACTGCTGCCTCTCTGCCGTCTGGTAGCTTGTGGCTCAGGATGGCGCCGATTCCAAAAGGCAATGCATCACAGGTGACTGTCAAAGGCAGGATATTGCTATACTGGATCAAAACGGTGTTAGACGTTAATAGGTCTTTGATACCCTGAAATGCTGCTTGTTCCCGGTGGCCCCATTTCCAGGTAGTTTTTTTGTCTACCAACCGATGTAAAGGTTCTGCTATGGTTGCTTTATGGGGCAGGAACACATTGTAGAAATTTATGAGAATGCTTGAAGGAATGCTTGAAGGTCAGATTTGTTCCTAGGTGCGTTTTTGATTGCCTTTATCCTTTTCTCAGTGGGGTGTATTCCTTGTTCATCTATTAAGTAGCCCAGAAACTCGACCTGGTTGGTAGCTAGATTACATTTCTCTTGCTTTACCTAAAGGCCTGCGTCTCTAAATCTTCCCTTGATTCTGTTTAACAGATGCTCCATGAGGCTTTGGAACACGCCTGGGGCAATGCTAACGCCGAACTGGAGACGGTTACACTTGAATGCCCCTCTATGTGTCACAATAGTCTGTGCCTCTGCAGTAGTGGGGTCAACAGGTAGCTGTTGGTACGCCTGTGCGAGATCAAGCTTCGCAAAAAAATTTCCTCCCCCGAAGGAGTGCAATAAGTGTTGCACTACCGGTACTGGATATGCGCTTTGTTGGAGCGCATGGTTTAGGGTTGCCTTATAGTCTCCACAGATGCGCACTGACCCATCTGGTTTTATAGGAGTAACCATGGGTGTTTCCCACCTGGCATGGTCGATTGGCTCTAACACCCCTTGTGCTATTAATTTGTTCAACTGTTCATCAATTTTTGGCTTTAAGGCAAACGGGACACGTCTGGCTTTTAACTGTATGGGGCCTATTTTCGGGTCTAGGCTAAACGAAATTGGGGTCCCCTTGTACTTGTCTAGGGTCCCGTCGAAAACATCTTGGAATTCTTGTAGCAGGCTCTCCTCCCAGTTGCCTGCAGCAATGCGGTTTATCCCGGTCATCCCGATTCCCAGGTGCGCGAACCATTCGATCCCTAGCAGGCTAGGGTGATCATGGTCGACAATGGTCAGAGGTAAGATCTCGGCATGATTTTTAAATTCGATGAGGAAATGTCCAAGGCCCACAACTGGAATTTGATTTCCCTGGTAGTCTTTTAAAATCAGTCTTGGTTTTTGTAGTTCTTTTTGTTTAATGCCCGGTATCAGGCGCCGAATGGTATTCCAGGATACCATGGATAGAAAAGATCCGGAGTCAACTTCCATCTCACAGGGCTTCCCTTTGATGTTCACCTCTATCCAGACCTTTTTTCCATTTTCTGCCCTGGCATTTCCGATGGTTACCATCTGGTGTGTTTCCTCTCTGTCACTGGTTCTTTTGCTTCGGTTCCATCTGTTCCTGGCTTGTCTCTCTTCATGTCTGGGAGGGGTGCTGCTGCGTCTTTTAGGACTATAGCTCTTTTTGTTTCGGCAGACCCTTTCGATGTGCCCCCATTTGTTACAAACCCTACAGATTGCGTCTAGGAACCTGCATTCAGCTCGCAGGTGGTTGCCTCCATATCCCGCACACTGAAACTCCCGCCTGTTTCTTCTCTTTTCCCACCATTTCTTGTCTGATTGAAGTCTATAGACATCTTCATTTTCGTCATCCATGTCACTCTGGGATTCAAGCTCTTCGTAGTGGGTGGTCGCTGTAGGCTGTTTTTTGCTTTCCTCGACCTTCTTCTCTCTGGCTTGGTTTGGCAGATCTGGAGTCACGTTCATCTGGCACATGGTGGCTGCAGATTTCTTTGCTGATTCGGTGGCAGTGGCTTCTGCAATGTTTGGTCTATTCAGCAGCTTACTCTGAAGTGTAGCATCCTTCAACCCAAGGCCCACGCAGTCCCTCATGGCCTCATCCATGTTCTGGAACTCACAGGCTCCTCCGATGTGTCTCAGGGCGGCTACAAAATCTGCAACGGTTTCATCGTCTCGTTGATCTCTCTTGTAGAACTCGTGTCTTTTTATCAAGTTGGAGACCACCGGTGCGTAATGTGCTCAGAGCATTCTGTTCAGCTCGGGCCAAGTCATCTGTTTGACGTCTCTTGGTTTGGCTAGTGCCTTCGCCATTTTAAAGACAGCCGGACCGCAGTATGTAAGGAAGATGGCCCTCTTCCTTTGGTCAGATATCTCTTGTAGCTCATAGCTTTCTAAAAACATAAGAAAGCGATCGATATACCACTCCCAATCCTCCTCATCAGGATTGAATGGTGCGGGTGGCGCATTGTTACCAGCCATCTCTCTTGCTCGGTTCAGATTGCCGTGTGCTTCGGTCTAGCTTTTCTACGACGATCCCATCCTCGTTGCCAGTGTTCCATCCGGAAATAAGTTGCGCAAGACCGGGTTCCAACAAGAAACTCTTTATTCAATTCAGTAAGCAATGGCAATGGAACAACAGCCCAATCCACGGCAGCCCTTTATATAGCGGCTTGCTCGCGGCTTGTGGCCAATGACACCACTTTAAGTGTTCCCGCCATGAGGCGGGCTAATCGGATTGGTTCTCTAATGGCCAATCCGAGAACGGCCTTTTCAGCCAATCAGAATAAAGAACTTGGAGCCTACCAAGTTCCATACATAACATTTGCGATTACAACTTTTGAGTGAACATATTAAATATAGGATTGCATAGTAAATATCATGTACCTTGCTCATGTTAATATTAATTTCATTCATGGAAAATATTTTTATCTGAAATAGCTCTTTGATGATAGAGAAAAATGATTTCTGTTAGAATAATTAGGAATTCCGAAATTTATTTCTCTTTCTTCTCAAATTTAAATGCAGAGGAGTCATGTGTTTGAAAAAACTGCATGTCTGAGATGTGGAACAGGAAAACAATAATCAGGAAACAGGTTAAGTGAAGTACCCATTATATCTCCCTGTTTCTATTCACTCACAAAATCAGATTTTTCAAATGGTTTGCTTCATCTGCAGAAAATGTGCAACATTAATATCTCATTATTGAAATAGAATTAGTTAATAAAAGAAGCTTTACATCTAGTAAAATATGTCCATAATTATTTGAAAAGATTTTGAAAAGCTTTCATTTTAGAGTTACAGAATATAAATATTGGAAGGGATTTTAGAGATTATCTAGTACAACCTCCTGCTCTGTTCATTAATCCACTACCAGAGCATGCCCAGTGTGCTTCTACATAAATATTACTAGAGAGTCTATCACCTCCTGCCCATTCCATTACACTCAGAAAATTCTTCCCAATGTCTACCTGTTTGCAATTTAAATCCGCTGTTTCTTATTTTATCTTCTGGAATAACAGTAAAACATCTAATTCAATTGCAAACAGCTATCAAGTTTCCCTGAACTCTTCTTTCCTCCCAGTGTCTTTAGCTAATAACTTTTCTTCTCAGCCCCCTTATCATTTTGACTGCTGCCTTCTGGTCCCACTCAATTTGTCAATATTCTTCTTAAAATGCATTTATTGTCTAGGCTATGTGCAATTTTGAAAATTGCAGAATAAAAAGCAATAGCAAGCACTTATATTTATATTCCACTTTATATGCTTTTACCGCCTTCTATAAGCAGTTTACAGAGTCAGCATATTGCCCCCACAATCTGGGTCCTCATTTTACCCATCTCAGAAGGATGGAAGGCTGAATCAACCTTGAGCCTGGTGAGATTCAATCTGCCAAATAGCAGGCAGCTGGCTGTAAGCAGAAATAGCCTGCAATTACTGCAATCTAACCAATGCACCAACAAGGCTCTTGAAACAATGCTCAGTGTCAAGATGCAGAGTTTGATTTCATTAGCTTATTTTGCAGCTACATCACACTAGTGACTCATAATTGTGATCTTCTAAGATAACTCAGAACTTTCTGCACACATTACCACCTGGTCTCTCCTATCCAATATTCTTGCCTTTGATTTTTGTTACCTCATATATAAATTTGAGAGTTATATTTTCCATTCCCTCATTTAAGCAATGGCAGCATCCTGAAAAGGATCTATGGGGACCTGACATGCCACCCATCCCCCTAGGAGAAGGAGAGATCCACTGGAAGAAAAGAAACAAGGAGTGGGAGGAAAGAAACCACAAGAAGTTAATTAGGCTTATGTGGATATCAGGCATGAAGTTGCTTAAGTAGCCTAGGAGCTCTAGTACGTTTCTTGTGTACCTATTTATTTTCAGATGAAGGGAGATTTTGTTGATTTCAAAATGATTTCAAAACCAGTATTTTCTTGATTTCAAAATGCTGCTCACCCTCAACCATAATGGGTTGTGATGGTGTGACAGCCTTAGGTCTCAGGGGGGAGGATATTTCAGGTCTTAGGAGGCTGCAGTGGAACACTAGATGTACTTGTCTCAGTGTTTTTGGCAACTGGAGCTCTGCTGTAACTGGGTTTATGACTAATGTGATGGGGAAAGGTCCTATGAATTTTGTCCCTAGCTTTTTTGAGGGTTGCAGGGACTGTAGAAATCAAGTGGAAAGGTACACCCTATCCCCAACCTGGAATGGTTTTGGCTCTATTCATTTTTTGTCTGCCTGCGCTTTGCAAGCTGATCTCTCTTCGTCAAAGACTTTACGTACTACTGGCCATGTGTTTTGTAACTGCTCTATCCCTTCCTTCAGGGTGGGTATGGTGTGTTCCTCAGCTGGAAGCTCTGGAATTGGGTTAAAATCTTGATCAGTGGCTACCCCGAAAGGGGTGAACCTGGTGCTGGTATGGATTGCATTATTATAGGTGACCTCCACGAAGGGCATGAAGTTAGTCTAATCATCTTGTTGGTAGTTTATGAAGCATCTCAAGTACTGTTCCAGGACCAAGATTGTTCATTCAATCCACCATTTGTTTGTGGATGATGACTCGAACCCAGTTCCTGAGGGCCAGGAATGCCCTCTAGAACTTTGAGGTGAACTGGACCCCATGATCTGAAATTATCCTCTGCGGGGCAACATGTAAGCGATATATATGGTTTAGGAACAGTTTGGCTAGTGCTTTAGTTGTAGGAATTTTCTGGCATGAAAGGAAGTGAACCTATTTTGAATACAGGTCCGTCACTACCCAAATGACAGTGTTTCCTGCACTTTTGGGCAGCTCTACAATGAAGTCCATGGAGATCTCTCTCCAGGGTACTGAAGGTTCAGCTACTGTTTGCAATGGGCCAGGCATTTTCCCTTGTTGTCTTGTAGCAAAAGCAAAACAAACAAGGCAGCTGGTGACATAGCTCTCAATGTCCTTCTTGAGGGACGGCCACCAGAATTGTCTTTTCAGTAAGTGGAGTGCCCTGCCACTTTGGAGTCAGGGCAGATTTGCATGAGTTTTAATCTTTGACTGGCTGGGATGTACAGTTTTCCTCCCGTGCAGTGGAAGTCATTCTTCATTGTGCAGGAGACTTTGTGGTCTACTTGTCATTGACTAAAGCTTGTTTAAAAGCTACGGTGATGGCATTGTCCAGAGAGCAGTCCCCTTTCACTTGCACCCTCGTGATCACTCGTGCTGCTAATTGTGAAACTGGGAATAGGGCTTTGACAATATCTGGCTTGGTGGTATTGTACTGCGGCAGTCTCAACAAGGTGTCAGGCAGGAAGTTCCCTCCCCCCGCAGGAGATAGCAGAAATTGAAATCACAACATTGGAAGTATTGGGCCCAGCACACTTGCTTAGTTTCCTCTGGGTCTTGAGGGCTTCCAGGTTCTTATGGTCAGTCTACACCTGGAATTGCCCCCCTCCAGGAAATGGCGTCAAGTGAGGAGAGTTCAGCAGATAGCATGGGCTTCTTTCTCCAACACTGCCCACCATTGCTGCATGTCTGTTAGTTTTTTTTGAGGTGTATGCACAGGGCTGCAGCTGGCCCTACATGTTCTCTTGCTACGCTGCTGGCATCCGCTTGGATGACAAAAGGCTTCCCCACATCCAGGTGTTTTAACATTGGCTCAGTGGAAAAAAGTGCTGTTAGTTTTTTGAATGCAGCTTGGCATTCCATGGTCCAGTTTAGAGGCTGGCTAGGTTTCTGTCCTCCCTCTTGTTTTTAGCAAGTTAGTGACAGGCAATGCAATTTGAGCAAAAGCGGCAATGCCAAGGAAGCTCTATAGTTGCTTTCTTGTGCGGGGAGGTGCCCATTCAACCACTGCCCGCACTTTCTCCAAATCCATTGGTAAATGCAATAGTTTAAATAGTCTAATTTGTCCTTATGAAACACCCATTTGGTGAACTTGGCATAGAGATTAGCCACACAGAGTTTGTTTAGGAGTGCCCAAAATGTTTCACATGCTCCATTTTTGTTTTGGTATAAATTAATATGTTATCAAGGTAAGCCAAAACCCTTTTATAATGGTGTTCATGGAGCACCTTGTTTATCAACTGCATGAATATGGCAGGGCCGCCCTGCAGTCCAAAGGAGAGTACATTAAACTGGAAGCATCCCAGGCAGAAGTGGTATTCAGCAGGTTCTGACCAGTTCTGGAGAACTAGTAGTGGATGGGGCCGATGGGGAGGGAGTTCATCCAAGCCCACTTTGCTGAACACCTCATCTAGGTCTCAATACTCTTGGGCTGCAGTGGCTTGCCCTTTGAGGCTGCGGCTGCCTCTTTATTTGGCTTGTCTCCCTGTTAGTGGCATCTTGCTTCCCATTGGGTGTGGACCATTTCCAGACCCAGCCAGACTCATACTAGCTCCTTGCTTGGTCAATTTCTGCCTCCTCTGTGAGGATGTACCAGTCATGGAGGTGATTTGAGGCTCCCCAAGTCATGCAAGCATGGTAGAGGTTATCATTCAACCCATCCTTAAAGCAGCTCACAAGAATGTCTTTTGGCCAGTCCACATGGCAAGCCAGATCTTGGAACTCCTCTGTGTACTCAGCTATCAGGCGCCGACACTGTTTCACAGTTTTAATGCAATCCCTGGCCTTGTGGTTTGCCAAGGGGTCTTCAAACCTCTGTCTCAGGGCTGTCATAAAGTGATTAAAGTTCTGAAGCTCTGGGGCATTGGCATTGTGGACGGTCACCATCTATATGGAAGCAGCTCCCTCCAGAGCCAGAGTGCCTTTCATTGGCCCCATCCATGTGACCCATGGCATCTCAGAGTTTTAGGTTTTGTAAAGCCTCCAGTATGGCATGGCATGCTTCATGAGGCAATGTCCTCGTTATCCAGGTTGTCATTGTCAGACAGGGTTTCCAGCTTGCATCTTCAACCATGCTGCCAACTGCCTCAGGTTAGAGTGACTCCCTTGGTCCTCCCTTCCCAGTTCTCCTTCTCCATACTGATGGATGATCTCGGCTTTGCAGTATCTTCCAGAATAGCCAGTTGCTCCATCCACCTTCCGGTGGCTACGTTGTCCTGGTGGAGGTTTCCCCCCAGCACTCAGCTTCTCCATGCTTGCTGCCCTGGTCATACATCCTTTGCAAAGATGTACATCCTTTCCCCTCATTAGAGCAAAGCTCCGGACTGACCACTTTGCAGATCCTGCCTAATATAAGGACTTGCCTCTCCTATCCCCTCATAAAGCAGCATTCTTGAAACAGGCAGCATATCAAAAGGAACTTTTATTGAGAGATAATGATATCAAGAAGAGTATGCAGTTTCCTGCTGAAAACCTTAGATTAAAATTTTTAGAAACCCCTTCCCCTCTGTTCAGTCCAAGGCAAGCCAATCTACAGGAGCTGAGACAAAACAAAAATCATAAAATGTCATCCAGGCTCGCTCCCCCCAGAATGGCAGCATGTCAGGGTTCCAACCAATGCCCTAATAAAATCAGGAGCCTCAAGCCATTTAAAAAAAAATCCAGTTGTTTATTAGGAGTGCCATGCTGGCATGACCTAAATGAAGCCAGTTCTGACTTCACCCAGTTCACCTTGCCTCTGACCGTGTTGCCCCCTCCCCCCAAGGTGTGTCACCAGTCACATTCCTCAACAAAGCAATTTCGTGTGTTGTAGAAGTCACTTCCTCTGGCCATTGTAGGTCTCTGTGGAGATGACCTTGACTTTGGCCAGCTAAGGTGTGTTTTGTTTTGGCTGAGGTGTGAATTCCTCAGTGAAGCTGCAAGGCTTCTGGACACCTGCATCTTTGGACACCTGCATAACTAGATAGAAGCATTCCTGTCAAGCAGACAACAAATGGTCAAAATTGGGAGCATCCAATCAAATTCTGTATGTGTCAACAGTGGTGTCCCCCAGGCCAGTGTTCTAGGACCAATTCTCTTCATATTCTACATAAATGACCTCTTGATCATATTAAGAGCAACTGCATTCTCTTCGCTGATGATATAAAGCTATTCAACACCACAGATAACCCTTCAAAAAGACCTTGACTATGTATCAGAATGGTCAAACAAATGGCAACTTCAAATCTCAACAAATAAATGCTCTATCTTACATACTGGCAAAAAAGATCAGAAAATAAAATACAAGCTGAATAGTCAAGGTCTTGTTGATGATCCAAACTCTGTCAAGGACCTTGGAGTACTCATCTCAATTGATCTAAGTGCTAGAGCCCACTGTAACTACATAGCCAAAAAGGCGTGAAGAGTTGTTAACCTAATCCTATGTAGCTTTTTCTCTGGTAATATCACACAACTAACTAGAGCATACAAAACATTTGTAAAGACCAATACTTGAATACAACTCATCAGTCTGGAACATGCATTACGTATTAACGCAGTTGAGAAAGTCCAGAAATATTTCACAAGAAGAGTTCTCCACTCCTTTACTTATTGCAGAATACCTTATGCCACCAGACTTGAAATTCTAGACCTAGAAAACCTAGAATTACGCCACCTTCAGTCCAATCCAAGTACAGTATATAAAATTACACATTGCAATGTCCTACCTGTCAACGAATACTTCAGCTTCAACCATAACAATACAAGAGCACACAATAGATACAAACACAAGATAAACCGCACGAAACTTGATTGCAGAAAATATGACTTCAGCAGCAGAGTGGTCAGTATCTGGAATACTCGACCTGACTATGGTTTCTTCCCCAAACCGCAAAAACTTTAACTTTAGACTGTCTACTATTCACCTCACCCCTTTCTGAAGAGGTCCGTAGGGGGCATGCATAAGCGCACCAACGTGCCTACCATCCCTGTCCTTTGTTTTTTTATTTTTCTTATATGCATCTATTTCATGTATTCATAACTATGTTTATACTTATGCCTGTTATCTTATAATCACTTGACTAAATAAATAAATAAATAAATAGGCAACTCGGGAGCAGATTAGGAAAGCTTCGCGAGTCCCAATAGAGATTCATAGGATCTTTACATATACCATTCTGGATAAATAGTTGTGCAATCTTTTCTTGAAAACATCCAGTGATGGAGCACTCACAAGTTATGGAGGCAAGCCATTCCACTGATGAATTGTTTTCACTCAGGAAATTTCTCCTTAGTTCTACATTGGATCTTTTTGTAATGATCTTCCATTTATTACTTCTTGTGTTGCCCTCTGATGCTTGGAGAATAAGTAGACCCCCTCTTTTTTGTGACAGCCCCTCAAGTATTGGAAGACTGCTAATCTTTCTCTTTGTTAGACTAGACATAATTCATTCTGAAATTCATTTTAAAGAACTGAAACAGAAGTTCAAAGCTGCTAGACTGCCTTGTTCTTCTGAATCCTATAAATACTGAATTTAATCCTTGGCCTTTTATTAGATTTTATATAATTTGTTACTTATCTGGGTCAATAATTTAAGAAACAGAGAGAGACAGAGAGACAGAGCTGGTTTGGTCAACTTGTTAAGGCACTAGACAAGGAGATTGTGATTTCTAGTCCCACCTTAAGCATGAAAAGTTGCTGTGTGACTTTGGGCCAGTCACTCTCTCTCAGCTCAACCCACTTCACAAGGCTGTTGTGAGGAAAACAGGAGGAGGAAAGAATTATATGTTTGTTTGCCACTTTGAGTTATTTTTAAAGGAATAAGAGTGGGACTAACGATCAAATAAATAAATAATAAAATAGCTTTATTATCAAGAAAAAAACTGAATAGTGTAAAGGTAAAGGTTTCCCCTGTATAGTCATGTCCAACTCTGGGGGTGGTACTCACCCCTGTTTCTTAGCTGAGGGAGGCAGTGTTGTCCAAAGATATTTCAGTAGTCATGTGGCCAGAATTATTATACTCTGAGGTGCATGGAATGCTGTTCCCTTCCCACTGAAGTGATACCTATTTATCTACTTGCATTTGCATACTTTTGAACTGCTTGGCTGGCAGTAAGGTGCAGGTAAAAAACAGGAGCTCAGGATCTTGAATCTGGACTGTTCACTTTCCAGCTGACAAGCTCATCTTTGTTAACATCATACTCAGTGATTTAAAATGCAACATTTAGTTTTGGTAAAATATACCTATTTACTATTGTAATTCTTCCTCTTTTTCTGTTTCTTTTTTCAATGCTTTCAAATCTTGACGACTAGCAACTGCCTGAACTAGTCCCTGCAGTTTTCTTGGCAAGATTTTGGAACTGGTGTGCCACTGCTTGCTTCCTAGGGCTGAAAGACTGTCTTAAGGTCATCCAGCTGGCTATGTGCCTAACGTACAACTAAAATTTACTGTCTCCTGGTTTCTATCCTGGTACCTTCAACAGTTTAGTGTAGTGGTTAAGGCATCAGGTTAGACACCAGGAGACTGTGAGTCCTGGTTCCATCTTATTTATGAAGTCAGCTAGGTGACTGTGGGTCAGGCACTTTCTTTAAAATCTATGAAGGAGGCAATGGCAAACCATTTTTGAAAACCTTGTCAAGAAAACTGCAGGGACTAGTTGAGGCAGTCATAATTCTTCCTAACCAAGACAAATTTAGCTTCTTCCATTTAGAAACATCTGTTATAGATTTCCAAGTTCATAAATAATTATTCAGTATATATCTTTGTTGTTGTTTTTATTTTAAACATTCCCAAACATAAGTCTAAGTGCTATTGCTAAATATTTGACCTTTTTAGCAGTGATTTTAAACCTTACTAGTGAGCATACAGATTTATTTATGTATTTATCAAATTAGAGACCAGCCATCTCACTCTCTGAGAGTGGGTGAAAATGGCTTTTCATCCTTAACTTTCACATCAGCATCTGAGTTTTCTCTTTATTGATTTGACAGTCTGACACAAAACCAAATTGTTGTATATGTTCTATCAACACAGTTGAAGAAACTCTAGACTGAGCAATTATTAGTATGATTTCATATACAAATAACTTCAGTGTATGTTCTTGTACAGCTAATTTAACTCATAAGTTTTTTATGTTTTTGTCAGATCTGAATGACTAAAAATTCTAGTGCTTGATACATTACCATCTATATCTTAAGCCCATGTCACACTGAACCAACGGATGCAAAGAGAATGTAAAACGGACAAAAAACCTTGCCATCCGTTCGAAAACGTGATGTACTCACTGCCTCTGTTTTGCTTCCTCTCTATCCGTCCAGCATCCATTTATTGACGTTTCATCCGCTCCGAAAGTTTTGGGCTGCCCAAAACTTTTGCGCGGAAAATGTATCCAGTTCGTCCGTTCTGCATCCGCTACGCATCCACTATGCATCCGCTATATCCGCTTGGCGTCTGCTGCACATCTGCGCAACTCGCATCTGCCCGGACACAGGGAGGAAGCGGAACGGACGCAGAATGGATGCAGAACGGATGCAGCACGGAAACAAAGCGTTTAAAATGGAAAAAACGTTTGCAGAGGGGACATATCTCGGATATTAAGGATGTCTAGAGGATGCCTAGAGGATGCCTAGAGGATGCCTAGAGGATGCCTAGAGGATGCAAAGGGACACCTATACTGCCTATAAAAAGGGGGAGCAACTCGCCTGCATCTCACTTTCAGAACAGCAGCCCAGCGGTGCAGACCTCTGCAGCCTTCATCTGACTCTTCCTCTTCCACAGCATCCAGTCATGTCCACCGTGGATTGTGACAAAGTCCTTTCGGCAGCCACCATCCTTCTGCAACAGTGCAAAACCATCTACAGGCTCTGTGAACTCTACTACGGGAAGAAAAGGAGGCACCCAAAAAAAGTCTGGGTCCAAAGATGGTTTGCCAGAAGAGCAGAGGACGGACTGTACAACAAGCTGAGCTCAGGATCTTGAATCTGGACAAGCTCAGGAGCTCAGGAGCGAAGACACTCGGGCGTTCCAGAATTTCATGAGGATGCCTCCAGCCATGTTTGACGAACTTGTGCAGCGGCTGACACCCAGGTTGACCAAGACAAACACCAACTTCCTGCCCAGCCTGGAACCTGGGCTCAAGGTGGCACTCACTCTGCGCCACCTGGCCTCAGGGACCATGTACAGGAGCATGCAGTACGGCTGGAGGGTGCCACCCAACACCATCAGCATTGTGGTTAGAGAAGTGGTGCAGGCCATCATTGAAAAATATAAGGAGGAGCTCCTCCAGTACCCCTCCACTGAAGAAGGATGGAAGAAAGTTGCAGAGCAGTGGTATCAGAAGTGGAACTTCCCCCACACCATTGGAGCCATAGATGGCAAGCACGTGGCCTGCAAAGCTCCATCCAAGTCGGGGTCCACTTATCACAACTACAAGGGCTTCTTCAGCATCATCCTCTTCGCCATGGTCGATGCTGACTACAAGTTCATGTATATCGATGCTTCAGGCAAAGGCTCATCTTCAGATGCCCAGGTATACAACTCCAGTTACCTCAAGGAGGGGCTGGAAGGCAACCTCATGGTGGGCTTCCCAGATCCAGACCTGCTGCCCAACGACAAGCAAGATGTGCCCTACTTCATCGTGGGGGATGATGCCTTCTCCCTCACAACCTACCTCATGAAGCCCTACACCTCCAAATACCTCACCCGTGAAGAGAGGATCTTCAACTACAGGCTGTTCAGGGCAAGGCGGGTGGTGGAGAACGCCTTTGGCATCCTGGCCAACAGGTTCCAGGTACTTCTCACCAACATGCAGCATAGCCCAGTGACCATGAGGAGGATCGTGGAAGCTTGCTGCATCCTGCATAATCTCATGCGCACCCGCTACCCAGTCTTGCAGAACAGGCTCGTGGACCGTCAACAAGGCAATGGGGACATGGAGCCTGGGGAATGGAGGCAAGGGCAAAACCTGATCGACACTGAGGATGTGCAAGGCCCCAACAGAGCCTCACGTGAGGCAAAGAAGCAGCGCAACCTCCTGAAACACTGGTGCAACTCCCCAGCTGGAGCAGTGGAGTGGCAAGACAGGATGGTAAATGCTTAATGGATGCTTCCTTCAGCCTGTCTCATCACACAGATGAGATTGGGCCATGTATGTTTGGTTGGCCTACAATGAACAGGGCATTTAATAAAGAGTTGTGTTTATGTTGACATGTGTGGATGATTGATTATATCGTTATTGATAATAAAGGGTCATAGGTGTGGCACCTGGCAGGGTGGACCATATAGTCCCACTATGCTTGCACTGGAGGTTTATCTATCCCACAGGTATCCTAACCCATCCCACAGCTATTACCCATCCCTCAGGTATCCTAACCCATACCAAAGCTATCCTTACCCATCCCACAAGCAAACAAAGGCTTAAACCATTTCTAAAAGTTTCCACCAAGACTTTATGAAAAAAAAGAAATGAAGCAAGTGTGTGAATCATAAATAGACTTTATTAACAACAAGCTATAAGACAAAAATGAGTCTCTGGCACTCCTCTTGGTTGCTCAGTCTCAGGGGTGAAGGGTGCAGGTGCTGTGGAGGTGGCTGGTGCTGGAATGCTTGTCATCAGCTCCTCCAGAAGCAGAAGCAGCAGAAGCCCCAGCCCCAGAAGAGCGAGCCCATGCTGCAGAAGCCCCAGGAGAACCAGAGGGCCAGGGGGCGGGATGGTAGCCCTGTCTCTCTTGCAAGGGCTGGCAGCAGAGCTGAGGCTTGCTGTGCTTCCACATGGTTGTGGGGTTGCTGGCTGGCAGGGAGGCTGGCAAGAACCAAGGCTTGCAGGCAGACATGCAGGCAGGGCAGGCAAGGCAGCCAATCTGTCCGGCAGCAGGTCTTTCCTCTGAATGGCGACCTGCTTCCGAACTGCTTCCGTTATATCCGCGGGGCTGACGCAATGCAGCCTCCCCGCATGCGCAATTAACGCCAGGCATCCATTAGGCTTCCGCTGTGCATCCGCTGTGCTTCCGCTCTGCATCCGCTTCATCCGCTCGGCGTCCGCTGTGCATCCGCTGTATCTGTTCCACGTCCGCTTTGCTGAGGTCCCCCGGAAGCCCTGCGGATGTGCCATCCGCTCCCATCTGCTTCCATCCGCTAGGCTTCCGTTCCGCATCCACTTTGCATCCGCCCTGCCTCCTCCCCCTGTCCATGTTATCCGCTCCGGTTATGCAAATTTTTGCCCCTTTTGAGAGCGGATAACAACGGATGGAACATTTTGCTCGTCCGCTGTGTCCTTTTTGCATCCGTTGGGCAGTGTGACATGGGCTTTAGGAGAGAATCTGAAATGTCTTCTTCAAGTCCTACAATTTAGGTCTTCCAATCCCCAGTCTGCTACTGGCCTGTGGTCTGTTGGAAACCAGGCCATGCAAGCGGTGGGTAGGAAAACATGCAAAGCCCGTGCGTGGGATTAAGTTGTATGCACGAAACTATCTCCTCCCTTCCTGATGCAATTGCCAGTCAGTGGAGGCGGGAAAGTTGAGGAGTGCTGTTATAGCTGCAGCTTCTCTTTGTTCAGAAGTCTAGAAACATCATAAGTGAGGAAATTATTTTGAAATTCAGACTCAGAAATCTATTTTGAAGCTTTAAGAAAAAAAAACTCTTCTTAACAGATTCCTTTTATTACATTCCTTTGTGTGTCTATCCCCTCTCCAGGTTTTCTTGTTTTCTCAAAGGCTTCTTGAAATTGTTGCAAGTGTTTCCAATAGCTAATTCAAGAGTTCCTCAGCTTTCCTGATACCTAGATAGAAATTTCTTAATTGCTTCATCTCCAGTCTCTTAATCTTCTCTTCCAGGAAGGCAGACTGCTTTCACTTGCAATATGTGTGTGGGAGTGTGTCTTATCTTGGCTGAAAATGGCATGTTAAGTGTTGCTCATTTCCTAAGGACCTAACTCAATGTTTTCAGCTGTTATCAATTGTTTATTTGATATGAATTCTTCTACAAATCATTTAAAAATATCAAAAGTCCAGGAATGATCCCCTCCCTTCCTGCTACAATTGCAAAGAACCTGAAAGGGTCAGAACACACATGAAAAAGACAGAAATATTTATTATGTACGTTTTTAAATTTAAATACATTTTTTAAAAACTTGTTGTGCATGTAGTTCTTGTTATCCTCAGAGATAAATAATGGCACATCCTCTCAAAATAATGAGAATAGGTTTTTTTCCCATGTTGCTCAGACAAAGAGAAAAAAACTTCCCTTTTGATTTCCCTCAACGAACTCCAGTTCATTTGAATCAATGAGTCTCAAGAAATTGTCCCCTGAAATTGCCTTGAAAAAAGTATTGCTTCTAACATGATGCTTTCCATTGCATATATATGCATTTTCTAAATGAGAAAAATGTTAAGAATAATTTTATGTGCAAATCTATGTAGGTCTAATTGTATATAATTTAAATTGTACAGTGTATAAGCTACATTAGTAAAAATGTATATGAATCAATTGATGTTTTAAAAAAAAGTTGTAATCACTGTATTTCTCCATGTGGCATTAGTGGATGAAGATTTGTCTCACTGCTGCTTGATCCTGTTCAGAGCTCATGTCTCTTGTTTATGCCAGGGCAAAAGTTCCCAATATAAGATCAATCTTCCCCCTTCATTATTCTTGCAATTTATAATTCAAAATGTGCAAATACAAGCAATATATTTGGCTGTTAAATCTGCTTGATTTCAATAGTAGAATTCTACAGAAACTATTCAGAGCATTATATACATACCACTGTACTACGATTGCAGAATTAGGGCATTTGACTAGGTCAGACATATTAAGCCCCAATTATTTCATAATTCTATCTTTCAGAATTTTCTTTCCAAACAATGGTATGGGGAAATTTCCAGAGACACCAAAAATTGGAAGATCATTCTGTGCCTTTTCCTTTTCCCTTTAATAGGATGTGGCTTCATTTCCTTCAGGTAAAAAAATGCCTTTTATTATGAAGTGCATGTACATATGTGAGTGAATGTAGCATTGAACAATCTGACTTATTACCATTTTTCACATTTACAACTTTTGCAGCATTCCCATGATCATGTGATCAAAATTCAGGTGCTTCATAAACGATCTAGATGAGGGAATTGAAGGGAAACTCATCAAATTTGCAGATTGCACCAACCTAAACAGGAATAGCTATCATCCCAGAAGATAAGCTTTAGATCCAACAAGTTCTTGGCAGATTTGAACACTGGGCCTTATCTAACAAAATGAAATTTAATGTAGATAAAAGAAAGTTTTTACACCTAGGCAAGAAAAACCAATTGTATAGGTGTTGAATAGGTGAAACTTAATGTCAGTAACTGTGAGAGGGAGCTTGGAGTCCGAGTGGACAATATGCTTAAATATGAGCCAACAGTTTGTGGCAGCTACCCAAAAAGCCATTGTAATCCAGGCTGCATTAAGAGAGGGATAGAATCAAAATCATGTGAATTTCTAGTACCGCTTAGTAAGATCACACCTGGAATCCAGTTCAGGTCACCATAATATAAAAAAGAAGAGTAACAAAAATTATTAGGGGTCTAGAGGCTAAAATATACAAAGACTGATTATAGGAATTAGCTATGTCTAGTCTAATGAAAATAAAGTCTAGGGGTGACATGATAGCACTGTACCAATATTGATGGGCTCCTACAAAGACAAGGGGAGTCAAACTATTTTCCAAAGCATCAAAAGGCAAGACAAGAAGCAATGGTTGGAAACTAATCTAGGAGAGAAGCAACTTAGAATTAACAAGAAACTACTTAACGGTGAGAGCAATTACTTAACAATAAGAGCAATCAACCAATGGAAAAGCTTGCCTTCACAAGTGGTGAGTACTCTATCACTGAAGGCTTTCAAAAAGAAACTGGACAACCATTTGTCTGAAATAGTATATGAAGTTGAACTAAAAGACCTCTGAGGTCCCTTCCAACTCTATTATTCTATATTCTATGAATTCAGTCAGGAACTCAGAGATTCCTATTGGTCCCCTAAAATAGACAATCCTGTAAAGTAGATTGTGTGGTAAAACAGAATGACTGGCCTAAAGTAAGAATGATTAAAAAATGGAACAGCTTGCCTCCCAGAGTTGTGGATTCATCGTTGCTGAAGGATTTAAGAAAATATTTGACAACCATTTGTTCAGGATGGTACAAGGACTCCTGCCTTGAGCAGGGGGTTGGACTAGAAGATCTCCAAGGTCCCTTCCAGGTGTATAATTAGTAACAGAATAACAAAGTTGGAAGGGTCCTTGGGAGTCTCCAGTCCTTCTAGTCCTTGTGTCCCCAGCCCTCAGGCCGCAGCCCACTACTGGGCCATGGCCTGTTCAAAACCAGGCTGCAAGAGAAATGGGCAAGTGGCAAGCAACACTCCCTCATGTGTTGGTGAGTGGAGGATGCTTGTATCGTGCACAAAGCTCCACTTATACGAGTAAAGGATGCTTGCACTTGCGCACGAAGCTCCACTTTCAGAAGCAGAGGGTGGTTGCACTTGTGTGTGAAGCTCCACCTGTGTGAACAGAGCTGAGGTGGTATTCAGCAGGTTCTAACCAGTTCTAGAGAACCAGTAGTGGAAATTTTGAGTAGTTCAGAGAACCAGCAAACACCACCTCCGACTGGAGGTTTTACAGTATACTTCCCTTGCCACGCCCACCAAGCCACACCCACAGAACTGGTAGTAAAAAAAATTGAATCCCACCACTGGAATGGAGGGTACTTGCACTCATGTGTGAAGCTCTATTTGCGTGAATGGAATTTTGCATACAACTGTCCTGTGCTCACAGGAGTGAAGCTTTGTGTGTGAGCACTAGTGTCTTCTGCTCATGCGAATGGAGTTTTCTGCATGAGTACAAGTGGAGTTTCAGGTGCGAGTGCAAGCACCCTCTGCACCTGCTCCATTTGTGTGATTAGAGGGCATGCACATGCACACTACTCACACAAATGGAGCTCTTTGCGCATGTGTGTCTGCCATTCATGTGCTCCCCCCCCCCGAGCCAGGCCACTGTTGGGGACCACTGTTCTAGTCTAATCCCCTGTTAGCAGGAGACCCTATACCATTTCAGATAAATGGCTTCCAGTCTCTTTTTAAAAGCCTTCAAAACCTCTAAAGGCGAGTCATTCCACTGGTTTATTATTTCACTGTTCTCATAGACTCTATGATTCTGTGATTTTAAGTCATCCAGTGAGCTAGAGCCTGAGTCTCTCCATTCCCCATCCCCACTGGTTTTCATAATAATTAATATTGATATAAATTTGGTGTAGAGAATTCCCCTCTAGAGGACTCTAGCTTTATAAACCATTGCCTAAATAATCAAGTAGTTTGAAACTAAGCTGTATTATGTATCTGTTTTAGCAATTGATGTTCTGGTTGAAAAATCAATTCAGAATAATTTGATAATATATGCAGATGTAAGTGGTTATGTTTAATGTTTAAATTTGTTTTTCAAGTCAGTCTTTCCAATTTAATTCTTTTAGGAATAATTAATTTATTGTACAATATTTGCTTCCTTTATTCAGGAAAAAGCCAATAGAAAGGAGCAAAAAGCTGGTCTTTTACTATGCATGGTTCTTCACTTCACCATTTGTGGTCTTCTCTTGGACTGTCATATTCTACATTGCCTTTCTCCTTCTATTTGCCTATGTCCTGCTGATGGATTTCCAAAAAGAGCCTACCATGCTGGAACTGATTGTCTATGTGCTGGTTTTCATCCTGCTTTGTGATGAAGTGAGACAAGTAGGGAGTGCTTAGAAATCAAACATGTTTTATTTGCAGGATGATTTTTCAAGTTCAAAAATTCACATCTAATGGCTTTCTCCCCTTTGCATCTTATTTTATTTTATTTATTTATTTGATTTGTCAATCACTTACAAGATAAAAGGTATAAGTATAAACATGAGTAAGAATACAGGAAATAGGTACGAATAAATGGGGACAATAGTGAAAACAATCAACCAATGGAACAGCTTGCCCTCGGAAGTTGTGGGAGCGCCATCAGTTGAGACTTTCAAGAAGAGATTGGACTGCCATTTGTCAGAAATGGTGTCGGGTCTCCTGCTTGACCTATCTAGTCTTGGGTTAGACTAGATGACGTACAAGGTCCCTTCCAACTCTGATTATCTGTATTATTTGTATTATCAGGACAGGGATGGTAGGCACGATGGTGCATTTATGCACGCCCCTTACAGACCTCTTAGGATTGGGGTGAGGTCAATAGTGGATTGTTTGAGGTTAAGGAGTGGGGTTTAGAGGATGTAACAACAGAGTCAGGTAGTGCATTCCAGGCATTGACCACTCTGTTGCTGAAGTCGTACTTTCTGCAATTGAATTTGAAGTGGTTTACATTGAGTTTGTATCTGTTGTGTGCTCTTGTATTGTTGTGGTTGAAGCTGAAGTAGTCATTGAATGGTAGAACATTGTAACAGATAATTTTGTGTGTTACGCTTAAGTCTTAACCATAGGTAGTGTAGTTCAAGGTTGTCCAAGCCCAAAATCTCAAGCCTGGTGATATAGAGTATTCTGTTGCAAGAAGAGGAATGTAGTACTCTTCTAGTGAAATACTTCTGGACTTCCTCAATTATATTAATGTCCAACATACAATGCAGATTCCAGACTGATGAACTGTATTCAAGTATTGGTCTAGCAAAAGTTTGTATGCTCTAGTTAGCAATTCGATATTTCCGGAGGAGAAGATTAGATTTACAACTCTTAATGCCTTTTTGGCAATGCTATTACAGTGAGCTCTGGAGCTTAGTCATTTGATATGAGAACTCCAAAATTCTTGACAGAGTAAGGATCATCAACGAGATTATATCTGCCTAGTTTGTATTTGGTGTACTGATTTTTTTTACCAATGTGTAGGACAGAGCATTTGTTGGTCAAGATTTGGAGTTGCCAATTGTTTGACCATTCAGACACATAATCAAGGTCGCTTCTTTGAAACACTGTATAGATCATTAAGTCATAGACTCCATATGTAGTTTAATTAATATCTTTAGAGAGACTGTGATTTGCAACATTTTCCATAGTTTCCTAGTTCATAAACCTACCCAGGTTTTTTATGCTTTGTTTGTAACTGATAACTCACAATTCTAGCTAGTATTAAACTAATAAAACTAGGAAAAAATTCTTAAACACACTGTAGTTACAGCCTGCACAAGATGAAAATCATGCTGGTAAGTATGCTTTCTTAAATCCTTTTGGAATAACCATGTTTTTATAAGCCTTCAGAATGCCATTAAGGAAATGGTTATTTTTGCCTCTTGGTATATATGTCCTGTATAAGGGGAGCATTTCCCCAAGTGCCTACCTTTGCATCCCTCCCATCAGATTTACCAATATGAAAAGACTCCTAATAAACACATCCTATATATTCTAATCAAGCAGATTTTACTTGGTCCTGCCTAGTTCCAATCATATTGAACTTTATAAGTTAGCAACTGAAGAATTGTTCTTGGAACTAAATAAATCAACTAATATAAGCTTCTATAGTAGTGGATGTTAAATGACAGAAATGGATTTGACCTATTATATAGAGTTAGTCTTGAAAAATTCTAGACTTATCACCAGCATTTTGAATTGTGTCAGAGACAGATATGACATAGTTCTGCTGTACTGTTCACCATTGCTACATTCTAGATCAGTTGAGATTTCTGAAAAACATTGAAAAGCCACTGTAGATGCAATTAAAGTAAATGGCACTATGAAGATGTGTGATTTTAATGAGGAATAAAGAGGTGCTTGTTTCTGTAGGCACTTTAAGATGAAGTTGAGTTGGCTAAAATCAGATTTGGTAGCATTTTTCATTTAGAAATAAAGAAAAAAGAAAAAAAGAGGGGAAGGAAAAGGGAAGAGTTGCTAAAGTGAGGGGAAAAAAGGAAACCAAAAGCAATGACTTCTTTCGGTGCAATCAGATACATGATGTAGTTATAATATCAACATTTACTCATCTAAAATTGTAAATTTAGCCATTTTTACAACCATGACTTCATTTTAAAAACTCAGAATCATAGTTTCATTTTTCCCTTTTTGAGCAGAAAGTCCAGGAGTTTCCAAATAGAAACAAAAAACTATTTACATTCTTTACCCCAATTAATGCAGTTAACTTTGCTACGTCTGCCAATTCCATTATCTTTTCAGTCCATTCTTCCATTGTGAGAGTTTCATTCCTTTTTTGAGCATATGATTCTTGCTGCCATCAATATGTATAGTGAACAAAATTCCATTTTTCCCCATCAGTTTATGGTATAATTTTTTCCAACTAACAAATTGAAGTTGCCGGAACCTTGGGTAAGAGTGACCATGTCATACTGGAATTCAATATATCGCAAACACAAGTAATAGAATGTAATCTAATCAGTATCTTAAACTTTAAAAGAAATGATTTTAACTAACTCAGAGAGAACCTAAGCAAAATTTCATGGATAAAAATCCTAAAGGGGAAAACAACAAAAGAATTATGGGAAACACTGAAAACATTGATCAGAAAATTCCGGTGCAGCTCAATATCGCTGAAAAGGAAAAAGAAAAAAAAATCAAAGAAGGGACCAGCAGAGACAAAAAGGAGAAGTAAAAAGAAAAGAAAAGAGGGACACATAACTAAGGCAGAATATCAGAAGATAGCCCAAATCTGCAAAGATGAATTCAGGAAAGCAAAGGCTCAGAATGAACAAACACTTGCAACAAAGTCAAATATAGTAAAAGAAAAGTTTATTTCAACATATAAACAACAAGAAAAAAGTCAAGGGAATGGTCCACTAAAGAGAGAAGATGGCAAGGAAGTTACAGGCAGCAAGAGAAATCACAGCTGCTTTTCTATGTTCTTCACGCAAAAAGAAACTATAGCCCAACCTCCTAAAAACATAATTATAAAAGACAGATTAGAAATAAAAATTAAAATAAGCAAGAAAATGGTAAGGGAACACCTGTCTGACCTTGATGAATATAAATCAGGGGGACCTGATGGATTACATTCCAGAGTTCTAAAGGAGCTGACATTGTATCATGTCTTTAAAAAATCTTGGAGCACTAGAGAACTATCAGAAGACTGAAAAAAAATAACGTGATTCCCATCTTCAAAAAAAAAGGGGGGGGGGAGAAACGACCCAGAAAACTACAGACCAATCAGTCTAACATCAATACCTGGGAAGATCTTGGAAAAGATAATCAAGGAAAATGTCCCAGGAGTTCTATTTTTGGATTCACTAGCTGGATAGCTGAGATTAACCCAGCTCTGCAATCTATTTGCATCTTACTTAGACTCTTCCAGAAGAGCTGTGATACTGAGATGTTGGCAACCAACATGAAGATGGATGGTGAGATGAAATTGGGAGAAGCCCCCCTCTGGGAGGCACTGACAGCAGCCCAAGGGGATTTGAGGCCAAATGATCAGGTTGTGCCCTAAATAGGAATCTGAAAAGTTGGAGCAGTCACCTGTTCATGGAGGAGAGGCAGCTTCAGAAGCCCTCTACCCTAAGAAAAAGGCACTGTGGGGCTGGCAGTGTGGGAAAGGCAGCAGAGGCATAATATCTACTCGTCCCTCCTAGAGTTTTGATGAACCGAAGAAGCAAGTGAAAAGCCAGGAGACTTACTGAGTGGGAAGAGCCGATGGAATGGAGATTCTTGACCATGACACATAGCCTGTCAATGGAAGAGTTCAGAGAAATTTGACAAGCTGGAGACCCAGGGCTCCACCTCCAGGTTGGTGGTGATGAAAGTTGGGATGAGAACGGCCAAGCTATGAGTTACCTCATCCTCCTCTCCATTTAGCCAGCAATGTTGAACTTATCTGGAGCGATGGGAACTGGGCAGCAAGGGACAGTGGCAGCCCCTCCTCTAGCAAGTCTGGAACAAGCCCAGCCACCCCCTCACACAGGTAGCCCCACAGTTATGGTACAGTTCTTGGTTCAGACCATCCCAGAACTGGTAGACCAGCAGGGGCTAAGGCCACCCTCTCAGGTGGGCCATTAAGCTATGAAATTCTTATGTGTATTTTGTAATCAATCACTTCCCTTGTTGGATGGAGTGGATCCTGGCCTCTGCCTGCTAGGTTTCCATGGAGTCCTCAAATCTGTACCATATCTTTTGCATGAGGCTGTTCATGTTCATCAGCTCTGAGGCATTCTCATCCTGAAGTGACTCCAGTCTTACTGCAGTGTCCCCTTCCAGGGTCGATTGACAAGCATTTACACAGGAGGGCTCATTAGGGTGCATCTCTCTGTATTGCTTCAAATAATTCCACACCTGCATAAGGAAATATACTAGATTTTTGAGCTGGCCATCAAATGTTGCCTTCAGGGGGGAGGCTCTTGATCTTGGTGTACTACCATGGAGCCATGAAGCAACTGCTGATCCACCAGTTCTGGGATGGTCTGAACAGAGAACTGTACTGCTTGCCCTGAGGGGTGCCCAACAACCTTCAGGCTTGGTACCAATTGGCCACCAATGTGGAGCTATACCTGATGGAGTACTAGTAGCACACTGTGCATGAAGGTTGCCCCTTCTGGGCAACCAAGAGGGACCCCAGAACCCACAAGAGAAAGGAATTGTTTCCCAGGCCCCCAAGGAGAAGCCTTAGGAGTCTGTTTCAGATGTGGAAAGGAATACCACCAAACAGACTAGTTCCCTGCCCCATATTCAGCATCTGTGTCATGAGCCTGGCCTGAAGCCTGGCCTGAACAGGCTGAAGACAAAGAAGCTGCTGGCAAAACCTAAGGAGAAGACACAGGCTGCACAACAGGTCATGGAGGTCTCTCCCCACTCCAGCAAAGGGGAGGGAATCCTGACCCCCAACAAGCCTGATGAAGTCTTCTATGAGAGCGACAGCAAGGGGAAAGATGACCTGATGGTAAGTGGCACCATTATCTCAATGACTGCCAGAGTACGGATACTGGGGCCCTATTTAGGAGTAAAGGGCACCATCATGGCCCTACTACACTTGGATTGCACCCAGTGCTTGATCAGCTTGCAAACAATGGAGAAGTTGGGACTAAGACTTAGCAAACTAAGGCAGCCTGTGGGATTTGAACAGCTAGATGGTTCCCTTTTTGGGGGGGTTGAGGGGGGTAATGTCAGCAATCTGACAGAGCCAGTATGCCTAAGGCTCACATAGACTATCTGCTTTATTGTGTGCCCTGGAATGACTGAGACCATGTCCCTAGGGCTAGCCTGGCTAAAGAAGTGGAGCCGGCAGTGGACTGGAAGTGATGCATGAGAAAGAAAATAACTAAGCAGCAGGAACTAGGGACAGTGCCAAATACCAGCCATGAGACGGCAGGTGGAAAAGTGAAACAGAGCTGGTTAAGATCCTGATAAGAGGGCAAAGTGTCACAGCTGCTTATTCCAAAGGAGTACTGCAATCTCACTGTAGTATTTTGTGAGAAAGGGTCAGATGTGCTTGCCACTCCACCATCCTATGGACTGCTATTGAGATTATGCTGGGGGAAAACCTACCAAAACCAAAGATGTATTCCATGACACTCAGGAAGATGGAAGAACTTAGGAACTTTATAGATAAGAGCCTAACCAGGGGCTTCATCCAGCTGGCCAAATCAAGGGTGGCAGCTCCCATGCTTGGCAAAGAAAAGAAAGATGAAAGCATCATTTGCATGGAGGACATGCACTTCCTCCCCCTGATGAAAGACATGTTGGGATACCTGTCAAAGGGGAGGATCTTTACCAAGCTGGACTTAAGTGTACTACTGAGTGAAGATCAGGGAAGGAGATGAATGGAAGAATGTGTTCAACTGCCCCTTGGAATGCCATCAATTCCAGATGATGCCATTTGGATTACAGGAGGTACCAGACATGTTGAAACAGCTGATAAATGAAATCCTACATGAGCACTTATGCTGGTGTAGCTAGAAAATATTTTACTATACCAAGATCATGGAAGAGCATATAAAGCTATGAGTGAGTAGTAGTGAGAACTGTGCTAAGCTTCTAAAAGTCCACCTATATATGAAGGTGTCCAAGTGTAACTTCCACAAGGCCAGCTTAGACTACCTAGGGCACTGCATTTCCAGAGAGGGGGAAGAGATGGACCTAGGGAAGGTGGAAGTAATCCTAGAATGGAAAGCCCCAAAAAGCAGGAGACAACTGTAGAGTTTCCTAGGTTTTGCAAACTTCTACAGGCAATTCATTCCCATATTCACACAAATAGCACTGCCCATCATGAACCTGTTAAAATAGAGGAAAGGGGGTGAAGATCAAGTCAAGCCTTGAATTGGATGGTCGAGTGTCAAGCAGCTTTCAAAACACCAAAGAGACTTTTTGCTGCTGAGCCAATCTTGAAACATCAAAATCCAGAGAAGCCATTTGTGATTTAGGCAGATACTAGTGACTGGCCATGGAGGTAGTTTTATTGCAAAGAAACAAAAGGAGACCAAGTGATTATGGGCAATCTGGAGAAGGAGGCTTGTGCTGTCCACTAGACTTTCCTCATCTAGAGGCAGTTCTTAGAAGGCAGCAAAATCCCCTTCAAAGTTTGGACTGATCACAAAAATCTAGAAGCACTTTAAAAACCCAAGAAACTGTCCCCTAAGCAGCTCTGGTGGACTCAGTACTTTAGCAAGTTCAATTTCACCATGTGCTATTTACTGGGGGGTGGGGAAGGGATTTCCTAGCAGATACTCTCTTGCATCTGCCTCAATATAAAAGCCCAAGAGAAGAGATAGTTAATTCTATCTTTCCATCCAAACAACATGCAGCGCCAGCGCACGTGTGGCAACCCCCAAAAGAGCCCCCTTGGTCAGGAGAAGACACATTGACCCAGCAACTGAAAGAAACCCTGTGGGGGGGATGAGTGGTTTCAAAAGCATAAAGATGGCTTAATGCTAAAGCAAGATTTAATATGGGAGGGGAATAAATATGTCCTAGCCAGTCAGAGAACTATGATCCTACAAAGGAGTCACTACATGAAGTCAGCGGGACACTTTGGGTTTGTAAAAACCTTGTAAAAAGGCAGTTTTTATGGCCTAAGATGAAGAAGGACATAGAAACCTATGTGGTGAGTTGCTCTATATGTGGGTTTAGTGCGGCATTTTGCTTCTTTTGCTGAATTACCATAGTTTAACTTGACAGTTTCAACATTCTTGGCTATATCCAGAATCTGAGCAGCTGCAGCTCTTATCTGGACTCAGCACCAAACTGATTCTTCTCGACCAAAACTGATCAAATTCCTGCTTCCTAACTTTTATTTTTGTCTTCACTGAATCTTCAGTTAATAGTTCTTACATAATCCATTGCAGTCCCAGACTATTCAAATCATTGTTTCCTTGAAGAAACATGATCTTGATCATTCCTTGATCATGAAGAAAGTATCTATCCATAAGTTACATGGTTGTACTCCAAATTTTCTGTTAATGTCTTACAATATTTTTATATAGATGTAAAATAATATGGGGAAAAAGATAAAAATCTGACTATGATTAAATTAAAAGAGCTATTGAATCTGAAAACTTTAACATGGCAGTTGATTAGAGAATTGTACAGGATTAATTGGACAAGTATACATTCTATAAACAAAGTTTACATTCTATAAACAAAGTCTATATACATTCTTTGATTAGGCTTTTGTAATAACATGGTTTAACATTTAAAGACATAACTAAAAGAAAATGTAATCATTTATAGCACATTGGAAGCTATAATGCCACAATGATGTATCTTTGTCCTAGTAGGCAAGAAAGCCAAGAGCAATTTCAAACTATCCACTTTCCCTCATCCATCAAAATTAATGAAATCAGTCATACACAAGAGTGTAGTAGATCCAGTGGTGGGAGTCAAATAATTTAATAACCGGTTCTCTGCCCTAATGGTTTCTTCCAACAATCAGTTCACCGAACTCAGAAAGTTAGCAACCGGTTCTCCCAAACTGGTACGAACTGGCTGAATCCCACTACTGTGTAGTTCCCATAGCAAAATACCCAATAAGTCAAACTGTCCTTATTTCATGTTTTTTTCCTTTGAATCTTGCCAACTTCCTTAAGTTAAATAGCTTGATAAATAGTAAATATATTAGTTTCCTGTTAGGTACACATAAATGTTTGAATTCAAGGTATTGTTTACTTATCTTTATTCTATTTAGTATATAATTCTCTGTTTCTGTTTCTTATTAGTGGTATATGAATGGGAGTAAATACTTTTCTGACTTATGGAATGTTATGGACACCCTTGGAATTTTCTACTTCGTATCAGGAATTGTGTTCAGGTATGCTTCAGTTGACCAACAGTGATACTTCTATTGCCTTGAGTTTAGAGCTAGAGCAGGGGTCCCCAAATTGGCAACTTTAAGACTTGTGGACTTCAACTCCCAGATGGCTGTAGAATTCTGGGAGTTGCAGTCCAAAAGTCCTAAAGTTGCCAAGTTTGGAGACTTCTGAGCTAGAGGAACAAAAATATGCTATAATAATTATGTAAAAAACAAGTGACGCAGAAAAAATTCTGCAGTTTTCTCATTAATTTTAAATCAGATAAAAAAGTTAATGCTTTTGAAATTCATTTCCAAGGGAAATAATATATGGGAGAAATACATGGACATGGGATACTGATATTTTATTAGGTGGCTGAAAGCTATGTCCGGTGGGCTGAATCATGTCTCTCCCCCCCCCTCGGTATCTCTTCCTCTGCTTGCTGCTTGGAGGACTGGTCCAATGATTGTATCACCTTGCCCCCATCTGTGCTGTATGGGCTAAGGAGTGCCAGATGCCCTCTTTGTAATCTAGGCTGATGCTAGCAATGTGGCCATAGGGGCTGTGCTGCTACAAGGAAACCCCCAGAGAATCCTTCAAACCTGTTCTTACAATCCAAAAAATTAATGGACACAGAATGGAGGTGTCTGGGAAAAGGAAGCCTATGTGGTTCAATGGGCATTGTTAACTTGGTGGCACTACCTGAAAGGATCTAAACACTCATTTGAAGTGTGAAGATTATAAAAACCTAGAAGCTTTAAAAACTCCAATGGAAGCTATCCCCCAAACAAGCCCATTGGGTACAATATTTCAATTGCTTCAACTTTACTTTGTGCTACATCCCAGGGGAAAAAACTTCCTAGTGAATGCCCTATCCCAGTGATGGCTAACCTTTTCATCCTCATGTGCCTAAAGTGTGCCTGTGCATGTGTGTGCACGTGCACACATGCATGCACCCATAATGCAATGCATACACGATTCCCCCATCGCCCTGCACATGCATGTGCAGCCCCCTCATGTGTGCCATGCATCTCTGCACATGCGCATGCATCTCCCATGCACCCCCCACCCCGTGCATGCACGGCATATACCCAAAAATCAGCTGGCTGGTGGGAGGTGTGCGCGCATGTGCAGTGCACCTGATCTGGGGCAACAGCTCTCATGTTGGCAGAAATGGCTCTGTGTGCCACTTCCAGCATGCGTGCCATAGATTCACCATCATGGCCCTATCCCAACTGCTACTATACAACAGTGCTAGACCAGTAGTAACCACAAGGTGCCAAGAAAAAGTCAAACCAGACATTACCTGCAAAGTGCTAAATAAACTAAAAGCTGCTTTAAAAGATGATAAATGGCTGGTGGCCCATAAAGAACAATGCATTTTTAGGGATGGACTGGCCTGAGCAGAAGCAAAATTATATGTTCCTGCCCCCCCTGCAACAACTGGTTTTACAAATTTGTCATGACTCAAAAGCTACAGGGCACTTTGATTGTGTAAAAACCCTACATCTGGTCAAATGACAATTCTGGTGGTCTTTTCTCAAAAAGGACATTGAAAGCTGTATGTCCAGCTATCCAGTGTGTGCATCAGCTAAAAAACGATCAGGGAAGACAAGGGAAAACTGCAACCAGTAGCAAGTCCCCAACCCCTTGGAAAGAAAGTTCTATGAACTTCATAGTGGAACTGCCTGAAAGTGCTGAGAATAGTTTGGCTGATTGCTAACTTGTTTTCAAAACAACTCCACTCTATCCCATGTTCAAAAATTCCATCATCCTGCACTTTGGCTAAGCGATTTGTGCAACATATTTTCAGGCTTCACGTCATTCGTGATCAAATTATCTCAGACAGAAAGATGCAAGTTACTTTGTACTTTTGACACATTTTTTTTAAACTCATGGGGACCACCCAAGGCTCAAGCTCCTCACATCACCCCCAAATGAATGGGGTGTGTGAAAGCACAAACTCAGTACTAGAACATCAAATGCTATATTAATTATTAACAAGATAATTGGACTGACCTTTTTACCATTTGCAGAAGTCGTGTATTCAGTGCATAGCAGCATCAGGTTTATTCCTTTCAAGGTAGCTTCTTTGCCATCTTCTCTCTTTAATGGATTGACTATTTCTTTGATTTTTTTCTTATTACTTATATGTTGAAAGAAACTTTTTAAAAATTATCTTTGACTTTTGTTGCAAGTCTTTGTTCATTCTGCGCCTTTGCTTTCCTGACTTTATCTTTGCAGATTCAGGCTATCTGCTGATGTTCTGCCTTAGTTAAGTGTCCTTCTTTTCATTTTTTATACTTATCCTTTTTGTCTTTCATTATCAGAGAGATCTTTGTGTAACCATGCTGGTTTCTTCTTCTTCTTGGATGTCTTTTTTCTTTTTCAGTGGTATTGAACTGGACTGAGTTTTTATGATATTTTTTTCAGTGTTTCCCACATTTCTTGTTTTCCCCTTTAGGCTCTTTATCCATTAAATTTTGTTTAGGCTCTCTCTGAGTTTGTTAAAATCAACTCGTTTAAGACACTGGTTAGATTATATTCTATTGTTTGTGTTTGAATTATATTGAATTCCAATATGATGTGGTCCCTCTCGCCCAAGGTTTTGGCAATTTCATTTCCCTCTCTCACTTCTCTATTAGTAAGAATTGGGTCCAGTATAGCTTTTCCTCTAGTTCCCTCCTCTACCTTTTCAATGACATAGTTGCCAGCTAAATTGGTTAGGAACCTGTTTGATCTCCCATTTACTTCCCTCATCTACATTGTTTATGAAGGTATTGAAGAATACTGGGCCTAAAACAGAACCTTGGGGTACCTCACTGCTTCCTTCCTTCCATGTAGATGTAGTCCCATTGAGGACTATACATTGAGTGTGATTTGTCAACCAGTTACATCTGGTGGTGATGCTGTCTATTCCTATTTTTCTAACTTACTAAGTTAGTTTTTGGTCTACTTTGCCAAATGCCTTACTGAAATCCAAGTATACTACATCCTCAGCTTATGCTGGTCCACTGATTTAATCACTATGTCAAAGAATGAAATAAGATTTCTCAGGTATTGATGTCAAGGTGATTGGTCTGTAGTTTCTAGATCCTGGATCTTTTTTTCCCCTTTTTTAAAAGATGGGAACTATGTCAGCTCTCTTCCAGTCCTATGGTAGCTCCCTGATGCCCCAAGATGTTTGAAAGATATTGTTCACTTTGTACGAAGATCACATATGCTACCTCCTTTAGAACTCTAGGATGTAAAGCACCTGGTCATTGTGATTTGAACTTCTTTAGGGTGGATAGGTGTTCTTTTACCATTTTCTTTGCCTATTTTAATTTGTATTCCTAGTCTGTCTTTTACTGTCTGTTTTTGGTAGGTTGGGCTATTTATTTATTTTCCATAATGACAGATGCAAAGAATAGCAATTGCAATTCTTATAATTATATAATACTTCACAGTGCTTCATAGCAATCTCTCTCATAGCACTCTCATAGTGCTTCATAGCACTCTTCATGGTGCTTCATAGCACTCTCTTCACGGCACATTGTTGTGGGCAATGTGCAGAGTCAACACATTGCCCCCAATAATCTGGGTTTAATCTCACCTTGGAAAGATAGAAGGCTGAATCAGTCTTAAAACAGTCAGGATTAAGCTCCCAGCAATGAGCAGTCATTCTGCAATATCGCATTCTAACCACTGCACCACCGTAGCTCTGAATTAAGCAGCTCTGATTTCTCTCTGCTGCTCATCACTTCCTTGCCATCTTCTCCCATTAGTGGATGAACCATTTTCTTGACTTTTTTTCCACATTGAAAGTTTTAAAAATTATTATTCAGATCTTAATTCATTTCAAGCCTTAACTTTCCTAACTTCATATTTGCAGATTCAGGCTATATGCTGGTATTCTGCATTAATTATGTGTCACTCTTTCTATTTTTTATGCTTATTCCTAGTTACATTAATAGAGGGATAGAATCAAGACCACATGAAGTGCTAGTACTTGTCTGGAGGGCTGGAGGCTAAATCATATGAAGAATTGTTGCAGAAATTGGGTATGTCTAGTCTAGTCTAGTGAAAAGGAAGGACTAAGGGTGACATGATAAGTGTACCAATATTTAAGGGGCTGCCACAAAGAAGACCAACCTATTTTCCAAAGCACCAGGAGTCAGGACAAGAAGCAATGGATGGAAACAAATTAAGGAGAGACGCAACCTAGAACTAAGAAAAAAATCCTGACAGAGCAATAAATCGGTGGAACTGCTTGCCTTTAGAAGTTGTGATGTTCCATCACTGGAGGTTTTTAAGAAATCATTGGACGGCCATTTGTCTCATTTTATTTTCATTTCATTTTCATTCGTTGTCTCCTGCTTGAGGGGGGTTGGATTAGAAAACCTCCAAAATCCCTTCCAACTCTGTGATTCTTTCAATTAGATACGCTGGAAAGATACCTCAGGAGTATTTCTTACAAAAGATTTTTCAGATTCAAACATCAAGATATTTACATCACAACAGAGTGATAGAAAGAAATATAACAGAGAACAACATTTTTTATCTGCATGCGAAATGCAGGTAGTCCTTGACTTCCGACTGTTAGTTTAACAATAATTCAAAGCTACAACAGTCTCAGAAATAGTAAATTACAGCACTTCTGGGAAGAAGGCCAACTACATAGCTGGGGAGAGATCCTGGGTTGTAGCTTTCCAGCTTTCAACTGAAGGGACTGACATTCCTTCAGTTTTTATTTCCCACCCAATCAGGGTGAGTTGAAGAACTTCCCTTCAGAACCTTCTAAATACAGCTGAAAGCTGGCAAAGTTCTTCTGGAGCTTGACTCCGAAGCTATATCTGCGTGCCAAAAGTTGGGGGAGGGGTTGCAATCAGTTTGGGGTTCCAGAAGTTGCCATTTTGAAATTCACCCTTCAAACAGAGTTTGAAAGGTAAGTTGTGCCTTTCTCTTCTTAATTATCAATCTTAAAGTCAAAAAGAGGCTCTATTTAGTCACAGCTTGCTACACCTTTTTGAAGACTTGCACCATTTTAGGGATTCTTTTTTTTTTAAATAACAAGGTAAAGGTTGCTAAGACAAGCCAAATAAGGAAGTGTGGAGAAAAAGAAAGCTGATGGAGAAATATAAAGACTGAAGGTTGTGATTTTAGTTTATTATTGTAGTAACTTGTAGCTTGGTCTTCTTTGCTATGGGTGGCTAAAATTTTCTGATCCTGATCAAAAGAGGAAGCCAAGATGGTGTAGCAAAATATTAGAGATATATATTTGAAAGCTCTCAAAATAAAATACGCCAGTTTATTGATCAGCTGTTCTCCAAGGATAAAAAAAATCCTCCCAAATTACTTTTGAGATGCAAACATGTGGAGAATGTTATCTGAACTAACTTTCATTATTATGGCTTAAAAATAAATCTCCTAACACAACTAAAAAAGGAGTGTCAAGAAATTTAGACAAAATTGGGACTTTTTCTTTAAGAATATTAACAAGACTTAGGATTCTGTGATAAAAAGAGATGTTTATAATTGCTTGATAAAATTTCCAGGGAAGAAAAATATTTTATTCCATGAAGATAAGCTGGAAGGAGTGACTTAAATTCAATGAGTTAACTGGAATTAGGATGAATCTTTTTTGTTTGATATGTGAAACTGAAAGAAAGGCTTAATCCAATATTTGAAAATATATTTTATATATACTGGGTACATACATATACAGATACATGTATAATGCTTAGGTAATTCTTAAAGTAGGAAAATTGATGGTGAAATCTTAAGGCAGAAAGTTGTGGTTCTAGTTTATTATTTTTAGTAATTTGTAACTTGGTCTGCTTTGCTGTGGGTGGCTAAAAGTAAAACTTTCTGATTTTTAAGATTCTTGGTTGGTCAGCAATTTTTAAGAGACTTACAAAACAGCTACTCTTTGAGTTAAGAGTAAGTTAAGAAGATGGAGGAGCAAATTATTAGATATGTATTTGGAAAATCTTTAAATAAAATCCATCAGTTTATAGAACAGCTATGTTCCAAGGATAGCTCCAAACTACTTCAGAGATGCAAATATGTGTAGAAAGTTACCAAACCACTGAGGTAACTTCACAAGGAGCTGCTGATACAGAGGAGTCAATTGTAATTTTGGAATATAAACCTGGCACTAATTTTTATTATAATGGTTTAAATAGAAGCCACGCAACACAATTGAAAGAAGAGCTCCAAGGAAATTTGCAACTTTTAAAAGGACAAGTTTGTGACTTTTTCCTCATTGAGAAATCCTTGAGAAAAAGAGAAAGTTTGACACCCCGCAAATTTGACACCCCTGCCCTATGCCATCTCTGACAGATGGCAATCCAGGATTAGAATGTTTTGATTTTAGAAATGATTTTACAGAAAAGCTTATTGTTTTAAAATGGATGAAAACATATTTTCCCTTTAAGGTTAAAGAATCTGAAAGAATACAGTGAATTATGTTAATCATAATCTTTATAAACTATCACCATTTATATGTGCAAATAGAAATACATATTATTTCAACAGCAAGGAAGATAAAACAGTAATGGTTAAATTGATCGATTTTTTATTTATTTTATTTATTTGGTTTGTCAATTGCTTACAAGATAATAGGTACAAGTATAAACATAGTTATGAATGCATGGATACATATAAGAAAGATAAAAGAAACAAAAGGATCTTGACAGCCTTGAACTCTGGCTCTTAGGCACCATTTATTTCTAAGGCATTCCCTGGCTCTTCTTAAATGTCTGAGAGTAAGGTTTCTATGGGATTCATGTTTACACCAAGAATGAACACCATTTAAATCTGATAAAATAAGAAACAAATATTTTGACAAATTGGAAGACAGATTTTTGTAAACAGTGATTTTTGAAGGAATAGTGAGCAATTTGTACTCCCCCAACAGCTTTTTTGGGAGCTCCAGCTCCTCTAATACATCCAAAGCACTATTTTTCACCATTATGGGGTAGAAATGCATGAATATATAAAGTAAGTCCCCTTTCTCCCTAGCTCACTTTAATGTCTTGCCATCAGCATTACTGGACCAATTTTGGTGACCAATTGTTCATGATTAATTTTCCCATGTTCTTCTTTTGTTGTAGTTGTGTTTTGGTCTGTGACCACAAATAAAGTATTATTATTACTTACTAAAGTAAGTCCTAAAATCAGATTAACGTAACTAAAAAACAAAAATTCAATTCTCAAAACCTGAGGACAAAATAATGCCCTCTGTCCCTAGTTTGTGTTGCATTCTCATTCAATTTGAAGCACTCCATTATTTATAAATCTCTCTTCAAAAATGAAGTTATCTGTCTTCAAAATGCTCAGTCTTCTTTTACAGAGTATAATTACAATGCTAAAAACGATGGTGTCCAGAATAAAACTACAATCTTTGTACAAAGAAAACAATCATGGAAATATAGACAACACCAAATAAAATTTATAATAAATAATTGAACATTTAACATATGGAAGCACTATGAGACTATTTTATCTCACAATTTAACCTATTGTGAGAATAAAAATATTTACAATGTGAGGATCTGGGCTATTTAATGACAGTAACTATAAATACAGTATTTGAAAGAGAACTGTGGTAACTTGATAGTTTGAAAATAAGAGTTTTCTGCTGATGTGTATCTGGTTTTTTTACAGGCTGCACTCTTCAAATGAAACATCTTGGTATTCTGGCAGAGTAATTTTTTGTCTGGATTACATTATTTTTACTCTAAGATTAATCCATATTTTCACAGTAAGCAGAAACCTTGGCCCCAAGATAATTATGCTTCAGAGGATGGTAAGGCATACGTTTTATTCAAGATGAGGGGTGTGCGTGTGTGTAACTCAAACAAATTAAATATCTTTAAGAAACATCTAAATCCTGCAAGCCTTTAGAAACATAGTTAAGGTTCAGTCCTTTTCCCAGGCACATACTGTATATATGTAGCAGTTGATGCTGATTAAACCATTAAAAAAAAATCCTTTCTCACTTGTGCCTCAAACTTGGGTCTTCAACTAGAGGTCTAGGATTTTGAAGGTTCTGCACAGTATCCTAGCTGTTCCTAGCAATGCACTCCTTTGGACAGAGTTCTGATGTTATCCCTGGGAGGGGCCTTTGGGCCCTTGGGAAGGCGAAAAACAGCCCAACCGGAAGTCATGAAACTGACCAGTTTCCGCCTTCTGGAGGGCCTCCAGAACTCGGGGGAGGCTGTTTTCACTCTCCCAGAGGCCCGAGGGAAGCCTTTGGATCCTTGGGAAGGCGAAAAACAGCCCTACCAGAACCTGAAGTCACTATTTCTGGCTTCTGGAGTGCCTCCAGAGCCTGGGGAGGTCATTTTTGACCTCCCAGAGGTCTTAGGGAAGCCTCTGGACCCTTGGGAAGGCAAATAATGGCCCTCCCAGAAATACAAGTAGGCCATGGCCACCATGCCCACCCAGCAACTGGACAGCAAACTGTTTGCTGGGATTTTTGAATCCCACTCTTGCTCAGGACCTCAGACTGGGCTGAAGATTCATTTTCCAACATGACAATGATCCTAAGCACACAGCCAAGACAACACAGGAGTAGCTTAAGGACAGCTCTGTGAATGTCCTAGAGTGCAAAGAAGAATGGCAAAAAATCCTCCAATCCAAGTGTGCAAAGCTTGTCGTGTCATAACCCAAAATGGCTCAAGGCTGAAATTGCTGTCAAAAGTACTTCAACAAAGTACTGCATGAAGGATCTGAATACTTATGTCAATATGATACAATATTTCAGTTTTTTCTTTTTCATAAATTTACAGATATTTCTAAAATATCTGTTTTTACTTCGTTATTGTGGGATATTGAGTGTAGATTAATGAGAAAAAGTTATTTTCCACAACTGTAGAAACAGGCTGCAGCACAAAAAAAAATTGACAAAAGTGAAGTGTCTGAATACTTTCTGAATGCATTGTATAATAATGGTATTATTTCATTTGAAGGCAGAGCACTCCATCTCTTTTCTCTGTCTATTGTAGAGTTCTTTCTATGAGAACAATAATAAAAAATATTTGAATGTTTTCAGTGTTGGTATTAATATGCAGCAAATAAAAGAGTTGGAGGTAATAATTTAAGCTAATTTAAGTCCTGCTTAGTCCATGAATGCAAATTAAAACATCCCAACCTCCCATTTCAAATACATCCAGTTTATTCATATCACCATCTCTCTAGATCAGGTTGTCAAACTTGCAGCGTCACATTGTTGTCACATGATTTATCGTGACTTTTCCCTTCACTAAAATGAGGGTGGGCTTGGCATCTGGCCCACGGGCCGCGAGTTTGACACCCTTCTCTTGATGCTTGGTTCCATTTTCTTACTGTTAGAAAATCTTCATTAATATTTAATTAATCATTAATCTTAATCATGACTTTGTGCAGTCAGTGAATGATGGAGAATTTTTTTCTTTTAACCTCCTTTTTGAAGAGTGCTTGATATTCCCTCTTTGGTCTTTTCTCAAAACTAAACATTCCCATTTTAGGTTGTGCTCTCCAGATCATGTTTCATGTTTTCTGAGTTTTTCTTTAAATGTTGTACCAGAAGGAGATGCAATATTCAAGTGTAGGTCTTATCGGCATAGAAGAAAATAAGACAATTATATCCACTAATTGAAAATGATATTTCTAATTATGTGTATGAAAACTAGAGTTCCTGAAGGATTTTGAACTGAGAGCAGAGGAAATTGGAACCATCTATCCCAGATGTGTTCTGGTTTCGGTATTTATACATTCTGAATAAAATTTCAAGTTTCAGATCATTTTGCATTATTCCTTCCCATAACAACTCTTCTTCGTCTTCCGAAAATGTAAGAATGGATCTTACTAAATTTGACCCAATTTTAACTATCGCTGAGAACACCTAGTCTGTGGTATTCATGTGTTCTTGGGAGAAGGCCTGGCTGCTAATAAATTGCATAAATCTGAAACATCTTGTCTTATCAAAAATGCTCTATATTGTGTCGATTAGAAAATTCAAATTATTTTAAAACACATTCTTGTTATATAGTTGATAGGTAGTCCCCAACTTTGAACCTTTAGTTTAACAATTGTTAACAATTGTCCAGTTCATTGTTCAATTATGATGGTACTGAAAAAAAGTGGATTATGACTAGTTCTTGCATGTACCATCACAGTATCCCCATGGCCACATGATCAAAATTGGGTACTGCAACTACCTTCTTTTCCTGTTTTTTGCAGCATTTCAGGGTCATTTAATTGCATTTGCAACCTTCAGGGCAGAGGTGGTATTTGCCAGTCCTCCGAACTACTCAAGATTTCCACTACCGGCTCTCCAGAACTGGTCAGAACCTGCTGAATACCACCTCTAATTGGAGATTTTACAGTATCCTTCCCCTGCCACGCCCACCAAGCCATGCCCATACAACCGATAGTAAAAAAATTTGAATCCCCACTGCTTCAGGGGCTTCCAACAAGTAAAGTCAATGGGGGAAGCCAGATTTGCTTAATGAATATATGATTTGCTTAACAACTGCAGCAAAAAGATCATAAAATTGGGCATAGCTCATCCAATAACCACATCACTTCGTGACAAAAGTTTTGGTTCCAATTGTGGTCACAAGTCAAGGACTAGTCCATTTCCAAATTGATTCCGGAGTATAAATATTGACTTTGTAAACAATAATGTACTTGTCTGCTTTTGATGCTTTATCCCTTAGCCTAAAAACAATTTTGAGACTTTTAGCAAAGACCTGATAATATTTCTGTTTATATTTTAAATATTTCCTTTTGCAGCTGATAGATGTCTTTTTCTTCTTGTTCCTCTTTGCGGTGTGGATGGTGGCTTTTGGTGTAGCCAGACAAGGGATCCTACGAAAAAATGAACAGCGTTGGGAATGGATATTCCGATCAGTCATCTATGAGCCTTACCTTGCAATGTTTGGCCATTATCCTTCTGATATTGATGGTATCTATTGAAATATAGTACTAATCAGTAACGGACTGGTGTAGTTGGGAAACAGATACACATATATTTCCTTTTGACATTGTGGTTTGCTTGATGGGGGAAGGATAGAAGTGAAGGTTCATTTTATTTCTCTCTGAAAAATTCTAATTATGTTTGGTATTTGTTTTGAATTATGGAAAGCTAGAATGAAAATGATGTTAATAAATGTATCATTCAGAAAGGCCTTTCATGATGGATTTATATGCACGTGTTACTGACAGAAAAAATGCCAAATGACACTATTGGACTGTTTGTCTTTCCTTTTTATGGGACTTTAGGACTTTTACTCAATTTTTATTCTTTTTGACTGAAAATTTTTTTTTGTAACTTCTGGTGAGTATATCTATTGTTGCTAATAAGTATGTTGCTCCTCCTCTATATTGTCAATGAATACTTCAGCTTCAACCATAACAATACAAGAGCACACAATAGATACAAACTCAAGGTTAATCGCACCAAACTTGATTGCAGGAAATACGACTTCAGCAACAGAGTGGTCAGTGTCTGGAATACTCTACCTGACTCTGTGGTTTCTTCCCCAAACCCCAAAAACTTTAACCTTAGACTTTTGACCTCACCCCTTTCCTAAGAGGTCTGTAGGGGGCGTATATAAGTGCATCAACATGCCTACCGTCCCTGTCCTATTGTTGTTGTTTTTTTCTTATATGTATCCATGTATTCATGATTATGTTTTTACTTATACCTATTATCTTGTAAGCAATTGACAAACCAAAATAAATAAATAAATAAATAAATAAATAAATAAATAAATAAATAAATAAATAAATACTCTGCTACATAGTGAAATAGAAAGAGGAAGCAAAAATTCTCCATGCCAAGTCAGTGCTCAGAATGCTGCTGTTCTTTTTTTGTCCTACACAAATACCTTTCTTTGTTCTGAGTGAAGAGATTCAGCTACCTTGTCATTTCCACCATAGGAAAACTATGGAGTAGCCAAAGCAAAATTGCTCAGATGGTTGTGACAGATGTGCTCAAGAGGGAAAAGGAATGCTGGAGAATAATCTTGGAGCTAGACTGGAGCATGGAACTGCAAATGATACAGGATTGAGAAAAGGATACTCTGGAGTTTCACTGTCTTCTGCCTTCCCCTCTGATGACAGCTTCTGAAACACTTCTAAACCAGAACACCTGCAAGGGCGTGTACCCTTGATCTTGGTTTCCTAAAGCTATACCTAGTTAGTATAGACATGATAAAGAAAGAGCTATGTTGGCAGGTACTCCATAATTTTCTTCTTGGAAAATTAACAAGAGATTAAAGTAATAGTGGTTAAGGTAGAGGATAAATAAAATTTATCCAAAAAACCCAAATTCTCTTCTGAGTGATAATGTTTCTGTTAGACCTACCCCAGGTAGGTCCCTTAGGAAAGAAAGACCCTCAAATCCATTTGGTTGAATGATATGTTATTTTACTAAAGGATACTAGTTGCAGCCAAGTCAGGCTAAAACTAAGTTTTCCCACATGAAGAAGTTACAAATTGTTCCCCTCATCTCAGCTCTCTTCCCATCATCTTCAGCCAATGAAGTGCCACATAAGTGTTTTGAGAAGCACTGAAATATTTGGAGTTGTTCGCATTCCACTCTCAGGGTATATGGTCTTGAGTGAAGGCACAAACCAATTCCATGCATCTCTGATCTTCATCACACTCTCACCCCCCTTCCCTACTTCTCATCTCATCTCCATAAATGTTTATTGTCCATTTGTTCACCCCAATCTCCCTCTCCAATTAGCCTTTGATGGCAGGATGCCAGCCAAAGATGACAGACCTGACAGTTTATTGCAGAAATAAGGATCCCAACAAAAACTGTTATACCACTTTGCTGCAAACTCCGTTTCTTCTGAAAGTTTGTGTACAAAAGGGGCTGGGAGCATGCTAACTCATTTAACCACCCTTACAGATGCTGTTGCATATGGAGATTTATTTATTATATTTTAATCCTGCCTTTATTACTTTAGAAGTAACTCAAGGCAGTGAACATGCCTAATGTTTCTCCCTCCCTCTTATTTTCCTCAAAACAGCAACTCTGTGAAGTGGACTGAGTTAAGAGAAAGTGACTGGCTCTTTCATGCCAGCCACCAGCCAACTTTTATGCCCAAGGCAGGACTAGAATTCACTGTCTCCTGGTTTCTGAATTAAATTCTTAATTGTTTATTTTTTTTACTTTTCTCATCTTGATTGCTTTATTATATTTGCAGTTTTTCCTGTATGTTTTTAATAGCATTGTATTTTGTTGTAACCCTCAGGAATCAGAATGATTTGGTGCAATACAAATTTAATATAAAATAATTATTATTGCTGTTGCTGATATTAAAGACATGTACCATACCAACACATTAATAACTTTGTATTAAAATATATCAGTTTTTCTGATAATTTAATATTATTTTCTATTTCTTCCTTTTATAATAGGTACCACATACGATTTTGATAGCTGTACCGTTCTTGGAAATGAATCCAAGCCTCTGTGTGTAGAAGTGGATTCCAACAACCTCCCCCGTTTCCCTGAGTGGATTACTATTCCATTAGTGTGCATCTATATGCTGTCCACCAATATCCTCTTAGTTAATTTATTAATAGCTATGTTTGGGTATGTATCAAGTTGGAGTGCTTTCCACTTCCAAAAGACAGCATTGCTGGCTTTTAAAGTCTTCCTCAAACTGAATTCCATTGCTCTTTTATTTATTTGTTTGTTTATTTGTAAGTGAATAAACTAGATTAGTTCATTCTAATCAGCTGCAAGTTTTGGCTCATATGGGAAGCATAATTTCAAATCATGTTATTACATTCATCTTTTTGCTGCTTAGTAATACTGGGACATAAATGGATCAATAGCCAGCCATACAGTAATTTTAATTAGTAAAGTATCAAAAGTATCAAATTTCAAAATAAATCTCATTCCACTTTAAAATACAGTATTGACTTTCATCTCTCCTGCACTTTTCACAGAAGTACCAAATTAAAGAAGAAACATAATATAATTACATTTTTAAAAGTCCTAGAAAGTTAATATCAGAATAACTTACTTTTAGCTTTTGATGTTTCCCTGGAAAGAACAATATTACTGGAACAAATGTAAGGAAATATTACGGTCCTGATGAAATATTATTAATGCTCACATTTGATATAATAGAAAATTTATTGATGGAAAGTGGAGTATTTCTATGCAAATTAAATGTGAACTACAATATATATCTATACTAATACAATAAAATATATGGAAAAGGGGTTTTGATATGAACTGTATATGAAATACATGAAATATTTTCTTATTTCTATTTTTATTACTAAAACAATAATAATTTATTAAACTTGTATGCTGCCCAACTCCCAATAACTCTGAGTGACTCATATCAAACAAAGAAATTAAATAATATCAACAAAGTATGGCAAGTGGTCTCATTTGCCTTTGCCAAAAACCTAGGTAAAAATTAGAACATTAAAGCAGTAATTTAAAAAAAGGATTATGGGTCTAATCTCGTGTGTTAATCTTTCCTTTAGATATACTGTTGGATCAGTTCAGGAGAATAATGACCAAGTATGGAAATTCCAGCGCTACTTCTTGGTTCAAGAGTACTGCAGCCGTTTAGCTATACCATTTCCATTTGTCATCTTTGCCTATATCTACATGGTGATGAGGAAACTTTTTAAATTCTGTTGTAAAAATGAATATAGAGAATCATCCATTTGCTGTAAGTTATTTTCATCAGATACTTAATGGTAGAAGGGCAAGCAAAATAAGATTTATTTTATGAAAGAAAAAGAAAAGATTTCTCAGATGGTTGTTGCTATGTTGCTATACTTTTGTTATAATACATTTGAAAACAATATACTATATGTGTGTGTGTGTGTGTATATATATATATATATATATATATATATATATATATATGTGTGTGTGTGTGTGTGTGTGTGTGTGTGTGTGTTTTTAGGCTTTCGCGGGTACTTACATGTGTGCTGTTTAGCTTCCTTCGGGTATTATCCCACGTCATTGTAGTTCTGTTAAAGTTGTAGCAACGTTTCAGCAGAATCTCATCTGCCATC
>BLBF01000025.1:23630445-23683227 GCA_015471245.1 Laticauda colubrina
CTTGAATAGAATAATTATTCCATTTACTATTGTTATACACACACACACACACACACACATATATGTGTGTGTGTGTGTGTGTGTGTGTTCCCTGTACATCATGCACGGCCACGCACATTGGACAGACCAATAGAAGAATAAGTACCCGCCTGGATGAACACAAAAATGCAGTAAAAAAGCTTGAACACACCTCCTCACTAGTCCAACACATGAAAACCACAGGTCACAACATCAACTTCAATGGCACTAAAACCCTAGCCACTATAGAAAACCCCAACCACATAATCATCAGAGAAGCCATAGAGATTGAAAAAAGACCTGACAGCATGAATAGAAGAGATGATTCCACCAGACTGTCAATCATTTGTAAGCCTGCACTCTCAAATAGAAAGATCTCCATGCCACAAACAGACAAATACCTGAGCACAAACAGGCTACCTCTGGTGCCTCCAAGTCAAACACCCCCCCACCTGGCACCCAGGTAAAACCTAGCTTCCTTATGGATAGCAGCCGTCCTTTCACACGAAGCCAAGCTGCACTGAAAGCCTCCAACACAGGAACAGAGTGTTGCCAGCCAATCAAAGCCACAAAACAGACAGAAGAAACCAGAAACACTAATCAATCAAACTCCAAGTCCAGTGAACACAGACCCAGACTCCTAGCCAATCAGAATAGACCAGCCTTGAATTTGAAACCAGAGGCTGTGAGACCCACATCCATACAGGAGCCTGATGATGGCAGATGAGACTCTGCTGAAACGTTGCTACAACTTTAACAGCACTACAATGACGTGGGATAATACCCAAAGGAAGCTAAACAGCACACATGTAAGTACCCGCGAAAACTTAAAAAACAAACAAATATATATATATATATATATATATATGTATATATATATATATATATATATATATATATGTATGTATGTATGTATGTATGTATGTATATATATATGATACATAATTATATTATCACAAAAAGTCTCCAGAACCGTAAAGCCCTATAAACTTGAAATTTGGCACGTATGTTCCTCTTGCCTTCTAGGTGCTCACTAAGAAAGGAGTTTTTTTAAATAACCATCAGAGCATTAGCATTTTGTATATTAATATTAACATGCTCTAATGCTAAGGAGCTCTACTCTCCCTTCCCACCTGAAAAGAAATCTGTTCAAAATGCAAACCACAAGCAGAGGAGAGGAGTTTCGGTTTCTGTATCAGTTTCAGTTTCTGTATCAGTTTCAACAGCAAACAGCTTTAAGACAGAACAGTTGAGCTAAGCCATGCCAAGATTCCTTGCTGTCTCCTTCTTGCTCACATAGTAAATTCTGCTTCAGTTTCCAAACAACCCTCAGCTCTCGCACACACTGACAGGACACTAGCCAGATGAATACCGATGGATGCTGGTAGGCAGAGGCACAGTTTTTTTCCTTATCTTGTGGAAAAACTAGGTGTGACCTTGGCCAGTATCTCAATGAGATGATTTGAGTGGGAAATAAAGTTTTAAAGCAAAGCAGGACTAGTCAGAAGAGCATTTCCATTAATTCCCTGTCTATGTTTATGTACATATCACATTGTACATTGCAACAAGAATGTTGTACTTAGTGTTCATTAAGGGGATACATATTCTGTGATTATGGCTATCATTTATTGGTGATGAATTTTATGTAAGAATTACTTTATTAACCATATAAATAAATTAAATATAGTTCTATGGATTTCTTCCCTCCAAAAATGTGTTTCTCTTAAACTGCTATTTCCAGGAATGAACAATTTATTTGATTAATCTTGTCCTTTGTCTTGAAGGCTCAGTTTCGACTTTGCACCATAAATATTTTTGTCATTCAGAAAAGAAAAAATATACTACTAACATTTAATATTTAAAACGTCTTGCATGATATCTGCAGGGGAGCAAATAAGAGGGCAAATGACAAAACAAGCATCATATAGGAGAAGGAGTGGCAGCATCTGGGGGTGGAATTAAAAGAGGGATCATAACATCTAGCAGAGTAAGCCCAATCTCCCATGAATTCTATTTAACCTTATCTAACTGTAAATAGGTGCTAACTGTTACTGGAGAACATTCCTGTGCATAGGCTTTTTTTAGCAATAAGTCAGTTAAATTGGGCCTTCATTTTACAATTGACATATCATGATGCAAACTTGCCTTTAAAATGTTGTGATATACAGTATGTATGTCACATACATAAAACAAAGCTTACATTGTGATATCACGTTGTTTCGCCATTAAAAATAACTCCTGAATTCTACAGATACCTCTCCTTAAGAGCAATTATGTCAAGCACAGGAAATCATGAGCCAAGATGGTTCAAATGAATACAAGTTTATTGCATGCTAAAGCCCATGTCACACTGCACCAACGGATGGAAAGAGGATGTAAAACGGAGAGAAACACTTGCCATCCGTTGGTTAACGCGATGCATCCGTTCTGTACTCACTGCCTCCGTTTTTTTTCCTCTCTATCCGTCCAACATCCGTCGATTGAGGTTCCATCCTCTCAAAAAGTTTTGAGCTGCTCAAAACTTTTTGAGCGGAAAATGTATCCAACGCGTCCGTTCTGCATCCGCTACGCATACGGGGAACATCCGTTCTGCATCCGTCATCATCCGTTACGTGTCCGCTACATCTGCTAGGCATCCGCTGCGCATCCTCGCAACTCAAATCCGCTCCAGCAGAAAGCGGACACAGGGAGGAAGCGGAACAGACACGGAACAGACGTGCAGCGTTAGTAGCACAGAAGGAGAAAGGATGAAAGCGGATACAGCTCGCAAAGAAAGCATTTAAAACGGAAAAAACGTTCGCAGAGGGGACCTATCTCGGATATTAAGGATGTCTAGAGGATGCCTAGAGGATGCAAAAGGACACATAGGGGAAAACCTATATTGCCTATAAAAAGGGGGAGCAACTCACCTGGATCTCACTTTCAGACCAGCAGCCCTGCTGTGCAGACCTCTGCAGCCTTGCTCTTGCTCTTCCTCTTCCACAGCATCCAGTCATGTCCACCATGGATCATAACACAGTCCTTTTGGTAGCCACCATCGTTCTGCAACAGTGCGAAGCCATCTACAGGCTCTTTCAACTCTACTACAGGAAGAAAAGGAGGCGTCCAAGAAGTGTCTGGGTCCGAAGATGGATCAAGAGAAGAGCAGAGTACGGACTGTATAACAAGCTGATGGTGGAGCTGAGGAACGAAGACCCTCGTGCATTCCAGAACTTTATGAGGATGCCGCCAGCCATGTTTGACGAAGTTGTGGAGCAGCTGACACCCAGGTTGACCAAGCAGAGCACCAACTTCCGGCCCAGCCTGGACCCTGGGCTCAAGGTGGCACTGACTCTGTGCCACCTGGCCTCAGGGACCACCTACAGGAGCATGCAGTACGGCTGGAGGGTGCCACACAATACCATCAGCATTGTGGTCAGAGAAGTGGTGCAGGCCATCATCGAAGAATACCTGAAGGAGCTCCTCCAGTGCCCCTCCACTGAAGAAGGCTGGAAGAAAGTTGCAGAGCAGTGGTATCAGAAGTGGAACTTCCCCCACACCATTGGAGCCATAGATGGCAAGCACGTGGCCTGCAAAGTTCCAGCCAAGTCGGGGTCCACTTATTTCAACTACAAGGGCTTCTTCAGCATCATCCTCTTCGCCATGGTCAATGCTGACTACAAGTTCATGTACATCGATGCTTCAGGCAACGGGTCAGCTTCAGATGCCCAGGTATACAACGCCAGTGACCTCAAGGAGGGGCTGGAATGCAACCTCATCATGGGCTTCCCAGATCCAGACCCCCTGCCCAACAACATGCAAGATGTGCCCTACTTCATCGTGGGGGATGACACCTTCTCCCTCAGAACCTACCTCATGAAGCCCTACACCTCCAGATGCCTCACCCGTGAAGAGAGGATCTTCAACTACAGGCTGTCCAGGGCAAGGCGGGTGGTGGAGAACGCCTTTGGCATCCTGGCCAACAGGTTCCAGGTACTTCTCACCACCATGCAGCATCGCCCAGAGACCGTGAGGAGGATTGTGGAAGCTTGCTGCATCCTGCACAATCTCATGTGCACCCGCTACCCAGTGTTGCAGAACAGGCTCGTGGACCTCCAGCAAGGCAATGGGGACATGGAGCCTGGGGAATGGAGGCAAGGGCGAAACCGGGTAGACACTGAGGATGTGCAAGGCCCCAACAGAGCTTCACGTGAAGGGAAGAAGCAGCGCAACCTCCTGAGACACTGGTGCAACTCCCCAGCTGGAGCAGTGGAGTGGCAAGACAGGATGATAGATGCTTAATGGATGCTTCCTTCAGCCTGTCTCATCACACTGATGAGATTGGGCCATGTATGTTGGGTGGGCCTACAATGAACAGGGCATTTAATAAAGAGTTGTGTTTATGTTGAAATGTGTGGATCAATGAATAAATTGTTATTGATAATAAAGGGCCATATGTGTGGCAGCTGGGAGGGTGGACCATACAGTCCCACTATGCTTGCACTGGAGGTTTATCAATCGCGCAGCTATCTTTTTTTTTTTTTTTATAAGAATTTTATTAATTTTCTACAAACAGACATAACATACAAAACATTAAAAACATCTACTCTCATATATACTTCCGGTGTGTCGGTTGGTTCATCAGTTTTGTGCATTCATTTTATAGTCTCAATTACAGTTATATTACATAACCACTCATATTATCAATCCATATCCTAATATTACCAAAAAAAAATTAAAATAAAGTCTTTTTCTGACTATACTTTTAATCATTCATGCTTTGTGAGATAACAATACTTCAAACAGTTTATTCTATAACAAATCATATAGTCATAACAAATCAATCCTAAAAACCCTTCATAGATATAATACTAATGCTCTATTATTGTATTTTATCATCTAACCATTGATAAAAAAGATCCCAAATTTCATAAAATTGTTTATCTTCTTGCTCTCTAATTTCAAATGTCAATCTACTCATCTCAGCACATTCCAATATTTTCTTAATAATTTCTTCCTGTGATGGTATTTTCTCATTCTTCCAATTTTTAGCAAATACAATCCTAGCTGCTGTTAATACATTTACAATCAAATATTTCAAGTCTTTATTATATATATCAGGTAAGATTCCCAATAAAAAGATCTCTGGTTTCAAGTCTATGTGTTTCTTTGTCATTTTTTCCAACCACATGTGAATTTTAGTCCAATATTTTCTGGCATCCTCACAAGTCCACCACATATGATAATATGAGCCAGGTATCTGATGACATTTCCAACATTTTTCAGATTTGTTCTTGAACATTCTTGCTATTCTTGTCGGGGGGAAGTGCCACCTGTAAAACATCTTATACAAGTTTTCTTTATATGCTATTGACATTGTCATTTTATAATTTTGAGACCACAATTTTTACCATTGCTCTAAATCAATCCCATATCCAAAATTCTTCCCCCAAGCAATCATAGTTTCTTTAACTTGTTCTTCCTCTAGCTTAATTCCCAATAAATAACCATATAATTTTTTAATCACTTTCTCATCAGTACCCATCAATATCTTATCTAAATCAGTCTGTTTGTCATAAAATCCTTCCATTTTAAAATCTTCAACATATCTTGAGTGTATTTGCGCATATGAAAACCAATTCATCCTTATACCTTGTTCCTCTAAGTTTTGGATCGATTTAAGTCCACCCTTTTCATCCAACAGTTCCCCATATCTAACTGTTTGTTCCTTTTTATAGATCATAGGATAGGAAAATGCTTCAATAGTCGATAACCAAACTGGAATTTTCAGGTAACATTGTTTTTTTATCTTCTCCCAATTTAACCACAAAGACTCCCGTATATAATGTCTTCTGAAATACCCCTGTGTTTTAGTTCCCTTGTACCATAAAAAAGCATGCCAGCCCAACAGTAAGTCATGTCCTTCTAATGTCAACAATCTATGCTTTCTTAATGTTATCCATTCTTTGACCCACATCAAACTTGCAGCTTGATAATACAGTTCCCAATTAGGCAGGCCAAAACCTCCTCTAATTCTAGCATCTTGCAAAAGCTTTAACTTTATTCTCGCTCTTTTACCTTGCCATATAAACTTCAACATGATTTTATTTAAATCTTCAAAGTAGTCTTTTCCAAGTCTAATTGGTATTGTTTGAAAGAGAAATAAAATTCTAGGTAAAATATTCATCTTAATTGTTGAAATTCTCCCTATTAATGACAATTGTAAATTTTCCCATTTCTTCAAATCTGTAATTATCTGTTGTTTGAGTTTAATATAATTATTCTCTTTTAATGTGCTACATCTTGCTGTCAAATATATCCCCAGATACTTAACCTTATTTGTAACTTGGATTTTCAAAAGATCTGTCAGTTCTTCTCTTTGTCTCAATAACATGTTTTTTGTCAAAATCTTTGTTTTATCTTTATTTATTTTCAAGCCAGCCATCTCACCATATGTCTCTATCTTTTCCAATAATTTTGGAGCGGTTTCTAACGGGTCTTCCAGAATAAAAGCTAAATCGTCAGCAAAAGCTTGTAGTTTAAATTCTTCCTTTTTAATTTTCATTCCTTTTATACTTTTGTCATCTCTAATATTTCTATTCAACACTTCCAAAGTCAATACGAATAACAAAGGAGATAGGGGACATCCTTGTCTTGTGCCTCTTCTTATATTAATAAGATCTGTAAACTCTCCCTCCACCATTACTTTTGCTGTCTGTTTATTATATATGGTTTCTATTGCTTGAATAAATTTTCTGGCAAAACCCATCTGTTCCAATAGTAATCACATAAATCTCCAGTTCACGTTGTCAAATGCTTTTTGAGCATCTAGGAATATCAAAGCCATTTGTTTCTCAGGATGAGCTTCATAATATTCCAAAGTATCCAAAATTACTCTCATATTGTCTCTAATCTGTCTCTTTGGCAGAAATCCGTTTTGATCTGGATGGATAAAATTATTTAAATATTTTTTCAGTCTTTCTGCTAAAATTGAAGCAAAGATTTTATAATCTGCATTCAATAAGGAAATAGGTCTATAATTCTTAATTTGCAACGGGTCAGCCTCTTCTTTTAAAATAAGTGTAATATAAGCCTCTGACCATGTTTTGGGTGTCATCTTCTTTAACATAACTTCATTCATAACTTCTAACAATGGGCAGCTATCTTAACCCATCCCAAAGGTATCCCTGCCCGTCCCACTGCTATCTTAACCCATCCCAAAGGTACCCCTGCCCTCCCACAGCTATTACCCATCCCACAGGTATCCCTGCCCATCCCACTGCTATCCTTACCCATCCCACAAGCATGCAAAGGCTTAAACCATTTTTAAAAGTTTCCACCAAGACTTTTTTTACTAAAATAAATGAAGCAAGTGTGTGAAGCAAAGATAATCTTTATTAATAACAAGCTGTAAAAACAAAATGACCCAAGTCAAGTGTCCAAATAAAGTCTACAGGTAGCCACCCAGTCTCTGGCACTTTTCTCTGTCACTCAGAGGTGTGCCCAGTCTCAGGGGTGAAGGGTCCAGGTGCTGTAGAGGTGGCTGCTGCTGGAGTGCTGGTCTGAAGCGCCACTGGGGTGCCTGGCCCCGAGAGGACAACAGGGGACGGTGTGTTGAGGAAGCTCTCAGATAGCTGGCTCAGCCCCGTGATGTTGAGAGCTCCTTCCTCCATGCCATGGGGTGTCAGCCCCAGTATCGACAACAGATGTACTGAGGCCGGGCTTGGCTGTGGGGTGGAAGAAGGAGCAGTGTAGTGGGGCTGTCTGGTCTGCAGCTGGGTGAGGACTGGCGTGGGTGGCATCTGTGGTGTGGGTGGCATCGGTGGCATCGGTGGCAGCAGTGATGTGGGTGGCATCGGTGGCATCAGTGGAACCGGTGGCAACAGTGTCATCCGATGAACCTGTGCCTGGACTGGGAGGGGCTGCTGCCTGTGCTGCAGGACCTCCTGGTAGCCGTAGCCCTGGTAGGTGAGGGCCTGTGGAAAGCCTTGGAATGGGAGGGACATCACCTGGGGTGGAGGAGCAGACCTGGACTGGGTGGGACAGGTTCATCTGGATCTGGAGTGTTGTGAAGCAGATCAGTGATCCTGTCCTTCACCACCTGGTACTGGGGTTCCACCATGTCCATGAGGGTCTGGTTCACATCGGTGAGGAAGGGCTTGCGGTTGGAGGATGAGTCGGTGTGTACCAGCTGAGAGAGGATATCTATGCTGCTCCTGATGGTGTCTCTTTTCTCCAGCAGGACAGTGTGGCTCTGTCCCTCCTGTCTGGCTCTCTGCCTTTCTGTGGAGGTGGAGCTGGGGGTGGATGCGGGTTGGACTGTGGTGAAAGTGCCGTCTCCTTTCTCCCACTGCGCCAGGGTGTCCTCCACACGCTCCGCCACGGTTGGAACAGCTGCTGGGGTGGGGTTTCCGTCGTGGCACGCTCCACAGACACCTGCCTGGAGACAGGAGCTGACTCTCAGCCAGAAGAGAACTGGCTCTCAGCAGGCTGCCTGAGAGAGAGGGTTGTGAGAGGGGCTGCTCCTCGGTGGCGGATCTCACCCTCCAGGAAGCTGTACTTGGCCATGATGTAGGTCTGTCCGTCAGCTTGACCGCGGCCTGGCCAGATTTCTTGAGGTGCAGCTTCCCGTACCAGGTGTGCACCTCCGAAGTGTAGCCCAAGCTCTCCGCCTTCTCTCTCCAAGCAGCCTGCTTCCTTTTGGTGTCCCTATAGAGCATGTGTCCCTTCCGCCATAGATACTCATTCTCTCTCAGCCACTCCAGCACCTCATCCTCATGTTCCTCTTGGATGTTGTATTGCCTCCTCTCCCGTTCTCGTGTCTGCCTCTTCCTCCCTTTGGCAGGACCACATGGGCCCCATCAGAGGGGCTTCCAGGTTGTAGCGGCTGCTCCTCCACACCACCAGCAACAGCAGCACCAGCAGGACCAGCAGCAGCAGCAGCAGCAGGACCAGCAGCACCAGCACCAGCAGCAGCACCAGCAGCACCAGCAGGACCAGGATCAGCAGCAGCAGAGTAAGCACCAGCAGCACCAGCAGCACCAGCAGCACCAGGATCATCAGCAGCAGATTAAGCACCAGCAGCGCCAGCAGCATCAGCAGGACCAGGATCAGCAGCAGCAGAGTAAGCACCAGCAGCGCCAGCAGTACCAGCAGCGCCAGCAGGACCAGGAGCACGAGCAGGACCAGCAGGAACAGGAGCACCAGCAGGACCAGCAGGACCAGGAGCACCAGCAGGACCAGCAGGACGAGGAGCAGCTTCAGCAGAGTAAGCACCAGCAGAAGCACCACCGCCAGAAGCAGCTTCAGCAGAGTAAGCACCAGAAGGACCACCGCCAGAAGCAGCTACAGCAGAGTAAGCACGAGCAGAAGCACCACTGCCATAAGCATCATCATCAGCTCCTCCAGAAGCAGAAGCAGCAGAAGCCCCAGCCCCAGAAGAGCGAGCCCGGGTTGCAGAAGCCCCAGCAGAAGCAGAGTGAGGGCCAGGGGGTGGGAGGGTGGCCCTGTCCCTCTTGCCAGGGCTGGCAGCAGATGGCTGAGGCTTTCTTTTCTTTCCCATGGTTGTGGGGTTGCTGGCTGGCTGGCAGGCAGGCTGGCAGGCAGGCAGGCTGGCTGGAAGCAAGGCTGGCAGGCTGGCTGGCAGGCTGGCTGGCAGGCAGTCGATGTGTCTGGAAGCAGGTCTTTCCTCTGAATGTTGACCTGCTTGGGAGCTGCTTCCCTTTATATCCACGGGGCTGACGCAATGCATCCTCCCTGCATGCGCAGTGAACGCTAGGCTTCCGCTCTGCATCCGCTTCATCCGCTAGGCTTCCGCTGTGCATCTGCTTCATCCGCTCGGCATCCGCTCTGCATCCGCTCTTTCTGTTCCGTGTCCACTTTGCTGCGCTCCCCCAGAAGCCTTGCGGATGTGCCATCCGCTTCCATCTGCTAGGCTTCCGTGGAGCATCCGCTTTCCATCCGCCCTGCGTCCTCCCCCCGTTCGTTCCTTTCCGTGTTGTCCGCTCTGGTTATGCAAATTTTTGCCCCTTTTGAGAGCAGATAACAACAGATGGAACATTTTTCTCATCCGCTGTGTCCTTTTTACAAACGTTTTGCATCCGTCGGCCAGTGTGACAGGGCCTTAACACTCTCTACAAGAATCTGAACTAGTAACCATTAAGGCAACCATTAAGGGTAACAGAATTCAAGGTGGGCTACACTTAGATCTCTTGTAGGCATGAAGGGGTTTAAGACTAATAATTCTCTTGACCCCTCTCCCTTTGGCTCAGCCTGGTGATCCTTTACAAATTATTTTGTTAAGCCTAACCATTTAATCATGAATTATACAATTATAAGCTTTGCAAAGAGTTATTTGATCAGGACAAGAATCCAAGTCTTAAAGTTTCCCCCAACAGATGACTTCTCATCTTCAAATGAACATACACAGTGAAGAAGAGCCCACTACCCACCTGTTTAATGTCTCTATTGTTGAAGTGCTTTTCAAACATCCAGTTGGAATCTGCTTTCCTATAACATTATATGTTAACAGTAAATAGTTTTTGTTGGATACCGAATCCAAAATTTTCTAAGCAGCACTGTATAAAATTAGTTCATATTCAAAAATAGGAATGGATGAAATAGTTATACTTGCTTTCATAGAGGTAGGCCTGATCAACATTATGAGTGTCTCAGTCAGTGTGTTAACAAGTGTAATTTTAACAGGCTGCTGGAATTCTTAGCTAATGTATTCATGAAGCAAAGCTTCTGAGGTTTCAGTAAAGATATACAAGGTATGCGTAATCCTGCATATAGCACTTAGACTTATATGTCACCCCACAGTGCTTTGCAGCAGTCTCTGAGCCTTACAATGTCAGCATATTGACCTCAACAATCTGGGTCTTCATTTTACCGACCTTGAAAGGATGGAAGACTGAAATCAACTTTGGTGCCGCAGTGGTTAGAATGCTGTACTGCAGACCACTTCTGCTGACTATCGGCTGCCTGCAATTTGGCAGTTCAAATCCCACCAGGCTCAAGGTTGACTCTACCTTCCATCCTTCCGAGGTGGGTAAAATGAGGACCCAAATTGTTGGGGGCAATATGCTGACTCTATTATACAACTAATATACAGCCCTTAGAGAGGGCTGTAAACACTATAAAGCTGTATATAAGTCTAAGTGTGATTGCTATTGCTAATCAACCTTGAGCCCTATCAGGATCAAACTCCAGGCTGTGGTAGAGTTTGCCTGCAATACTGCATTCTAACTACTGTGCCACAGGGCTCCTTATTCATATGCTTATTTTCCTGAATGTAAAATGTAAAGATGCCATCAAATTGAGTATGACTTGTAGACATGACCATACAGTTTTCATGAAAGTTTTATAGAGGTGGTTTGCCATGCTTTTTTCATGTTTACCATGCATATTATATTTAAAATTCATGGATTATAATCTGAACTACTAGTCAGCAAAACAGTAAGACTAATGGAAGCTCAGCAACAGTGCAATCATACAATCACACCCACTGAATTACACAATTTCAAAAAAAGAAATAGCCACACTTACTATTTATTTATGGAAAATGTTTTTTTCAAAACTGGATCAGATGGAAGCTAGCCAATGAAAATATATGTGCTAATGAAAAATGTAAAATAATCAATTTTTTTACAAATGTTTGGCTAAACAAAATGGATTGTATCATTAAAGAAACAAGAATATGAAAATTTAAGATTAACATAAATTATCAATATCTCAGTGTATCTAGTGTACTGTCCATAATGAAAACAGAAAAATATAAAGGAGCTGTATGGTGAGGGCTTTATTTGTATGTGGGTAAAGCTGTGTTTACTTTTGGATATTTAGAAATGTTGAATAAACATGCATAACTGTATGTATGTGTGTGTGCACATATGTACAGTGAAACAAATCTGGATTACCCTTTTAGATTGTCTCTCTACCATCTGTGTTCCTTTTGTCAGTAAAATACTACTATACATTGTGGTATGGATTTTGTATGTTGAAGGTTCAAGAAATGAAGATAATGAAACTTTGGCATGGGAAGCTGTCATGAAAGAAAATTACCTTGTGAAAATCAAAACCAAGCCCAGTGACTCATCAGAAGAGTATGTCAACTTTCTTTTCTGTTTGTCTGTTCAGTTTCCAGTTTGCTTTGAAAGCAAAAGTTAAGAATATATAGTGTGTTTATTGACAGATTGTAATAGTTATAAAAACATAAATCAGTTGATTAAAATGCCATTTATTGATTCTGCTTTGAAAAACGATGGATGATCTTGTAGGGTAATACATGGGAATTTTTTAAAGCCTCATATGCCAAAATACTATCTTGAATGTTTAAACATTTAAAAAAATAATATTTATTTAGAAAATGTATATGGCCACCCACTCACTCTCAGTGACTCTGGGCAGCTTAGAAAAACAAATGATAATTTTTACTTAACAACAGTGGAACGAAGAGAATCTAAATATGAAGATGATGATCATGCTTTTTATTCATAAAAATAAAGGGGTATTGCACATACCCTTGTTAGATTTCTACTTGATGTTTTAAAAAGTGCCATTTGTCATCTAGCAGTGTAAGCATAAAAGGAAAATTAAGGAAGCCAATAAATGATGACAAAAGCTTTGCATCTGAGCCCTTTCTTTATGATTCACTAGTACATATGCAGTGGGTCTGTGGAATGGGACTTATAGAAACTACTATAGTAAATGAAGACTCCTGCTGAATCTTTACATCCCTGGAATTCAGGACAACGGCAAGACTTTTGTTTAACACTAAAAATAACTATAGAAAGAAAAGACATCCTCTCCTTTAAAAATCTGTATTCTCTTGAACTTTTTTCATGGGATTGGAGAGTAACAACATGACAAGATTACCTATTTGGCATGCATCACAGAGATCGGGCTGACTCTTGGAAGGGAGAATCCTCCTCTTGGAGATGTATCCAGCTGGTTTAAAGTTTGGCATCAGACAAAACCCCAGGGTAGGGAAGGGGTAGCAGTTGTTATCTGGGAATTTTTTCTGGCCTTTAGTAACTATGCTTCACAGGTTTCTTGTTGTGAGACCCTCTTCCTGAAGCTAGGTTCATGGGATCAGTTGGGACTGTTGATACCCTACAGTCTTCTTGCTCTGTAGCAACCTATCTGCCTGAGCTTCTGGAGGCCATCTCAGGATTGGTGATGAAGTTCCCCAGACTTCAACTTGCCATCCCTAAGGTCTTGTTTCACCAGTCTTCTCAAGAAAGCAGAACTCTTGAAACAATTCTCATTTCAAAAGGAACTTTTATTGAAAGAAAGTGATAACAAAGGAAATGCAGGCAGGATCTGAGGTTTTTCCCACTCAAAGCATTAGGTTAAACCACTGCAAGCAAAGCCCCTTCCAATGTCCAGTTCAACACCAAGCCAATCCCAAGGTGCAAAGATGTTTTGAGAACCTTGGGCATAGAAGATGATATCTGTCACCTACCATGTGCTTCGGTTTTGCTTTCTCCAGTGGTGAGATAAAGCAGATGGCTCAAAGAACATTCCTTCCCCCCTCCCTATTTCCCACAAGGTACAACAAAGCAAAGCAAATGAAGGCAAAGAAACTCCATGCAAAGAATCCCCCTAAAGCCTCCCCCCCCCCAATGACAGTGTCCCAATAGAGAACTATGGGACCTGACAGTTAGCTACAGAAGCACCTTGGCAGTTCACAGTATAGTACTCACACCCCACACATAATTTTCTTCTTGGAGGAATGGCAATGTGATATAATGGGGAATCTATTCTTATAACCCGTAATGGTCAGATCATGCCCTGGTATCCTTGAAGTTCTCTTATGCTGCCTCCCTTTGCAAAGAGATTGGATCCACTTAGGTAATCCGCCCCCAGCAACTGATGGACCTGAGTGGGTTTCAAAGGGAACTAAGGAATATCCTGCAGTTTCTCCTGCATAGTCCTGCCAACTCTCTGACCACAATCTGTGATCAAGAGGGCATTTAAGGCTTTGGACAGGATTGCACCTGTGTGGCATCTCTTGACTCAGCTCCCTGTATTTTGTAGAGGAGTTGAAGCTGTTGAAAAGGGCCAAGAGACACTTAGACTGCTGTTGGAGGAAAACAAGAGATGAATCCGACCAGTCATGAGTCAGAGCTGCTACGATGGCCTACCTTGTGTTGGTTAAGGGTGACGAAACAGTTTCTTCACTCTTATTGTGTTCACAGAGTGCCATCTGATGACGCTGTTCAGGGTCACCTGCAGGGGTGGGATTCAACCACCAGTTGAAGTAATTACCGGTTCAGTAATTACATTTTGTGCAAATTTTTTATTAGTTCTGGATCAAAGGTGGTATTCAGCAGGTTCTGACCAGTTCTGGAGAACCAGTAGCAGAAATTTTAAGTAGTTCAGAAAACTGGCAAATACTACCTGACTGGAGATTTTACAGTATCCTTCCCCTTGCCACACCCACCAAGCCATGCCCACAGAACCAGTAGTAAAAAAATTTGAATCCCACCACTGTTCTGGATGGGATTGTACCATCCCAGACAAATCCTATGCACAACCTGTGGTTCTCCTGGAAACACAACTCCTGCTCTAAGAGCCTTTGTTGGACAGCAGTTGCACTTTTTCCTGAATTGTGAGTCCCTGTACTCAGTCACTAATACTGTACCGTAGTCATCTCACATCTAGATTACTGCAATGTAGTCTACATGGAACTATCCTTGAAAAATATTCAGGTTACAGCTGGTACAGAATGCAACCATGCCTAACAGCCTAAGATGGCCCATGTAACACCCTTGTTACATGAGCTGCACTGGTTGCTAGTGTGCTTCTTGATCCTACGTGTTGATTAAGACCTTTAAAGCCATTTATGGCATGAAATTTCTCAGTATTGTAAGCTGTCCAGAGCCACTTAAGAATAAGTGGTTGTCCCAAAGGTGGTTTTCCAAGAAGCAACTGGACTTTGTTGTTTTTCATTGAATATGTTTTCATTTCTCATCCAAGAAGTTTCTTCAGCTCTGATTAGACAGGGGGGAATGGAAGGGTATATACACCTTGCAAACAGCTGGTCATTTGCATTGAAAGAATTTGAAAGTCATTGAGGCCACTGGGAGGTTTATCCATGCATTTATGAATGATACAACATAGGAGAACAAGCCCATCAGGACAAGATTCAGCAGTACATCTGCATTTAAAAAACAAAGGCCACTTTTTTGAAGACAGCAAAGTCCACATTTTGGACAAGGAGGACTACTGATTTGAAAGAGGGATCAAAGAGGCTATCTATGTCAAAATTAAACAGCCCTCTCTCAACAGAGGGGGAGGGATACAACATCATCTATCTCCAGTCTACAACACAGTCCTTTCAGCAATTCCAAGAAGGCACCACACCCATTTGCACTACTCAAGTGATCCTGAGGACACAGATAAACCTCCAAGTGGCCTCAATGACTCTCTAAAAAGAATGTAAAAGACCAGCTGTCTGCAAGGAGTATAAGTCCTTCCATTCCCCGCTGTCTAATCAGAGCTGAAGAAGCTTCTTGGATGAGAATGTAATACTTTTCAGTAGTTTATGATCTACATAAAAATACATCAAATTCACTTATGATTCCAATGAATTAATAGCATTACTTTCTGTTTAGTTCCCATAATTGTGTGAATTCTGTTTTCCATTGTATTGCATTTAGAGAAGCTACCTACTGTAATTTGATGACTGTGCTAAATAGAAAGATCTTATTTTTAGAAATCACTTTGTGCTCAGAATTAAAATCAAAACTACCTTCATCAATGCTATATTTCTTTCTGCAGAATGGCCCAACAATTTAGACAACTGGAAACTAAGGTATGTTTTTGGGAGTTGGGGAGGCAGAAACACTGTTTATACTTGAATTTTGAAAGAATACAACAATAAAAAATATCAGAATATTTTTGCTTTCAGATTTATTCCTTTATGAGTAAATGTAGTTTTTATTGAGTGCTTATTGCTGAAATGAACAGTGACATATATTTCAATTTTTAAATTTATCCTACATTTGAATATTTTATTATTCATTTTAAGTTATGTTTTGATTTAAAAAATCATTACTGTGAAATTTGAATAAATGTTAAATATACTGAGAATATTGGCACCAAGACAAATTCCTTGTGTGTCCAATTACACTTGGCCAAGAAAGAATTCTATTCTATTCTATATATTTTTATTTCTCTGTATATACCACCCATCTCACTGTTGTGTACATTGAGTGGCTATATTGAGAGTATATAAAAATGAAAAGTAACTCAAGACACAACCACAAAAATATAGAGGTAAACCTAATTGGGAATGTATGTGATGTTGAGGGTTTTTTTTTTTTATCCTGTTTCTATTATTTTATAAATAACTCAATGCATACTCCTTCCTCCATCTATTATTCCCACAACAATAACCTTGTGAAGTGAACTGGGCTGAGAGTGAGTGACTGGCCAAAGTTACCCAGCCATCTTTCATGCTTAAGTAGATGTCACGGTCTCCTGGTTTCTATCCAAAATGATATAACAGATAACAGATAATTAGAGTTGGAAGGGACCTTGTCGGTCATCTCGTCCAACCCCCCCCCAAGTGGGAGATCCTACACCATTTCTGACAAATGGCTGTCCAATCTCTTTTTGAAAGTTTCCAATGATGATGCTCCCACAACTTCCGAGGGCAAGCTGTTCCATTGGTTGATTGTTCTCACATTTGTGGAAGCATGGAAAACTTTATCAGAAAAACCTTTATTATAACTGCTAAATGAAGCATAACATTGTCATATTAAATTTTCAAAACCCTTGTTTCAATAATTTTTCAGCCACTGGCACAACAAAAAAGATGCATTACATTCAATGATAAATTCTTTTTTAAAATATTTAAGATAGCTAATCTAGTTAGGTTTTGATATATTTTGCATAATATATAATATTCAATATTCTTCTAATTGGATATTTTAAGAATGAACTCTGATTAATCCAGAGAAATGTAATTATTTAAGATTTGTTAAAAAAAAACCTTGAATCTGCTTCAAAGAATCAAGAAGTTTTACTCCAGTTATATAATTGGAATATTCTTTAAAGAAAAAATGTACAGTATTTATATTCAGTGGCACCCATCTCTGGAGCATTGCAATAAAGAATTTATTATCTTAATTCGGTTTTATATTTTCTGGTTAAAACATTTTTTATGCTCCTGGATTAACTTGTCATTTTAGCATGCACCACTTGTAATTTGTGGCCTCAGTGACTTTTAAAATGTACAAAAATAAACAATATCTTGTAAAAACTTATTTGGGCCTTTTTTCATTTATTTTATCATATAATTTACTTTTTTATTAGATTTGTATAGTAAAATTTCTTTTTGATTTATGATAGGTGCCTTTATAGTTCATTCATGGAAAAAATCAGTTCCTAAGTTGTTTCAGTGAATAATTACAATATAACATAGTCTGTTGTTTTGACTTTATAAATTACTTATTGTAATTATTGCAATTATATAATTATAATCATTGTTGGTATAAGATACTTAGATACTTAAGAGTTATTAAAACATTTTACAAGAATCATGCTGGATCTTTGGCAATCTCCTATTCTTTTTATGCTTATTTTTCATTTTTTGAATTTTGAAGACAGTTTATAGAAAATAAAGCTAAATTTAGACTCATTCAAAATTCACAGCCAGAAAATATTGGTTAATTTAATTGCAAGCTGTGGAGAGCAACTGAAATATATAAGATTTTGATCAATACTACAAAATAATATACCCTTCCTTGTGAATAAATTCAGTTGAACTTTTTGAGCTTTGCCTTTAGTAAACCCATTTAGAACTGCATTGTTAATGGATTTGCTTTAGGATTAAATGATCTATGATTCAGTATAATAGTTAAGATTAGTCTTGTTCCTGAAATGTAATATAATTTCCAATTAATTTCTTGCATTCTTACAAAATTGTTATTTTTTTAAGATGAATGATTTGAAGTTTCTTCTGAAAGATATTGCTAGCAAATTAAGATGAAAATTGCATCCAAGAGGAAACAAGCTGAAACAAGAGCTCATTGCTTAAATCTGATACTTCTTTACACTCTTTTATTTATTTTGGAAGAAAATTGTTTTTAAGGTAATTCACTATTTTATATTTTAGGACAATCTTTCAGTATCACATAAAGTGGGAATACTAATATTTTCTCCACTTGGCTATTGATGTTGCCTTCTGATATCTGAGCAAGCTTATCGTTATTTATATCTCATGCTTTCATGATAATCCTTGAAATTCTTTATTGATGTTTCCATAACAGACAGACATATGTATTGTTTTTAATTTACTATAATTCAGATTTAATTATGACTTGATTCATTATTGAAAACTTTATTTTTTCTGTATTTGTTAATCATGGGACATAATAAAATTTTAGCATATAAATTGTACTAAAATAAATATAACAAACAGGAACCCTACTATGTAATACTGAGGCTCCTGAAAGGTGGGATATAAACCATTTGCTTAAAAAATATCCACAAATGTATGTAAATATCACTTCCAATGTTGTGTGTCTGTAAAGATGTTTTATCAATTTGTTTGCTTGATGGTTGCAACTTTATGTATATTTAAAAAATAATAAGATAGATCAGAATTAACAGCTTTTTGTCATTACTGTAAGTAACTGAGTTAATGAAGACATTAAATTTTGAACCATTCTAACTAACCACTAGTTGAAAAGAGAATTCCACATTAATAAAATGACAAGATCAACAATGTTTGATTTAAGATGTTTGACTTTGCAAGGAAAAGTTGGAAATTAATTAATTGGTTAATTAGCCTGTAACAGAAGAATACAACCCAGAAAGATGGATGGATGAAAGGTCTTATTAGATTTAAATTAGTGTCAAGAAAATTGGGTTTAATGTAGAAACCCAAGAAACTTTATCAGTCAAAACTCCCATTCCCACTTCCCCCAGGATGGTGTGCTGAGCGGCAGGATAATCTCCTTCTCTTGCTGATTAACAGCAGATTTTGCCACCACAGTGGATTCTTTGGCAACCTGCTCCCTAGATCTGAATGGGGACAGTTAGGAACAATCCAAGATGACTGTGAATCCTCCTGGGAAGAGGAATCTCAAGGAATAGCAATTCCTGGTGGGAATGGTCAGAGTTGGGTCTCTTATCTTTCCCCTCAGCAGTTTGTTTGTTTTTTTTCTTTAAGCACATTTGGGTTTTAACTGCACATATTTTTTTTCCCATCCTTCTTTATTGTGAGAATTATCTCAATATTCTCTTATTATTTTGTTACAGTATATCAGGGGTGTCAAACTCAATTTCATTGAGGGCTGGATCAACATTATCTCAAAGAGCCAGATGGGTGTGGCTGGATAGTGAAATGACTGGGTGGGCATGACCAACTCAACATTGCTCACATCGAGCAGCACCTGTGATGGGCCAGACAAGGCTGGGAAGAGTGATCCAGGGTAAGCACCAAAGCTGAGCATTGGTGCTTGTGCATAGCTGGTGAGGATGCCTAGGGAGTCAAACAATGTTGGGGCACAGTGAGGGGGCAGCTGCATTGCCTGTTCGGTTGTAGGCTGGAGTCCAGGTGCAGAGGCAATGGCAAAGGGGAGAGGACAAAATAGGAAGCCGCTGCCCAACGCTGCCTGCCCATTGTCCATGGAGGCTTCCCTTTTTCATCCCACCCACCCCCATTGCAGTTTGTGCAGTACTGTTCAAACCCCCCCAAGCACCCTCCTCAGCTGTTCACAAGCATCGATGCCCTGCAGTTCATGCAGTACTGTTGTGCAAGATCATAAAAGATCAGTAGCGAGAAATCTTGCACTACAGTAGTTTAGGCCTCTATTTTCTACAAACTGAGGCTTGTACCAGATCTGGCCGAAGAGCATTTGCAAGACAGATATTTTAGGGCAACCTAATCGCCTTACTTGAAGTCTCCCATTGGCTTGAAAATGCCTTTACACTATTCCTGTCTCACCACGAAGCATTTACAAGTCAGTGGGAGGTTTCAAGCAAGGCGATTTTGCTGCCCCAAAGTCTAATGGACTTGCAACCATTCTTTGTGCCAGGACTGCAACAGTGTGAATGGCGTTTGCAAGCTGATGGGAGGCTTGAAGCAAGGGATGTCATTGCCCCAAAGTCTACCTTTGTGACAGCCATGACCTGGATGACTGAAAATCTCCATATTTGGAAAGGGTTGGAAAAATATGGGTTAAATAGCATCACCACTACATGATCTCATAACTGGCTGACAGATCACATTCAATGTGTAGTCCTTAATGGAACTATATCTACATGGAGGGAAGCAACAATTTTGTCTCAGGATGATTCTGTCTCAGGCTGAGTGCTCTCCAATATCTTCATAAATAATTTAGATAGAAATTTGCAGATGACTTCTCAAAAGCATTTTCCTTTCTTTTTCTTCTTCTTCCACCAGAGCAGTGTCAAATGATCATGGAAATGCTCTGCGTGCATCTTCCTGAGATCTATGGGTCTCCTTCTGGATGCCTTTGCTGTTTCTTTACATAATGATGCATTCAGATTTTCATACTTATCTTGGGAAGTTTTGCTGAGCAGGGGGCAACTCATCAGCGGGGGGCAAGGAGGAAAAAAATTGGGGGATATCAGGAGCGGAAGAGGGTGTATCTGCCCTCAACTGGGATGGAGACACACCACCTCATCCTTCACCTCTTATTTTCAAGGCAGCTTTCTGCCTCCACCCCCCCCCCCAACAATTTTGCAAAGAACTTCACAGTGCAAGGAAAAACAAGTGCAAGAGAAGTTTGGGATGTGCACAATAAAAGGAGGGGCAAGACTGTTTGTCTAGCAAATCAGACTGTTTGTTTTGCAAGTCTTCTATCTCCATGTTCATCTGTTCCAAGTTATTTTCTCGGTATTCTATTTTTTTCTGCAAAAACAAGCAAGCCAGAAAATGTTGTTCAGAGCCTGAAGGAAGGTTTTACTAGGGTTATCAGATTGTGAGACCCCTTTTATGCAGCACCAGAGGAATTATGAAATTAAGGGGAAAAAAATACTTACATGTAACATTTCATCATGTACAGGAACAGGCTGTGCTTCCAGATGTTGCTGGATCAGGACCCTGCCAACATATCCATTGGCAAGGAGTACTGAAGTCTATAGTAGTGCAATTTCCAAAAGATTAGGGTTTTCAATCTGGGTCGGTCACCGGGGCCACCATGGCAGATGTAAAGGCAAAAGTTAACTAAAATAACTTCAGTTCCAGGACTTGGCCTTACTTTCTTGAAATAAAGTCAGTTCTTGAGGCCTGAAGTAATTTTAGCCAAAGCTTAATTTCTTAAAAATACTGGTGAAACCTGAGGTAATCTCTGCAGTTTCCACACGCAAGTCAGAAATAAAAATAGCTTAAAGGTAAAGGTAAAATTATCTCAGGGGCTGACTTGCTCTCAGGAATAAAGCAAATTCTTGTGATCTGAGGTAATTTTAGCCAAGGCTCAAGTCTTTAAATTCCTTGGCCAAATAAAGCTATTTTACTCTACTCTGTACTTATTCTACTATTCTATTCCACTCCACTCCACTCTTCTATTCACTCTCTCGCTCTCCCTATTCTACTCTACTCTACTCCCCTAACCTTAAATTGTCTACTCCTCTCTAAAGTAAAGAAGCAAAACATGTAGAGGACTGGTTACTTCAGCTAAGGCAAAAGTTAGCTACATTTTTTTCAAGTCCAGTAGTTGATCTTGCTCTCAGGAATAAAGTCAGTTCTTCAGACCTGAGGTAATTCTAGCCAAGGCTCAAGTCCTTAAAAGAAGTAAATCATGTAGAGGACTAGTTATTTCAAGGAACTAAAGACAAAAAATAATTAAAATTGCTTCAGGTCCAGGAGCTGACCTGACATTATTGCAAGAAAGTAAACGCTCAGGGCCTGATGCCTTCCTGTTCTTGGAAATAAGAGAAACTCCTAGGATTGGATGCCATATCTTAGGGAGCACGAAAAACCTATGCTTTGAGGGTTTCTTTCTCGTTCTAAGAAACATCACCATGCCAAAATTATACCAAGTTAATTTTAGCAATGGCATTGGTTCTGAGAACCAGAGAGAAAACTTCAACAGACCATTTTAATGCTAGGTGTGGTTACTGGTTTCTAATACATTTTACAGTATTCTGGCCTGGCATAATTTTGGTTATGGCAATAGTTCCTAGAACCAGAAAAAACCCAGTAGCCCTTTTTAATGCTAGGTGCGGCTGTTGATTGAGAAAGGAGTTTATAGTTTTCTTGCCTGGCATAATTTTGGCAATGGAGGTGGTTCTTAAAACCAGAAAGGCGGCTTCAATTACCTTTTTAATGCTAGATATGGTTGTTGATTGAGAATACATTTTATAGTTTTCTTGCCTGGTGAAATTATGCCCATAGCAATAGTTTTTAGAATCAGTAGGAAGACCTCAACAGCCCTTTTTAATGCTAGTTGCGGCTACAGCATGTCATCCCACTAATTCCTCTGTCAACAAAACTGAATAATTTAAGCCATGGCTGTCAAACATCAAAAAATCTGCCACTGTAACCCACCTTCTTTACATGGATGTCTAAAGCTATGTGGAAAAACACCATCCAAAATAGAATCGCTGCTCAAAACTGTCCATATAAATAGCCAAGATATTGCAATGGAATTTGGACTGGACAAATGTGCCATACTTTCCATGAAATGGGAAAAATTGTGAAAACTGATGGAAATTATATCAATAGTATACATAGAAAAAAACCTATATCACATTGAGTACAGATAGTTCTTGATTTACAAGTGTTTAACCATTTCAAAGTTACAATAGCACTAAAAAAAGGACATGTCCTCTTTTCACACTCACAACTGTTGTAGCATCCCCATAATCAAAATTCGGGTGCTTGGCAAATGCCATGTATCTATGATATGCAGTATTGTGGGGTTATGTGATCACCTTTTGTGACCATCTGTCAAGCAAAGTCAGTGGGGAAACCAGATTCAAATTAACAACCATGTTACTAATCTAGCAACTGCAATGACTTAACAACTATGGCAAGAAAGGTCATAAAATTGGGCAAAACTCACTTAACTGCCTTGCTTAGGAACAGAAATTTTGGTTCAATTGTGGTTGTAAGTCAAGGACTACCTGTAATCAATGTTGTGCTTGCAAGTTGGAGATGGTTTTTCATGTATTTGTTGATATTGGATACTAGAATTTCAGCCAAAGACACCATCAGTAACAACCTCTAGAATGTTGCCCCTTAAAACTGTATGTCAGAAGTACCTGTTAGAAATGAGTTACGGGTGGGGTGTGAATAAGCAAGTGCAATGAGGTATGGTTTCTTCCCAGCTCTGGAGTAGAAGGGGAGCATGGCAAAGTACTTCTACAGATAGGGGCTCAGTTTTCCTTTTTCCATTTTCAAAAGAAGCTGAAATTCGGCATCAAAAATACTAAATCCTGTTAATTTTGAGGAGGAGGTTAGTATGGTTTAACTAGGAGAAAAGGAGAAGTGAAAAGTGGAATATATTAATGTAAACATAACAATAGAGCCTAAGGAACCTCTAGGAAACAGGATGTTAACTATCATCCCAGTCTATTACCAAAGCATTACCATTTTGGCCTAAGAACTAAGTTCCCCTAAATTTTTCTTAAGGAAGAGCGAGATACATAATATTCCCAATTGAAAAATAAAGCTTAAACCTGTTCTCCACTCCTATGGAAGTTATTTTATAATCATTTAATTGCTCGTTTCCATTATTAATCCATTATTAATCCAAGCTTAACTCAGACCTTCAAGTCTTACTGTTGACTCAACAAAAATGGTTTTGTCAATATAAAAGTACCCGCAGTTGAGAAAAGTTCCCAGATGTTTCTTCCTATGGGCAATCCTAAGACTCCTAAAAGGATGCTGCAGAAAGCACTACACATCTTTTCCAACAAAATAAAAAGATAAAATCTTTAAAATCACAAATTAAAATAGGCTTTAGGCAAAGTACAACAGGAAACTGCTAAAATGTAATCATCAAGGTGAACATTCTTACCTGCCTGAGACCTATTTTGAGATCTCTTTGATCAAATAAGAAAAAATATTTTTCACTTGAAGAGTTCACCATTTCTAATCAACAACTATAAACAAGCAGGAACCATAGCTCAGTAGAGTACATAATGTAAAGTTACCACTTCCTGGAAAACTACCTAAGTAAGTTTTCTCAAAATTCCTAGAGGGTATACTTTTATGGAGCAAAGGCATTACATTATTATACAGTATGAGGGACTATTGAGAGAAATCCAAATCATGGCCACTTTTGACAACTGTTATATATTATGCTCTCAGAATAAACTTCACCCAGTTGATTCAAGCAACTACCTGTGTTGTTTTATTCCTGGCTTGGAAGAATTCTTTCTAGCAGTAATATATATTGATAAAGAACATTGTTCACAAATACAAATTTCAATATTTACTTTCCTCTTGAATTCATTTCAAAAATAAATATATGGCCTGAAGGAGTTATATAACATTAAAAACATCTGAAATTAGGATGGGCAAAATTCTTAAAGTATGTTGAATCTGGTTTATTGCTGCAATAGAAAGTAATTGGTAAGAAAATGTATTATCTAATAAAAGAATTACAAATTAGTTCTAACATGAATTTTATTTCTAATTACATTTGTCTAAAATTTTATGTTAGAACAATGTACTGTATGCAGAAACATGCATCTGTTAAGATACACACACCCACACCCACACACCCAATGGAAGATAATGTTTGTAGATTAGGGGCCTTTGGGCTCCTTGTGCTCTCCTGAGTTTGGATGTTTTCTTGCAGACATTTCATTATCCAACAAGATAACATCAAGCCAAGCTCCTAGGAATTCTCAGTCAACTGAGAAACTGAGTATTTTTGACCAAGGCAAGTCCAAAAACACTAAATAACTCCTAGCATTAGAAGAATGCTAAATCCAAAAACACTAGAAGATTAGCAGTCACATAAATGAGCCATCAACAGGCACATAGAGATAAAAAAACATTTATATAGATTAATTCTATACCAATAATCACATGGTAAACAATAACCCAAAGAACTATCAACTCAGCCAAACAAGCTGACAGTAAACAGCAGCCTAATCAAGGAACTACAAAGAACACTCCTACCAACACTAATAAGGCAAACCACAAGTATATAAATTAAGAGCAAATTCCATACCCTTCTAGCACTGATTACCTAGTTTGATAATGAAATATCTGCAAGAAAACAAGCTCAAAGAGCTTGAAGGACCCAATATATACATACCTATACATGTATGTGCATGAATTTGCAGACTGCATCTGTGCAAATTTCCCTATAGGAATCTAGATACTAGATCAGAGGTCTTCAATCTTGACAACTTTAAGACGTGTGGACTTCAATTCCCAGAATTCCTCCTCCAGTCATGTTAGCTCAGGAATTCTGGGAGTTGGTCCCACAAGTCTTAAGCTTGCCAAGTTTGAAGACTCTTGTACTAGATGATACAAGTTTTCCCAGAAGGGAAAACCAATCTTGTCTGAACTCAAGACTGGGGTATTATTTGAATAGGATGTAGCAGGAAATCCCAAGATTGCAAATTATACTGGGAAATCAAAAATCTGTCCCAGTAAATAGTTATAATCTGTAAAATATAAATGTAGGAAGCAAGTATTTTGAACTATTTGGTGATATAATTTGAAAAAGAGTAAAACTCAGTTCTATTTCCTAACTATTCAAAATATCCCTGTTCCTTCTTTGAAAATAACATTATTCATATGGAAAGTATTATTAAATCTTCAATACTAGTCATTTTAAATTAATGCTTGGGCAACTGAAGTGTTAGTTTTTTGTAAAAGTTCTACAGTGTTTCAGGATTTCAAAAGCTGAATACTCAAACATTTCATAAATAATTTGCAGTGAATATTTTTCTTTGACAGTATTCACATTGCATATGAAGGTGGTTTGATTTGGTTTAGCTTTGTATACAAACCCCAAAACTGAGGTTTATCTTCAGAAACTTTGAGGGAGGGACAAGGCTAGACCAAAAAACTATTCATGTTAAAAAAAAATCTTTCTCTGTTATAGCCCAATGGTTTTAGTTCATTAAATTATTTGGGGTTTGCAGATTATTGTATGCATTAAAAAAACAAGATCATAAGACCAGACAAAATACAGTGGAATGAAAACACTATCAAGATTTTTTTGCTAGAGTACTTTAATTGGTGTATCATGAAGAAAATGAGACTAGTGTCTTGTAGTATTTGATAATATTCTCCACAAATATTATTGAAGAGAACAAATTATTTAAACTAGGACAAAATTGCCTCAGAAGTGAGGCTTATGCAATACCTTAAAATCAACATTTTAAAAACCATCATATATCTTCAGATATTCTCTTTTGCTCAGATAATTCATAAAGATACAAGCCAGGATTATTTTTGAACAGTACAAGTAAGTCTGACTTTAAAAATAATATGCATGGCAGTGTTTCTAACCGTGTGTAACTCAAAATGATCAATATTTCTGTGCTACCAAAATTAATCCATTAAAGAGACTGGCATATTTAATATCTAGTATGGCTGGCAAGGCCTAACTGCAGTAATTTAACACATGTACAACTTGATCTGACAAAGCAGAATAAATTTAGTTTTTTAATATTTGCAAGAAATACATTTTGTGAATGAAAAAGAATCCAAAATCTGCCTTCTGATACAATTTGATTATGAACAGCAATTAATTCTAAACCATATTGTAAAAATGACAGCATTTGGCTTTAAAACTGGATTAAATATATTCTTTTTCTTTTTCAGGTATGAGGTAACAAACATGCCCAAGAGAGTTGTAAGTGGAAGAAAATAGCCATTTTAAAAGCAATGCTTTAAACAATGGGACCAGCCCACTCTGGGGATTAGTGAACAAGTCTCCATTCATGTAAATAAATTCCTCAAGCATATAAAGAAATTGAATTGCAGCAGATGCCAGTATCATGGCAGGGCTCCTGTACTTTTCACAGCTGCATGGCAAATATTCAATAAGTAAAACTCTCTTAAACAGAAAAATGCAGAGAAAAAAGTAGCAGCAGCTCTAGTTTGGTAATAATCTGGAATAATACAGCTGGAAGAGAGAGGTTCTTGCATTCTTAAAAAGGGGTTGCCTAAAAGAACTAATAAAAAATCTCCCCTGCTAATAAAAAAAAAATCAACTAATTGGAATTTGTTGTCAAATGTAAGCTTACATTTTTCTGTTGCTCTTTCTAGAACTCACATGTTTTCATCAGAAAGTGGCTTAATCCATGTCCTAGAAACTGAATCATGGATATAACTCTAAAATAAAAGATTGAACCTTTCTGTCACAAAAGACTTTAAAATTAGCAGAAGAATGGAAGCTGTCAAGCTCTTTTTTTTTACTTTTGGGATATCATATCTCTGTACAATTCTGTATCCTTGATTTAGATATGGGTTTTCTTCCAAAGAGGTCATTGTTATTGATTCAATTAAAACTAAGTCCAATAGGTCTTGCTCCCAAAAAAGCCCACATAAGACTTCAGCCTTAGAGCTTGATCTATGTATCCTTATTCACAAATACTATAAATGAGGTTTGCTTTTGTTATATAAAAGGTTAATTCCCAATATACATAAGTAGTTGGACATCATTCAACTGGGTAGACATGTACAGATTGCATTATTACTGAAAGCATTCATAAAAAAATGCCCATTTTCCTGTACTTTTAAAATTAATTTTAACATTGTGTTGTGTTAATGTCTGTCTCTTACTATATTCTTGACAATCACAACAGTGAATTATGGATTTAAACAGGAAGGAAGATTAATTTGTTAGATTTTTCTCAGCAGAAAGTTCAGATTGTCCTTTTGGTCCTACATCATCTTTGATTTTCTATGCCAAATCAGCCAAATCTGAATCTTCCTTCACTGCTTTTCACAGTTGCAATCCTTTGCATTACGAAAGCCATCTAATTATAAAGTAATAAATTGAATTATGGGTCAGATTGTCTGATTAAACATTGGAAACACAATATGGCCACAGTTCAATGTTACAACAAGGATATGGTATTGAAAAAAAAATATTTAGTGGTTATTGCTACAGTGTGTAGACTTATGAAAAGATAACATTTTCTAATGTAATGCTTATAAAGCAGCACCAAGAGGCAGCTACTGGTCACAAATGATCCAAGCTGCTCACTGTTTTTAATTCAAGTGCATCAGCACACCGCCAACTTAATTTTTTTAATATAGCAATACATGATAACACACAGCCCTCTTTACCCAATTTTAAGAACCCATCCAAAAGACAATACAGGAAAAAAAAAGAAAAAGAACAGTCCACCCATTATGTATATCCTTACACTCAACTGTATGACAGGGAACACAAGTTTCTTCCCTCTAAACACATAAAAATTACTCCAGGAAGTAGCCCAGTCTCATTGGTTCAGCAATTACATATTTGCCGATCTTGGTAATAACCACACACAACAGATCATAAACACCTTGGTAAGTTTGTTGTAAGGCTGAGAAATAATTTCCACAAGTGGTTCAAAGAGCCATCCATAAGCAATATATATCAAAGCTGTATTTTTAATGCACATTTCCCCTTAATCACAGCATTTTTCCCATCGAGCAATGTCTAGATCTTCATGCACGCACATCACCATGTTGTAATATCCTGAGATGGCAGCATAAATCTTAATCCGAATGGAACAGGGACCTGCCCTGACGTATCAAGCTTTATGATTTTTCTCTCCCAGTGTAGTTATTTATATGTATAAAAAACCAGGAATTGTCCAAAGAATGAGGAGAGCCTCTTGCATATTTGTAGTTCACAAGGTCAGAAGCAACTGGTAGGGCAAGTTTCTGCTTGCCTGCCTTCTAGTCCTGCTAGAATATTACAAAGAGGCCTTCTCTTATCCCACTGGCTTAATGGGGCCTGAGAGCAGGATGGAAGTGATAGGCTGCCATGCATAGATCTGACCAGCATCCCAAATGGTAGTCAGCACAATGTTATCATCTGAACTTGTAAAAAAATCAGCATATTTGAAGGATTCTGAGATACTATGGAAAATAATACAAAAACCGGCATCTGACTGCTATTTTTAACTAATACTTCAAGCTAGCAAGTCAGACTAACTTGACTCCATGATCTAATGGAATTCAGTTCCTTGTCTTATCGTTTCCTTTTCTGCTTTAAGGATTTTCTGCGCTTGAGAATCATCTCGTAGAGTTTGTCCATACCTTCTGTGAGCCCCTCACCAATGATCGCACAGGCTGGTTGTATATGGTAAGTGGTGGATGGAGTTAGCTCATGCAGAGCCAACTGTTTTTCTATTTCTGCCACAGGCAAAGATTTTGGCAGGTCTTGCTTGTTGGCAATCACTAACAAGGGAGTGCCTTGATTCTCTGCAAACTTGGTAACTTTGTGCAGCTCTGTTTTGGCTTCTTCTAGCCTGTCCACATCAACAGAGTCCACTACATAAATGATACCATCAGTGCAACGACTATAGGATTTCCACAGGGGCCTCAGTTTCTCTTGCCCACCTACATCCCAAAAATGGCAGCTGATGCCCTTTGCAGTTCCATTGCTTAGCTTGATTTTTTCAGTGTTGAAGCCAATGGTAGGCACCGTGTTGACAAATTCGTTGAATTTAAGCCTGTAGAGGACCGTGGTTTTGCCTGCAGAATCCAGACCCAGCATGACAATGTGCAGAGACTGAAAAGCAGAAATATTGGATGAAATGTTTCCCATGGTGCTGTTGATGGGTGACTCAGCAGCAGAAAAATCTTTGCCGAGTCCGTCTGAGCCCTTTTTTCCTTGTTCGTCGGTATTAGATTCTGATTAGGGTTTGCGATTTTAAAATGCACACTCACCCACCGAAACCATTCCAGATATGCCGTGGAGATCTGCAACGATCCGGATTCTTGCAAGGCAGAAAGCGCGAGGCAGAGGAGGGGGGTGGGGTGGGGTGAGGAAGCAATGGAGATCGGCTCAAAGCAGCCCAACGATCGCCGCGATCGCGCCGCCTGGAGTGAGGACCGAGCAGCAAAGGCAACTTCGAGGTGTGGCAGGTTGTCCGGAACCGCAGAACAAAGGTGGTTCTCCGTGCAAATGGTTGATATTTTTTCGCCTGGGTGGAAAAAGAGCTGGGTTTTTCTCCTGGATCCACTATTCAGAGGAATTGATCAGGGGGGGGGGGGGGAACTGCCTCCTTCCCCCGCGGACTCATTCATTTTCAGGCAGGAAGTGGCGCCCTCCTCTTAGGCCCACCTTCTGCCGAGAGAGAGTCCCCCCCCCCTCCTCCTCTTTCCCGACGATCTGCCTGGGAGGAAGCCCCAATAGGACCTCCCCCAAAAGCTTCCCACGTAGCAACTGCAGCTCAATCCATCAAAGCCCTGAGAAGTGAGCAGAGGAGGAGGAAGGGAGGAGCTCGAAAAGGGCGACATGGTTCAGCTGGGGGAAGGGAGAGGCGTTCTTTTCTTCGAGTCCCCCGCCCTTGTTTTTTCCAGCCCTCTTTCGCTCGATCAATCACTGCTTCCTTTAATTTGGTCTTTGGTAAATTGGTCTTTGGATACCTTCTTTACCAGATGCCAAATTCAACGAAAATCATTGTGCTTGGTTTTGTTTGGAAAGGGATCGCCTGCGTCTTGGGCCGTACCATTTTAGATTACGGAGCAAGTCGTGTTTTCTTCATATTCCATATCGTGTATGGAAATACAATTCTGCCGGTAAAATACCAGTGTGTTCAAAAGAACAAAGAGTATGAAATCCCAGGGACAGTCTGATCGGAAACAGTACACTCACTGCTTTAGGCGCCGGAAAGGGCGATGATTTATAGGTGAGTGCATGACTTTTCCCTGGTCTGATTGTAAAAGATATCATCGTGGGTCTCTGAAACAGGAGGGCCCAAAGACTGAAGGCACTTCGTTTGTGAATAACTGGTCTGGATTTCTGTAAATGGATACTGAATGGAATACTCCAGTTTTTTCAATAGATACAAAAGTATCTCATTAATAAAACGTAACTAGAAATAAACCACTGACTAAAGGGTTGGTGTCGCCAAGAAAGCTTTGGTTTCCTGGACCATGGACTGCATTACCTACAAAAAGGCCTCTTGGCAAGGGATGTGCTGCATCTCACGAAAATGGGAAAATGTACTTGGAAAACACTGGCCCAACTCATCAGAAGGGCTTTAAGTTAAAATTGAGGAGGAGGGTGACCAATCTCTAGGACATAAAACCAATCATAAATCCCAAGAAAACAAATCAAACAACGGAAGTGCAGAGTGATAAAGAAAAGAAAAAAACAACAACTAGGAGAGACAGGAAATACCCATGAAATACCCATGGACAGGCATAAAAGTCTTAAATGTTTATATACAAATGCTCAAGGCTTGGGGAACAAACAGGGTGAATTAGAAGCAATAGTACATGAGGGTAGGTATGATTGATATACAGTAGTTCCCAATTACAGAAACCTAGTGAGATGAAATCCATGACTGGAATGTACTGATGGATGGATACAAATGTTCTACAGGTGTACAAAAAGAGAAGGTGGAGTTGCACTACATTAAAGAGATCACTACATATCTATAGAAATGCACATGATCAAAGATAAAAAACCTCTAGAATGTATCTGGGTCAATATAAATGGAAAAAAGAGTGACATTGCCATAGGTGTGTATTACAGGCCACCCAACCAATCAGAAAAAAATAGAACTTTTGCCAACCATATATGCCAAGCATATCACAGTAGTAATGGGTGACTTTAACTACTCTGATATCAACAGAGAACTGATATCATCATCAAACTCTACAGCAAGTGGAAGACCAAACAGATTCCTAACCAACCTAGCGGATAACTTTGCCATCCAAAAATTAGAGGAAGGAACTAGAAGGAAAACTTATACTGGACCTAATTCTTACTAATATAGAAGACATGATAGAGGAAGTTGAATTTGCTGGAACCTTAGATAAAAATGATCATATGGCATTCAGTATAATGCAAACACAAGCAATAGAATATAATTTAAGCACTATTTTAAACTTTAAAAGAACTGATTTTAGGAAACTCCACTTCTGGTGGAATCTCCCACCCTTGAATGTAGCAGACTTTTAGACCACTACAGACCCTCTACAGTTGTAGATGAGGCTTTGGAAATCAGCCCCTTTGCTTCCTTAGGCAGCTGGGAAGAGGAGGAGGGGGGAGGAGGAAGAAGAGGAAGAGGAAAGGAGAAAGAAGGAGGAGCAGGAACAGGAGGAAGAAGGAGAAATTGATGAGTCCCTGTGGAAGAACCAGCCATTTCTAACAGACAATAAGGCACGACTTTTTTCTACATATTTTCTTAGGCACTACTTTTTTCTACATATTTACATTACATGCTGAAAGAGGCTTTCTCTAGTTGCAATCTGCCATTTCCTTTTTTGTAGAACTATCATCATTTTTGAGACTTCATGACTTTAAGATGGTGAGGAGGGAGAACCAGGCTAGCAGAGCCAAAATAAAGAAGCTGGAAACTACTAGAAACTAAAGCATTGTGGAAACTATTCCTATTTTGAAATTTTTTTGCCTTAAATTCTCCAGATATTCTTTTTATTACCCAACTCTACAGAAGTTTGAGTTTAAATTAAAAACTGTCTGAATGGTGTTTAGTGCTTGTGAGGAGGGGTGAAACAGTTTTTTTTTTAAATTGATTTTAAGACAAATGTAAACAAACATAACAAAAAAACATAAACCATCTTACATACAGTGTGCCGGTTGATTTACATATTATTTTGTGCAACCATTTCATAGTCTTCAATTACATTTACATTATATATCCTATCATACTTTCAATCAAATATCAAGTACATTAATATCTTTATTAATCAATCGTTGACTATACTTTTATTCATTCATGTTTTATAAAATAATCATATTTTACTTAGTTTATTTTATAACAATTCATATTATCCTCCCAGATCTATCCTAGAATCATTTTGTAATTATATTTTTTTTAAAAAAATACATGTTTAGATGTTTATTATTTTTGAAGAATCTACATATTCCATTACTGCATTTTATTATTTAACCACTGATAGAATAGATCCCAAACTTTGTAAAATTGTTTATCATCTTGTTCTCAAATTTCAAATGTCAGTCTACTCATTTCAGCACATTCCAATATTTTCTTAATGATCTCCTCCTGTAATGGTATCTTTTCATTCTTCCAGTTTTTAGCAAATACAATCCGAGTTGCTGTCAATACATTTACAAATCAGACATTTGAAATCTTTACTACATTTTTCAGACAAAATTCCCAATAAAAAAATCTCTGGTTTCAAATCTATATGCTTATGTGTCATTATTTCCAGCCACATGTGGATTTTAGTCCAATATTTTTTAGCATCGGACATGTCCACCACAAATGGTAATATGAGCCAGGTATCTGATGACATTTCCAACACTTTTCGGACTTATTCTTGAACATCCTTGCTATTCTTGTCGGGGGAAAGTGCCACCTGTAAAACATCTTAAACAAATTTAAACAAAAAAACATCTAAAACAAATTTTCTTTATATGCTGTTGACATTGTCATTTTATAATTTTGAGACCACAATTTTTGTCATTTCTCTAAATCAATCCCATATCCAAAATTCTTCCCCCAAGCAATCAAAGTTTCTTTAACTTGTTCTTCTGATTTAATTTCTAATAAATATCCATATAATTTTTTAATCACCTTTTCATCAGCACCTGTCAAAATCTTATCTAAATCGGTCAATTTATCATAAAAACCTTCTGTTTTAAAATTTTTATCATACCTTGATTGTATTTGCGCATATGAAAACCAATTCATCTTTATACCTTGTTCCTCTAATTTTTGCATAGATTTAAGTTTACCCTTTTCATTCAGTATTTCACCATATCTAACTGTTCCTTTTTGTATATTATAGGATAAGAAAATGCTTCAATAGTCGATAACCAGACTGGAATTTTCAAATAACATTGTCTTTTAGTCTTCTCCCAATTTAACCACAGAGACTCCTGTATATGATGTCTTCTAAAATACCCCTGTATTTTAGTTCCTTTATACCATAAAAAAGCATGCCACCTCAACAACAGATCATGTTCTTCTAATGTCAACAATCTAGTATTTCTTAATGTTATCCATTCCTTTACCCACATCAATTTCTTAGCTTGATAGTACAACTCCCAATTAGGCAGGCCAAATCCTCCTCTTATTCTAGCGTCTTGCAAAAGTTCTAACTTTCTTTTTGCCTTCTTACCTTGCCATATATATTTCAACACAATTTTATTTAAATCTTCAAAATAATCTTTTCCAAGCCTGATTGGAATTGTTTGAAACAAATATAAAATTCTGGGTAATATATTCATCTTGATTGTTGATATTCTCCCTATTAGTGACAGTTGTAAATTTTCCCATTTTGCCAGATCTAGCTCTATCTGCTGCTTAAGTTTAACATAATTATTCTCTTTTAATGTATTGCATCTTGCTGTCAAACATATTCCCAAGTATTTAATCTCATTCGTGACCTGGATTTTCAATAGGTCTGCTAATTCTTCCTTTTGTCTTGATAACATGTTCTTTGTCAGAATCTTTGTCTTATCTTTATTTATTTTCAAGCCAGCCACCTTTCCATATGTCTATCTTTTCTATCAATTTTGGTGCTGTTTCTAATGGATCTTCTAAAATGAAAACCAAATCATCTGCAAATGCTTGCAATTTAAATTCTTCCTTTTTAATTTTCATCCCTTTTATGTCCTTTTCTTCTCTAATATTTCTGTTTAACACTTCCAAGGTTAACACGAACAACAAAGGTGACAGTGGGCATCCTTGTCTTGTTCTTTTTCTTATATCAATAGAGTCTGTCAATTCTCCCTCTATCATTACCTTTGCTGTTTGTTTATGATATATAGCTTCTATTGCTTGAGTAAATTTTTTAGTAAAGCCCATCTGTTCCAGCAGTAACAACATGAATCGCCAGTTCACATTATCAAATGCTTTCTGTACATCTAGAAATATCAAAGCCATCTGTTTTTCAGGATGAGCCTCATAGTATTCTAGAGTGTCCAAAATTATTCTCATATTGTCTTTAATTAGTTTCTTTGGCAGAAATCCATTTTGATCAGGATGAATAAAATATTTTTAAGTCTAGAAATATTTTTTAAGTCTTTCTGCCAATATTGAAGCAAAAAATTTATAATCTGCATTTAGTAAAGAAATAGGTCTATAGTTCTTAACTTGTAATAAATCGGCCTCTTCTTTTGGAATAAGTATAACATAAGCTTCTAACCATGTTTTAGGTATCCTCTTCTTTAACATAACTTTATTCATGACTTCTAAAATGGAAGATTCAACAATTCTTGTAATGTTTTATAAAATTCTGCCGGAAGTCCATCTGGGCCTGGCGCCTTTCCATTATTTTGCTTCTTAAGTGCTTCAGTCAACTCCATCATCGTTGAAACATTGTTTCAATCTCTTTAGGTATCTGGGGTAGATTAGCATTCTGTAAATACTGTTTTGACTCTTTCCTCATCAATATTCTCTTGTGTGTATTATTTCTCATAATAGTCTCGTATGGTTTCCTTCTTCTCTCTGCTACCATAACAAACTTGGCCTTGTTCATCTATTAGTTGCAATATTTTCCTTGATTCTTTCTTTCTCAGTTTATATGCTAGCCATCTACCTGGTTTATATGCATCTTCAAAGTAGTTCTGTTTAGCACCTCTAATTTTTTGTGCTAGCTCTTCTTTTTCTATTAAACCCATTTTATGTTTAATTATATCCATTTTTAACTTGGTATCCTTTTTCTGTGGCATTTTCTGTAACTCTTTTTCAAGTCCTTTATACTCTTATTCCTTAGAGGCTAATCTTTTCATGGTATTTCTTTTCCTTTTATAGTCTATTATCAAGCCTCTGGCATATGCCTTCATTGTATCCCATACATTCTGGATTGATGTATCTTTTTTCTTTTCTCTAAAGAAAAGAGCCAGTTCTTTCTCCATCCACTGTATAAAGTCTTTTTCCTTTAAAATAGTATTATTTAACATCCATCTAGATCTTCTTTGTCCTTTCCTAATTGTCATTGGATTGTGATCTGCCCAAGTACTTGTTTCGATATTTACTTCTTGAATATTAGTTAACAATTCTGTTGACATCCATATCATATCTATTCTGGACCGACCATGATAAATGTCTATTTGAATAGAAAGTGTATTGTTTAGTTTGAGCATTTCTTTCTCTCCATGTATCTTTTAAGTTTATTTCATCCACCATTTTAACAAAAGATTTAGGGAGGGTCTTTCTGTTTTGTTTTGTTGTTTTCTGTGCTGTATAATCCAGTTTATTGTCTACAATTCCATTGAAATCTCCCATCAAAACTATATTGGCATAGTCCAGTTCAATTATTTTCATGTATAATTTTTTCTAAAATTCTTCTTGATTGTCATTTGGGGCATAAATTACAATCAGGAGTGTTTTTATATTATTGTCTATTATTTCCACCATTAGTATTCTTCCATAATCATCAGTATATATCAATTTCATTGGGATAATATCTTTAATATACAAGACTACTCCTCTTTTCTTGCATTATGTCAAAGAGGTAAATATTTCCCCTAATTTTGGCTGTCTTAGCAATTTTTCATGTTGCTTTTTGATGTGTACTTCTTGTAGACAAATTATATCAAATTTTAATTTCTCTAATTTATGAAAAATTTTCCTTCTAACAGCTGAATTAAGTCCATTTATGCTGATTGTAATTAATTTTTTTTCTTCCATGGTTAAATTTTGTAGTTAGGTTTAACAGCTCTCGTCGATCTTAGTTCGCATTGTTTCTTCGCCTCCTCCTTTCCACCTACTACACCTTCTTCTTTTCCAGTCATCATTTGGTCATCCTCTTGGAATTCATTTTGTGAAATTTCTTTTTCTGCCTCTTTCTCCTCTTTAAAAAATTCTGCATAAAATGATTCAGCTTTTTAAATTGAATCAATTCTGTATCTCTGTGCTTGCCATGTGAACATTAAACCTTCTGGAATCAGCCATCTATAATTCACCTGTTTTTTAAGTAGCAATTTGGTCAAGAATCGGTATTCTCTTCTCATCTCTCTCACTCTTCTGGGTGCTTGTTTCAAGACCACAATCTCCTTATCCTTGTATTTCAATGTTTTCTCTCTTGCCACTTGCAATATTTGCGTTTTAAATATCTTGAATTCTGAGATAAAATTCTGATCTGTCCATCTCCCATCTCAGCGTACCACTTTTATCTTGTTCAACCACAGTTAATCTGTTATCAATCTTCTTATCTCTTTGTTTACCTTCTTCAATTTCTTGGAGCCTCTCATCATACTTCATCATCATTTGTTGGATGTCCTCCACTTTTTCATTGGTTTTCCCCTGTTCTTTTTTCAATGGTCTCTGTTCTTTGTTCAATGTTCCCTGTTCTTTGTTCAATGTTCTCTAGTCTCTTTTCAATATTCTCCGATCTTGTTTGAATATTCTGAATTCCTTGCATAATCATCTGCAGGGTCAGTTTTTCTTGTTCTTTTTCTTGCTTTAACATTGTCTGTATTGAGTGTTGTCCTCCAGATGGTGGAGAGGAGGAAGCAGAAGTTGAAGAACCAGGAGCTGTTAACTTCCTACTCAATTTGAAAAATTCAAAATCTTCAAATTCTTCTAGACCTTAATCCAGTTGTAAAATAATCAGTGACAATTCCAAGTAAAAATAGAGGAAAAAAAGAAAAAACCAAATAGTAATAATAATTAAAAAGGAAAAAGGAAAAAAGAATTCTTCAGGCTCTTGTATGCCTTAATCCAATCGATTAGTTAGATGATAATAAAAATTCAAAAATGAAAAAAAAAGCATAAGGACATCATAAACAAACACGAAAAAAAGAAAAATTGTAAAGTGCCAAAAAAGGCAAAGAGGTGAAGAAAAAGGCTAAGAAAAAAAAAAGGAAAGGAAAAAATTCTTCAGATTCTTCAACACCTTAATCCAATTAAGAGATCTCAAATATAAAAAGATACATAAAAATGAACCAAAAGGAAACCAATATGAAAAGTAGACAAGTTCCAGAAAGCCAAGTTCCAAAAATCCAAAAATCCAAATATCTATTACTAGAAAAAAAAAAAGATAGACTGATGAGGGGCGATAGCACAGCTTAGAAAAAAATAACAAGAGCATACTGCACTTTGCTTAATTATCCAAGGCTCTTTTTATAGCTATCTTCTCCAAAGACTTATCACCTTTTCTTTTCCTAAGTTTCAACACCAGATTCCAGCTGTTGATAGAAACCCAGAAGAGCACCTGCAATAATACTCTTCCGTGCCATTCCGTGTTTCAATGTCCTTGAAACAAAGTCTCAGTTCTTTCTCAGCTTTGTCTGGTCAAGAAAAAACAGAATATTTCCAAAGCCTCTATTTCTTTAGCTTTCACTTTCCCTCTCTCCTTTTCCAGGCAAAATATAAAAAGGATTCATTAAAAAGGAAAAAAAGTATTTAAAAAATAACTAAAAAGGAATCTTTGGCTTAACATATTATAGAATCGGAAAGGAGAAAAGAATAAATAACAAGAAGAAAAATCAGTCCAGTCTCAAAATATAAAATCATATATAAAAAAATCCAATAATGAAAAAAAATATTACTTTGACATCTTTGTTTAAAATCTCCACTTAATCACTTCTGTCAAAACTTTTACAGATTCTTTTCTTTAGGGTGTCCTTTCAAGTCTTAAAATATAAAAAAAAGTTTGTACCAAACTGGCACACTCTCTCTTTCTGTTCTCTACCATTTTGGAGCTGTCCCAGCTTCAGCAGCTTTAATGGCTGCCTCTTTGCTGCTGGCAAAAAGAGCTTCTCCTGGATCTACCAGGGACTTTGCAGTATCCCTGGGATCAACAGGACACGCTCTTTACATTAGCTTTCTCCGGGATGGTTTAGATCTGATTGGAACGTCCAGGAGCAAAGATATCTGCAGTGATCTCGGACCTCCAAGTTTGCATGTCATATCGTCGCAACGCTAGCTCTGCCCTCCCCAGGAGGGGTGAAACAGTTTTATTTTAACTGCTTCTGACTGGATTAGGGGTGTAAAGGAGGCAGAGCCTACATTTTTTTGGCTTTTTTATGAAATAATGTTGATTTACCACAAGACACAGCCAAATAACTGTAGTAGTGCTAATTCTCCCTAATGTTTCACTAGTATTACTAAACCCAGTGGAGTTTATGCTACAAATCTAAAACTCTAAAACTTTTAACTTCAAAATTTTAAATCTTAAATCTAAAAACTTAAACTTCAGTAATACCCTACCCAGATGGCCACCCGTAAGAAAACAGAAAAGCTGGAAGGATTATCAGGAGATATAGAACTTCTAAGGCCTTTTATGGATGAATATACTGCTAAAATACATGAGTTAATTCAATCCATTGGAATAAAGCTTGAAGCCAAGTTCGATGCCCTAGCAAGGGAACTCCAGGAGGAAATCCAACATTTGAATGGAGATATGAAGCAGGTGAAAGATAGAGTGGATGTTATGGAGCACAAATTCTCTACGTGAAGCTTAATTGGAAGATAATTTTGGAAGCTCAGATTAAAGAATTCCGATTAAGATTAAGATTTAGAGGAATCCTGAACAACCAAGAGAAGATATTAGACTAAGAATGGTGAAGGTTAATGAAGAGGAAAAATTCGATATAGATTTAAACAAGGCCTACAGAGTAAACTCCAGATCTGCCAGATTTGCCACCATGAGAAAATTACCAAGGGATTTGTAGTCCATTTTGCAAGAAGAATAACAAGAGATCATGTTTTGGATTGCCTTTCTAAACATAAACTGAGAATGAAAAATATGGATATAATTGTTCTGAAAAAAAATCTGGTTCGAATTTTGAGAAAAAGGAAAGCTTACACTTTCCTCACTGACATTTTGAAGCACATTTTTTTAAAAAATTCGAACAAACTGGAAGGAGTGATACAAAGAGCAAAAATTTAGTTGTCTACAGAAAAAGCCAATGGTTTTTTATTAGACGTAAATTAATCTCAGATCTAGGTGAAGAAATGGATACAGAAAAGAAGCTACTGGTGGAACAAGCTCAAAAAGGTGGCATTGAAGAAGAAGGTGTGGCCATGATAGCTGTACAGAAACTTATTACTTCATCTAAAGATGGAGTTAAGCCTATTATGTGTAATATTATCAGGGCAAATGCCCCATCTTAAAAAAATTCATTATTTGTGGAAACTTAATGTTGAGATAACCTGTCTTCAGGAAACACATGTTAAGAAACTAGATAAGCAATACTTGATGAAGAAATGACTAGGGGAGGAATTTATATCTGCTGATGTAAAAAAGATTATTGGAGTGTGTGTGTGTGTGTGTGTGTGTTTATGTATGTTATATATGTATGTATATATAAAAAATAAAAAGAACCCAATACACAAGCCTGAGGATGGCAGATGAAATTCTGCCAAAACGTTGCTATAATAAAAGGACAAATATTAAGACATGGGAAAATACCAGAAGAAACCTAAATACCATACATATAAATACCTGCAAAAACATAAGAAAATACACACACACACACACAAACATAAACTCAGTTTAGACCTAAGCTCTTTATGCAGATGAATATGGTACCCACAAACAGTTACAAAGTTTACTGGGATTCACAAATTTTTACAGGCAGTTCATTCCCTCCTTTGAGAAAATTGCCAAACCCATGACAGACCTTCTAAAACGGAGCCCAGGGATGAAGCCCCTCCCGGGGCAACCCCTACAGTGGGACCTAACTTGCCAAGAAGCACTTGAAATACTAAAAAAGCTCTTTGCATAAGAACTTATACCTGTGATGGTGAACCTATGGCATGCATGCTGGAAGTGGCACGCAGAGTCATTTTGCCTGGTATGCAAGACATCACCCAGAACTGATTTACTGCATATGCACACATGCGCCCTACCAGCCAGCTGATTGTTGGGTATCTGCCACACATGCATGGGCAGAGATATGCATGTGGGAGACGTGCATGCATGCACAGGGAGAGGGGCACACACAGGGTCACGTGTGCATGTGCAGGGGGAGGGGGGATCACATGCACATGGGCAGAGGCACATGGTGTGCATGTGGGATCACATGCATGTGCAGGAGTGGTGGGGTCACACATGCATTGCATTATGGGTGCAGGTGCATGCGCCCTTTCAGCACATGATGACAAAAAGGCTAGCCATCACTGAATTATACTGAAACATCCTGACCCCGAACCCCTCTTTGTCATCCAAGCAGATGCCAGAGAAAACTACCATGTTTCTCACAAAATAAGGTCGGGCCTTATTTTTTTTTGAGCCCCGAAAAAACGACTAGGACGCCTTTTCAGGGGTGAATTAATTTCTTTCCCCCCCCAGCGCTGTCTCCAACAATAGCATCGATGAGAGGCGCCAGCACCGGTGAGAACCATGGAAGCTACGGAGGCCTGAGAAGCAGCTGAAATACTGCCAGACATCCATGCAGACGCTGCCCGCCTGCTGACCTGGGTAAGGGAGGGGTAAGGGAGCCCTCCATGCTCCACCATGATTGGCTGTTAGGAGAAGCTGATGGTGAGGTGTAGCTGCCTGCGGGGCACTCCTAATGGCAAGTTCCCCCCACATCACACCCCCCCCCAATTTCGCATGTTTTAAACTAGGCCGAAATTTGGGAGGAGGGGCTTAATTTCATTTTATGCCTAGAAAACATGCTGGATCTTCCTATGGGGTGGCATATTGTTGGAGAAACACGGTATAACCTTGTGCCTATACCTCTTGTAAACTCACTGACACGGAAAGACGATGGCCAGTATGGGAAAAGGAGGCTTTCACAGTAAGATGGACACGACTAACTTGGTGCCACCTTTTGGAAGGGAGGAGAAACAGTTTGAAGTCTGGACTGACCAAAAGAATCTGGAGGCCCTTAGGACCCCATGGAAACTATTGACCAAACAAGTCCACTGGGCTCAGTACTTCAACAGATTCAACTTTGTGCTAAAACACATCCCAGGGAGGAGGAATTTCCAGCTGGTGCCCTCTCCTGCATGCTCCAATACAAATGTGGGTAGAAGGTGGTAGTAGACACTATCATTCCCCTCACCCAAACCAGAATACCCAAGGGAACCCCTCCTCAGTCAGTTTGACTGATTGGCTGTCAGCAATAAAGGCAGCATGGGAAAACATCAAGAAAGCGCCAGCTAAAGTGGCACAGACCTAAAGCACTGTGAAGTGGAATATAAGTCTAAGTGTTATTGCTATTGCTATACTCCCCCAAAGGAGAAATGGAGAAACATGGTCTTAAAGACAGAAAGCAGTCCCAGCCTTCTTGCTACAGGAAAAAGCCTCCAGCAGATGCCTGAAGATTTTAGTGATGGATATTTTGTGTTCATTAAAAAATCCAGACTAGCCTATTCCTAATAAACACCTTCACCCAGCTCCTCCAGAAATAGAAAATCAAAGACCCCTAAAATCTACATTTTCCACCCAAATTCTCAAGACAGAACCTCTAAGACATAATAGGTTTAACTCACCACCATTAAAATCGCAAAAGGCACAAGTCTCACCACATTGCACAAACGCATGGAGCATCTCAATCAGAACTCTATAAAGATCCATCGACTTACTCAGCTATTTGGTCAGCCATCCCAGAAACATTTGCTTCTGTGACTGAAGTTTCTGGAAACCAAATAAACCTTTCCTTGCAGCCGGTCAGCCTCCATTTTATTTCTAGCACCTTTCTTCTGGATTGGACTAGATTTTTCTTCCTACAGGAGAAAGACAATGTATTGTTTGAAATGGATATTGTTTCAAATGTCATGTCACTTTTTAAGGAAGCTGCCATTTTTCAGGCTTTTGCAAGATTTTGAAAATGCTGCTTTTTTAAGGGAGTAATTAAAACAGAAAATCTTTATATTACTCTTAAAACAATTGCATTTTTTCAAGTTCTGCTTAGAAAATAGCAGATACCTACTTTACTTATACAAGATCCAAAGTCCTCAAAATAATTTTGAAACATATCCTCCCTCACAGTATCTAAAAGCTCATGAAAATGTTGCCATTTATAGAATTATAGCTAAAGAGTTCGATTTCAGTTGCTCCTTGACTCAAATCTAATGGCCTGCACATAGCTACCTGTGTATATTGATATGCAATGTAAGAATTAATAGTTTTCATATTTTCCAGGGCATTACATTCATCCTGGACAGTTTTTACTCCCCCTCCAAAAAACCCTAAACAATCAGATAAACATTTTATTTTCTGCTTATAATTACCACAAAGGCACTTCAGAAAGACTACCTGGTTGCTTAGCAACCCATCTTTTAATATTAACCCTTGGGTGGGTTGGTGAAACATTTATTTTCCCCTTTTCCCTCTGCTTGCAATGATAATGTTTTTACAGAACCATTTGTTGAGCTATATTTGCAATATGTTCTTACAGACCATTCTACATGTTAACAACACACATCCTACAAAGTTATGATAAATATTAGAAATATTTTGTTTCTTAAATAATTCCCTCAGCTATTCAACTATTACAAAGTCTGCACTACTATTACTCTTAATCTTCTCATCACTCCTTATCACCCATCCCCTCCCAATTGTGACGATGACTATAACTTGGTCACTTATATCCTTATGGTTTATATTGACTGATTCCTAGTATATAGAAGAAAACAATACAAACCAATAATCCTGAAGAAAGTATTGTGGGAAGCCCCCCCTGGGTAATGATGAAATATTTTTGGGAAGATTAAAAAAGATAGAATATTATATTTCCCCAAAAGAGAAATGGAGAAGCATGTTCTTAGAGGCAGAAAGCAGTCTTTCTTAATAGCCTCCAGCAAATGCCTGAAGTCATTTAAGAAACACTGGGCCAGCCTATTCACAAATAAAAATACCTTCACCTCCAGCGATAGGATTAAACTTTATATCCACCACCCAAATTCTAAGAACAGGATATGACCTTAACCCCATTCATTGAGAAAAGTGGAAATAATACTGTCCATTAAGAAAGGCAGGCAGAGGCAATAGATAACAGGATGAAATTAATTCCACATGCCTGACAGGATTAGGACCAAGGAAACTGATAATTAAGACCCATCATGAGCCTTTATGAAACAAGTAAAACAAATCAAGTAATAACAGCACACAAAGCAAACCTCAAAATTATAAAACACTGCAAACTGTATCAAAATCCTTGTACTTATCAAGCTAATTTGTCAGCTGTCTCAGAACTCCATGCTGTGGTACTGCTCATCAAAAAACAATCATTCTTTCCAACCAGCCTCCATTTTATTTCCAGTGCCTGTCTCCCAGGCTTGGAATTGAACCAGATGGATTTTTCTTCCTACAGTGTCTTGAAAAAATAACATCTAACAGCCGATAATTCCACAAGGATCTACCTCATAAGGAAGGGGTGTCAAACTCGATCCTGTTGCAAGCCACATTGGGATTTTGTTTGCCCTTGGGGGGCTGGGGTGGGTGTGGCCTGGTCATCACAGTTGACTGGGTTAATGTGTGGGCCCAGGGCAGCAGGGGCTGGTCCCTCACCATCTACGGGATGACCCAAGGGCCAACTCCATAGCTTATCATGGGCATACTCGGCATCTTGATGTGTCAGAGAGTGCACAGCTTTATTACATGAGATAACCCAGGAGCAATAATAGCAAACAGGTTTGTAATAAATAGTGGTTTTGTCGACAAAAGAATATATACTATATATCTATGTACTATAGGCAGAAGTTAAAAAACCAGCAATTACAGCAGGGAAGAACACACAGCAAGAGAGAGATGCCATAACAGGGCCTTTTCTTATTATACAGACTCTAAAAGGGATAACAGCCAAAAACTTGCTGACTGTTAGGAATGATAGTCACCTAACAGTTGGGTTGGCAATATATAAACCAGGATAGTCATTTAATACTGTTATATCTTTAAGATAATGTTGTAATTGTGATTGGCTGAGGTTCCTCCAATGGCTATAAGATGGAACCAGAAACCTGGTTTATTCTTTTTTGCATTTCCTTTGCTTTCCTTTTGCCTTTTGCCTGATCATCATTCTGCTTGAATTGCTGTATTGCAGCTATTTGCAAACTCGGTTTACTGAACTTTGTTTATGATACTGGTAAAGAAAAGGACTTTGTTTTTGTATTATCCCTGGACTGATTATTTTGAATACTAACTGCTTTAACCATGTATGATTTGGACTGTTTGTTGGACTTTGTTTACCCATTTACAGGCAGTAAAACTTACATTTTACTATCCAGTGTATCTGTGTGCTGGTTATGTGTTATTTACCACCACTCTCATTATGTTTCCCTGAGTGCACTCATTCTCCAACGAGGAATACCTCAATGCTGGTTATGGGCCCAAACTCAGATAACTGAGAGTTAGCGTGAATACACAGTACCATATACAGACAGCTGTCTATTGTTTAATCATGGGTTACTGTCCTGGTAAAGATGGCACAAGACCTGTCAACAAGTCTATCACTGATAACCTGGTTGGATAGAACAAACTGTTTCCTGGTCTATGAAGTGCAGTCTACTTCTGCATAGGTAAGGGTTATGGGCTGCAGTTCAGGATCCACCAGATGTAAAAGCTTAGCATCCAGATGATGAGGACGATGCCAAAAAGTTAGCTGACTTTAAACGGAACAACGAATGAGCTCTTTGTCTAATTGGACTAACACTGAGTGACCAACAGCTAATCCATATTCGTGAAGAAGAGTCTGCTGCTAGGTGTTGGGAGAATTTGAAGAGGATTTATGTTTGTGAGAGTGTAGGTGCACACATACATCTTACACATAAACTGTTTAGAGCATGTCTTCTGAAAGGTGGAGATAATGTTAGTTCATTTGAACTTTATGAAAAGAACTTTTCAAGAGCTATGTGAAAAGGAACTGATTTTTTCAGAGCTGCATCAGGTTTATATCATTCTTTCTTCATTGGATGAAAGTTATGATGATTACATATCTTCACTGGAAGTCCTGACCAGAAATGAACTGACATTGACTGACATAACTGGATGACGTAACAGGCAAGAAGAAGGCAGGATAGAGACCAACTGAGAGAGAAACAACCACAAGAAGAGGATTTGTTTTCAACTGCCTATACCGTTAGGAAATGTTTTTCTTTGGGGCTAGGGAACATGTAGCTAGATTCTGTAAGAAGGGCAAATGACAGAATACTGGTAATAACCAGAAGAATGTTAATTTAGCTATGTCTAGCAATTCTACTGTAAACTATGATTTGTGGGTAGTTGATAGTGGAGCATCGCAGTACATTACTAGAAATAGAGGTTTGTAAAGATGTCCACAAGTAAGCAACATGTATCATTGGCAAATGAATAGAAGATGAAAGCAGCTGGTGAAGGTACTGCATATTGTTCATGTGTAAACAAGCATTTGCCTATGTTATATGTACTGAAACTGAAATTTAATTTATCAGTAAGGGCTTTAGTTAATATTGGTTATGTAGTAACCTTTAGGGGAGATAACTGTAAAATAGAGAAAGAGGGTAAAAGTGTTACTGCTACTTTAGAGAATGATTTATATGTCATACATGATGACCAATTGAGATGGCTAACTCGGTTTATAACAATGTTAAGCCACATGACGAATGTATACATTTACTGCATAGACGTCTGGGGCACATTAATTTCAAAATGCTGAAACAAACTGTTAAATTGTCAGAGGGAGTAAAATTAAAACCCTGTAGCAAGTACTTAAACTGTAATGCCTGTAATCAGGAGAAAAGCAAGGTTATTCCTACAAACAGACTGAATGGGTTTAAGACCAAAGAACCTTTAGAGGTTGTTTTTGCTGACATATTTGGTCCTAAGACACCCAGTGTGGGAGGTGCCTGCTATGTTTTGAGTATAATGGACCATTACTCAGTTTCTGCTATCTAATGAATAACAAAACAGAAATGTTTCAACATTTCTTTAACTGGCTAAGATTTGCTGAAAGGAAAATGAGACATAGGGTAATTACCTTAGTTACAGATAACTGGACTGAGTTTATTAACACTAAATTCCAAACGATGTTGAAATTGGCTGGTGTCGAGCATAAGCGTTCTGCCCCTTACAGGCCACAACATTTGTTTATAGAACAAAGGGGGCAAATATTACAAGCCATGGTTTGCACTATATTATCTGATTCAGATTTGCCTGAAACACTGTGGGATGAAGCCATAATGTGTACCAACCATGTTTTAAATAAAGTGGTGAACACAACAACTGGTGAATTGCCATTCACTTGTTGGCATAACAGAAAACCAAATTTAAGTTACCTACACACATTTGGAGTACCAGGATGGGTGCATATTCCCTCACAAGTAAGACTGAAAGGGCAACATTGAGCTATGAAATTATTTTTTGTAGGTTATGAGGCCAACCATAGATCATTTAGATTCTGGGCTCCAGGCACAGTTAATGTTTACTGTATCACTAGTGCTAAATTTCTTGAGCACGTTGAGTGGCATAAACTAGAACAGGAATCCAACAATGATGCTGTTATCGACACCCAAGTACTCCCTAACGATGAGATAGTTAAACCATCAATAGCCATTAAAAAGGAAGAACAGGCACATGAGGGGGTAGAAGAACAGGAGCAGGTGGAACAGGAGAGTCCACCAGTAAGGCCTGAGTTGCCCAGGCGTTCAACCCGTGTAACACAATCGCCAGATAGATATCAGGCTAGCATAGCATGCCAAGTAAATATAGTTCCTACTAACTATAATGAATTGAAACTGTATCCTGCTAAGGTTCAGTCTGCTTGGCAGGAAGCAATGGATAAAGAACGGAAATCCTTACAAAGGTTGGAGGTATATGAAAATGTCAGGTTACCTCCAGGTAAGCATGCCATAGGGTGTAAATGGATTTTAAATTAAGACAGGTATGGATGGGACTGTTACCCATGAAGCCAGATTAGTAGCACAAGGGTTCGATCAGTCAGTATTGTATTTCCTTTGCTTTCCTTTTGCCTTTTGCCTGATCATTATTCTGCTTGAATTGCTGTGTGAGTCTTGCAACTATTCGCAAACTCCATTTACTGAACATTGTTTATGATACTGGTAAAGAAAAGGACTTTGTTTTTGTATTATCCCTGGACTGATTATTTTGAATACTAACTGCTTTAATTGCGTATGATTTGGACTGTTTGTTGGACTTTGTTTACCCGTTTATAGGAAGTAAAACTTACATTTTTCTATTCAGTCAGTGGTGGTATTCAAATAAAAGTTGCTAGTGGTTCAGTAGGCGTGGCTTGGTGGGTGCGCTTTGCACACGTGCACACACTTTGCATGCATGTGCGTGCCAAATGTGCACTTTGTGCAGGCGCAGAGGCATTCTAAATCACCTCCTGCAAGCCTGCACAATGCCGGTCGCTGCAGCAGCTGCCACACAGCTCTATTTTGCGCCATGCAAAGCAGCTGTGCTTTGAATTCTGGCCATAAAAGTGAGTATGGGAGGCCAGGAGGGCAAGTGGGTGAAACACAGAACAGTGGAGAGAACCGTTTCAGTCTCTGCTGCTCATTGCCACTACCGGCTCTCCAGAACTGGGCAGAACCGGTTGAATGCCACCACTGTATTCAGTGTATCTCTGTGCTGGTTGTGTGTTATTCATCACCACTCTCAGTATGTTTCTGAGTGCACTTATTCTCCTAACAGGGAATACCTCAACACTGACTCATCACCATCATTACATCATTGCATCATGGCATCACTACCCTGACAGATAGCCCCTTTCCACAGGATAAGCAACCACCAAGGTTCAGGCAAGATCTCTCCCTCCTGGTTGGAGGTGCAGCCCTTTTCCTTCTCTAGAAGTCATTACCTTATCTGCTGGGTGTCGGGAACAATCCTCTTGCCCCATGTGCTTGATCTGATGGAAATCCATCAGATCAATTTCTACCTCAGTGACCACACAGTATCATGCTTGCAGATTGCACACCACTCCCAAGTGACTGGCCAGGTGGTAGAGATCTACTCTGACACTGGTTGCTTCAGGGAATGGATGCAAGCTTCTGCATGCCTGGTCACCATGGAGTCCTGAAATTACTCTCGCAGGGCTTGCATGAAGTCACTTTTTAAAATTGTAGCTCCCTGCCATCTAGCTTGCCTTTGGGTTGTGACTTGCACGGCAGACTGGGAGGGGGGAATCATGGCATGGACCACTTACTCATGTTTGCTGTCATGCTGTAGCTTCCATGACTGAATATCTGGAGGGAGGTTTTCACCTCCAGGGATGTACTTTAGTTCGAAGTTGAATCATTTGAAATATTGTGCCCAGTGAACTTACTTTGGGGAAATCCTTGTGGGATCTTGAGTGCTTCTAGGTTCTTGTGGCCGGTCACACCTCAAACGGGATCTGACTGCTCTCAAAGAAGTGTCCCCAGTTCAATAGGGCCCACCGAATAGTGTAAGCTTCCTTCTCCCACATGGCCTACCTCCTTTCGGTCTCCATCAATTTTTGGGAGGTGTAAGTGCAGGACTGCAAGTTCCCATCAGGTTTTTTTTGAAAGAGAACTGCTGCAATGGCCACATTGCTGGTGTCTGCTTAGACAACAAAGGTTTTTTCTGGATCAGGGTGTCAGAGAACTGGTTCTTTGGCAAACAAGGCTTTCATTGCCTCGAAAGCCTGTTGGTATTCTAAAGTCCAGTTTAGAGGTTGGCTAGGGGATGGCCACTGCAGACCCCCCCACACTTCTGTTTTTTAATAGCTCCGTGATAGGTAAGGCAATCTTGGCAAAGGAGGGGATGAATTACCTGTAGAAGTTAGCAAACCCCAAGAAGCTCTGAAGTTGTTTTCACGCATGAGGGAGTTACCGGTCTAAGACCATTTTAACTTTAGCAGGATCCATTTCTATCCCCTCATTTGACACAGTTTTTTTCAGAATGTGGCACACTAGTTTAATATGTTATTTTAGGGTCTCAGTGAAAATGAGAACATCATTCAGGTACACAAGGACCCTTTTGTACAGGTGCTCGTGTAGCACCTTGTTTATTAATTGCATGAAGACTGTTGGGCAACCATTGATTGGGGATGGTGCAAGGACTTCTGCCTTGGGCAGAGGTTTGTACTAGAAATCCTCCTAGGTCGCTTCCAGCCTTATGATTCTATTATTTGGGGGGTAGGAAGAGGATGAAGGTATGATGATAGAGAACAGCAGCAGAATTGTTTTACTGGTTCTTTTGAAAATCAGCCTTGAAAATAAGTTACAGTGTATTTATTTAAATAAACAAGACAGAGTGAGAAATTCCTGTTTATCTATTGCAAATCACTCTCCTATCTGGATCCCAATTTTGCTGCTTGAAAGAAACATTACTGTATGAACTGAGTATCTCTCTCATTCAGATATATTAACTTTTATATCACTTTAAGTGTGCAGTGTTTAAATCTTTGCTTCATTCTCATCTCATATTTGTCAATTCTGATATAGTCACAAATACCTTTGAATTACTGTCTATGATAGTACTGTTACAAAGCAACACACTTCACATAAACAACACTGGAATTACTTCCCAAGACCTTATTTCAGACTTTAACAAGTACATCTTGAGGTGCTATAAAAATCCTGACAAAATAGTCACTAATAATAGTAAATGAGGGGAGAAATATGCACAAATAGAAAATAAATTCCTGCTAAATGCAACTCCTTTCTTTTCTCATTCGACACTGTCTTGGTGGAAGAATAAATTGCAACTGTCACCAGTTATGTCTGAAGAAACAACTTATAGGAGTTACTTACAGTGGGGAGTATTTCATGTAACGGGTCACTGTAGCATAAATGCAATATTACAATGGCAGCTGCAGCTGCCAAAAAAGCCAGTGCAATCCTAGGTTGCATTAATAGAGAGATAGAATCAAGATCGCATGAAGTTCTAGTACCGCTTTATAATCCATTGGTAAGACCACACTTGAAATATTGCATCCAGTTTTGGTCACTACAATTTTTTTTGAGGCTCTGGAAAGAATATAGAGAAAAAGAACAAAGATGATAAGGGGGCTGGAGGCCAAAATATACAAAGAATGGTTGCTGGAATTGGGTGTGTCTAGTGAAATGAAGGACTTGGAGTGACATAATAGCAGTGTTCCAGTATTTGAGGGATCAACCTATTTTCCAAAGTACCAGAAGTAGTGGTGGGATTCAAAAAAAATTACTATCAGTTCTGTGGGTGTGGTTGATGGCATGGTGTAGTACTTAATTCAATGGAAGAGTTACTTGAACCTGAATGAAGTGTCAGAGTCCTGACTTCCCTGAGCTCATTTGGAATGATGACACAGTTCACAGGACTTCGCCAGCAAGTTTGGGAAATTAAAACTGGACCCAGATAAGACCATGTTTTCCTATGATGTGACTTCTCTCTTCACATGCATTCCAATTACTGAAATTGTTATGGTAGTGAAACAACTGCTATAAGACAGCACCTTAGGGGAGAGGACCAACCTCAGCCCAGAATACATATGTACCATGCTAGACCTCTGCTTGACCCCTACATATTTTAAATACAATGAAGGTTTCTATAGACAAAAAAATGGTTGCACCATGTGTTCACCAGTGTCCCCCATTGTAGCCAATATTTACAAGAAAGAAGTAGAAACCAAAGCCCTAGACTCCTTCACATGAATTCCACCCACTCACTGGTATAGGTACCATGTTTCTCATAAAATAAGGCCGGGTCTTATTTATTTTTGAGCCCCGAAAAAATAGCGAGGCCGTCTTTTCGGAGGTGAATTAATCCCCCCCACTCACATCCCGGCCTAGAGCGCCCTATGGGCAGCCATGACTCGCCACCAGCCGCTCCTAATGGGCGATCATGGTGGAGCATGGAGAGCTCCCTACTCCTGCCAAGCACCTTTGCTGCAGACCTGAGACCTTCAGTGCCCGCCGCTGCTTTCTCCACTGCTGTTGCTTTCCCTTTGTCCGTGCCACTGCCACGTTTGGAACTGCCGCTTCCGCGTTTGGAGTGCCACCGCGACATTTGGAGCTGCTGCCATTTGGAGTGCCGCCACCGCTCCAAATGTGCTCCAAATGGGACCGGCACTCCAAATGCAGAAGCAGCACTCCAAATTGCGGTGGCACTCTGAACATGCTCCAAATGGCGGCGGTGCTCCAAATGTGGAAGCAGCGCTCCATTTCGCATGTTTTAAAATAGGCCTAAATTTGGGGTGAGGGGCTTAATTTCATTTTATGCCTAGAAAACATGCTGTGTCTTCCTATTGGGGGGGGCATATTGTTGGAGAAACATGGTATGTGGACAATACTTGGGTCAAGATCAAAACAAAGGAATTGGAAGCATTCACCAAATATATCAACTCTGTGGACAAATACATCAAAATCACATAGGAAGATGTTAAAGCCCATGTCACACTGCACCAACGGATGCAAAGAAGATGTAAAACGGACAAAAAAGCTTGCCATCCGTTGGTTAACGCGATGTACTCACTGCCTCCGTTTTGCTTCCTCTCTATCTGTCCAGCATCCGTTTATTGACGTTTCATCCGCTCAGAAAGTTTTGAGCTGCCCAAAACTTTTGAGCGGAAAATGTATCCAATGCATCCGTTCTGCATCCTCTAGGCATACAGGGGACATCCGTTCTGCATCCATTACGCATCGGCTATATCCGCTAGGCATCTGCTGTGCATCCGCACAACTCAAATCTGTTCCAGCGGTAAACGGACGCAGGGAGGAAGCAGAACGGACGCACAGCGTTAGTAGCACGGATGGAGAAAGGATGAAAGCGGATGTAGCTCATCCGCTCTGCATCCGCTCTGCATCCGCTCTGCATCCGCTCTGCAT
>BLBF01000025.1:23683237-23736401 GCA_015471245.1 Laticauda colubrina
CATCCGCTCTGCATCCGCTCTGCATCCGCTCTGCATCCGCTCTGCATCCTCTACGCATCTGCTCTTCATCCTCTATGCATTCTCTATGCATCCGCTCTGCATCTGCTCTGCATCCTCTACACATCCGCTCTGCATCCTCTACGCATCCTCTACGCATCCTCTATGCATCCTCTATACATCTGCTCTGCATCCTCTGTACATCCGCTCTGCATCCTCTGTACATCCGCTCTGCGTCCTCCCCATGTCCGTTCCTTTCTGTGTTATCCGCTCTGATTATGCAAATTTTTGCCCCTTTTGAGAGCGGATAACAACGGATGGAACATTTTGCTCGTCTGTTGTGTCCTTTTTGCATCCGTTGGGCAGTGTGACATGGCCTTAAGGAAAATAGTCTAGCTTTCCTGGACTGTGCAGCACACATTAAGGAAGACAGAAGCCTTAACACTGAAGTTTAAGAAAACCCACTAACACAGATCAATATTTACATTTTGATCCTTACCACCCACTGGAACACAAAATGGGAATCATCAGAACCTTACATCACCAGCTGAAGGCCTGCCTACCAGCAAAAACGGGAAAGAAAAAGAACATAAACACATCAAGGAAGCCCTCAGAACATGTCGCTATCCCAAGTGGGCCTTTATCAAATCTCAAAAAAGCCCCTAAAGGAGCTCCTCTGTAACAGACAATGATGGGAACAATAAATGAAGCAATTTTGTCATTCTGTATGTTACAGGCATATTGGAAAAGCTCAGGAGGATCTTCAGCCAACATAACATACATGCACATTTCAAACCCAAGAATACACTTAAGGCAGAAGCTTGTCTACGCCAAGGATAAAACACCCAGACAGAAACTGAACAATGTGGCAAATGCAGTCCAATGCAGTGAGCCATGTGCAGATCTGTACATTGGGGAAACAAAACAACCACTTCATAAATGCAGAGCACAACACAGGAGAACAAACACATTAGGACTAGATTCAGCAGTCCAACTGCATTTAAAAGACACAGGCCAGTCTTTTGAAGATAACAAAGTCCATATTTTGGACAGATTGGATCACCAGTTTGAGAGAGGGGTTAAAGAGGCCATCTGTGTCAAAATTGAACAGCCCTCTCTCAACAGAGGGGGAGGGATATGACAGTCTTTTCAACAGTTCCAAGAAGGCTCCACACCCATTTGTATCACTCAGGTGACCCTGATGACACAGATAAATCTCCAGGTGACCTTAATGACCTGCTAAAAGAATGCAAGTATCCAGCGACCTGCAAGGAGTATAATCTTTCCATTCCCAACCATCCAGTCAGAGCTGAAGATGAGAAGCAAAACATCTTCAAAGAAAACATTGGATGAGAAGCAAAACATCTTCAAAGAAAAACCAGTTGCCTCTTTAGAAAATCACCTTTGTGACCACCTCACATTGGATCAGGTCACCATCATCTATGCCCCGGGGTCAGCTTGGGTTGCTGCCACTGCCTCCCAAGGAGGAATCGATCCAAGCTTCACTGCAGAATGATGGGATTCAGGGAAAACTGTCTTTGTTTCTATTGTTCTGGTGTGCAGTGCCCTATAGCATTGTTTTGAGGGCAGAAGTTGAAACAATTTATGTCCAGGATGTGAGGAGTCTATAGATATTTTCACAGCCCTCTTGTTGACTCATGCAGTATATAGGTCCTCAATAGAAGGCAGGTTGGTAGAAATTGTTTTTTCCGCAGTTCTAATTATCCGTTGAAGTCTGTTTCTGTCTTGTTTGGTTACAGAGCCAAACCAGACAGTTGTAGAAGTGCAGATAACAGACTCAATAATTCCTCTGTAGAACTGTATCAGCAGCTCCTTGGGCAGCTTGAGCTTTCTCAGTTGGCACAGAAAGAACATTCTTTGTTGTACTTTTTGATGTTTTGGATGTTAGGTGTCAATTTTAAGTCTTGAGATATGATAGAACCTAGAAACGTGAAGGTCTCTATTGTTGATACTGTGTTGTCTAGTATTGTAAGAGGTGGTAGTATAGGAGGGTTTCTCCTAAAATCTACCACTATTTCAACAGTTTTGAGTGCATTTAGTTCAAGATTGTTCCAGTCGCAAGGCTAGTTGTTCAACCTCCTGTCTGTATGCAGATTCGTTGTTGTCTCGACCAATCACTGTTGTATCATCTGCAAACTTCAGTACTTTAATAGAGGGATCTTTTGAGATGCAGTCATTGGTACATAGAGAAAAGTGGAGAGAGCACGGGCTGTGCTAATTGTACAGGTATCTGATTTGATTTTGCCTTGCTTCACCTGCTGCTTCCTGAATGTTAGAAAGCTTATGATCCATTTACAAGTGTGGTCAGATACAGCTAGTTGATTTAGTTTACTTAGAAAAATATCTGGAACGATGGTATTGAATGCTGAAGTCTACAAAGAGGACCCTTGCATAGGTCTTTGGAGATTCAAGGTGCTATAGGATGTAGTGCAGAGCCATATTAACAGAATCTGTCGATCTATTTGCTTGTTAGGCAAATTGCAAGGAGTCTTAACAGTGGATCCATGATGGTTTTCAGGTGGGCTAGCACGAGCCTTTCAAAGGTTTTCATAACTACAGATGTTAGCGCAACCAATGTGAAGTCATTCAGTTCCTTGATAGAGGGTTTCTTTGGTACTGGGATGATAGTAGAGCATTCTAAGCAAGAAGGAAAATAGCACATCTCTAGTGATTTATTAAAGATGCAGGTGAAGATGGGGGTCAGTTGATCAGCACAAGCTTTTAAGCAAGATAGAGTTATCTTGTCAGGGCCTGGTGCTTTTCCTGGCTTTTGTCTGTGAAATAGACCTTGCACCTCATTTTCTGTAATCACCAGAGGTAGTGGGACCAATGGGATGGGGTCAGCTGTAAGAGGCTTGGCTGTTGGTGTGTCTGGGATGGGGATTGTATCTGAGAATAGTACCTAAGAATAGGAGAAAAGACAACCGGTGGAAGCTTATCAGAAGGCAATCCAACCTGGAAATGAGAAATTTCCTACCAGAGAGAAATTTTAAGCAGTGAAACAGCTTGTCTCTCAGAATTGTAGGTGCTTCATCACTGGTGGTTTTCAAGAAAAGATTGGACAATTTGTATAAAATGTATGAGGACTCCTGTCTTGGTAGTGGGGTGAACTATATAAGACTTGCAAAGTCTCAACCCCATGACTCTGATTTTATGAATTAAACACTTTCACTTCTATTCACACCTTTCCCCAAGAGAAAATGCATCTAATTTTTGTTAAGTTACTGTTAGCAAACAGGACAGCTCAGTATGTTGTATCTTCTACTTCTCCCATCACATCTCTCTGATATGTTGTCATACAATGAAAGAAAAGTGATTCAACTGTTCTCTTTTTATAACCACATCTAGTACGAGGTTGTGTATGGAAGCTGAAAAGGGGGACCACAGTGTGGGCAAGGGATGGGTCAGAGATATGGCAGAAAGGATACAGAACTACTTCAACTGTGACGAATGGCACAGGTCTCACCAGATTCAGAATTTTTTACACTTGGTTGGATAGCACTAAGGCTAAAAAAAAAAAAAAAAACCAAACCCCCAAAACAGGAGGCAAAAGTTAGTAAGGGCAGAAACAATCCATAAGCAATAAAAGGAACAGAGCTTTTGCCAACAGCAGGAAGTCTGGGTTGGTCGTCAGAAGGAAAGGAAGACTACACAAGCCTCCTTCCTAAAACTGACAATAGGAGTTCAACCAGGAGAAGGTAGCCTTTCCTGGCTTTGAATCCTGCAAAATCTGGCTGTAAACACGAGGCTGAGAGGGGGGAAGTTAACGGGATCCCCTCATTCAGTCGAGGATTGTAAAATTCAAGTGAGCCAAATCTGTTCTCTTAAGAGGGGCAGAGCAACTTCTAAAGACTGCTTACTTTTGAGAAATACATTTCTCAGAGAAAGCAAACATCTCCCTTCTCTGTCGCCTTTCAGAGGTAAATACGAAGGAAGCCTTCCAACGGTCACCGTAGCTCCACGAGAGAGAGAGAGAGAGAGAGAGAGAGAGGCTATGTCGGGGCATTTGGTTCAGACAAGGCAAACTTGGCTAGTAACTATGATTCCCAGATCCCATCCACGGTCTGAAGCATAGAGATAAGAAATGTAGAGGTAGGATGGTGGAAACGAGATCAGGGGAAATAAAACAAGGAAAACCGTTTCCCCTCCCCACACAGTCTGGAAAGTGCCGTCAACGTGCCGGGTAGGGGGAACGAACCAAAGCTTCCTTTGTGGTTTGTACGCGTACAAACGAACCCGCACAGCCCGTCCTCCGGCTTCCCTTGAGACTAAATCCGCCTCTGCTGCTCCTTCCTTCGCTATACCCACTTCGGCGGCCCTCCCCTCCTGCGTTTTCCCCCAGTGACATCAGTGAGGTCTCTGGGCGGGCGTCGACCGCTCGCTCGTTCCCAGGAGGGCCCTTGCCTTCTGGTGTCGCCGGATCCGCTTCCACTTTGTAACGGACGAGAGAGGGAGAGGCCCGTGAAACCCGCGGTTGGCGGTCCTGGCGCGGACAGAGGGGAAAAAAAGAAGCGGCGAGAGAAAGGTAAGAAAGCTTTTGTGTTTCTGCGCTTGAAGAATCCGCGTCTTTCTCTGCTGGCCTCACAACGTCAGGATAACGTAAAAACTCCCTGGAACGAGGAAAACACCAGTTCGGAGCGAGCGGGCTGAAGGGAGACGCAACGTTTTAAGGGTGATGGAGGAAACGTGGAGAGACAAGCCGTTGTGCCTCGCGGCAGTGATTTACGCATTCCGGCCCGTTCAGGAGCGACGCCTAATTCTCATGAAGGTGGATGTCGAAGCCTGAAAGGCAAGGAAGACAAGCGAAACCGGTCGAGGATTTTCGGCGCTTTGTGACTGGAAGGAGAAAGCATTTCATGTGAAGCATCTATCGGGGTGATTGGATTGTGGGTATGGGGGCCAAGGCTGAAGAATCCCCGTTATCTGTTGATTGTGATCGCTCCCAATACATTATCCAGAGAGTTCGGACGTGGGAATAATTTCGTCATAAAAAAGAGGAGGCAGATTTAAAGGCGAAACTTCCCTCGGGAGAGTTCCGACTGCTTGCCTCGAATTTTTCCCCTTTGTATGCGTTTCCGGTTGGTTAGCTGATGTCATGTTGCTTTTTGTTTCTTCTCAAGGAAGAAACGAGAGCAACGACTTTCGTGCTTTGCTTTTCTCCTGTGGTCAGTTCTTCCCAAAGGAAACCTAGTGTTTGGTTGTAAACCTAATATTTTTCTGTCTTGTTAAACAAGAATTGTTCCACAATTGTTCCACATTGTGGAAAGCAACTCAAAATGCCTGGCATTGCTATGGGAAAAGGATGTTCGCTTTAAATTATTTAGAAACAGGAAATCCTTGTGGAATGTACACAATTGTCATAGGTAGGAATTTTACATTAGTCTGTAGCCTTTTAAGTTCACCGAGGCAGCAGCCGTACTTCAAATTAAGTCCAGGTGGGACCAAACATGAAGCTGTGAGCCTCTGAAAGAAAATCAACCTTTATCATATTTTAAAATAAGATTTAAATATTTGTTTTTCTAATATTAACTGTTTAATCCCAGAACTAATGTTTTCTTGAGAAAATGAAAGGATGTTAAACAACTACACGATAAATGCATTCCCAATTTTAATAAGGGAAAATGTTTTATTTACATCAAAATAAAAATTATAAACTCAGTTTCTAATTTCAACTATTGAAAATATTAGCTTTTCCTCCAAGAGTAATACGTAATGGATGGAAACTGATCAAGGTGAGATTCAACTTAGAAATAAGGAGAAATTTTCTGACAGTGAGAACAATCAAACAGTGGAACAGCTTTGCCCTCGGAAGTTGTGGGAGCACCATCACTTGAGACTTTCAAGAAGAGATTGGACTGCCATTTGTCAGGAATGGTGTGAATCTGGGGGGGGGGGTTGGACTAAATGACCTACAAGGCCCCTTGCAAGTCTATTAATCTGTAATAATACTGAATTCCTGATTAAAATTGTCTGTAGCAATTTTTATAATTATTTATTCAAATAATTGCATATATTTCTAAATATGTCATGATTGCATTTGATTTCAAATGTACAGCCTTTTGAAAGGCCCAGAAAGCAATTACCAATATCCAGTTGTATAAACTGGTATTTTGTATAAGACTTCATTTTCTGTATATCAGTCAGAATAGAGCTGGAAGGGACCTTGGAGCATTGGTCAGATTCAAATAATTTAACAACCGATTATCTGCCCTAATGACTAGGTGGGTAGGCATGGCTGGGTGAGCATGTTTACTGGGTGGACATGGCCAACTCAATGTCACTCACATTGAGGGGCGCTTTGCCTAGCCTCTCCCTCCCCCCCCCCCCAGTCACTCCTTGTCATGCCCGGCTCTCCTCAACTTATAACCACAATTGAGCCCAAAATGTACGTTGCAAAGTGATAAATATATTAAGTGAATGTTGTCCCATTCCATGACTTTTCTTGCCATGGTTGTTAAGTGAATCACTGCAGTTGTTAAGTTAGTAACACGGCTGTTAAGTGAATCTGGTTTCCCCACTGACTTTGCTTGTCAGAAGGTTGCAAAAGGGGATCACATGACCCTGGGAGACTTCCCACACTAGTCATACACAATTCCTGTAACTGTTCTTCATATGTTTTTGTCTCCAAGCTTTTAATAACCTTACTAGTTCTTTGCACTTACCAAAGTCTCACCATCTTTTTTAATGTTGAGACAAAACTGGATGCAGTATTCCAGGTGTGGTCTTACTAAGGATTTATAAAGCTGTACTAATAGTTCGTGTGATTTTGATTCTTCTAAATTAAAATTGAGAGCTATTATGGCAGTTACTTGGAATGTATATGTATATGGGGAAATTGCTAGAGAGGAGCAATGTACCCACTCAAAACTCATCCTCAAAGGTGCATTTTACATGTAGGATTTTTATTGCATAATGCAACTCTTTGAGATCATCTTTAAAATAATGACTGGAAGAGAAAAAACTTCATTCCACCATGAAGACAGTTTTCATTTATTTAAAATAGTAAATATGGTTTATGACCAGCGAGTTAAAAAGAAAAAAGAAAAAGTAATAAAAGTATGCAAAAGTCATACAATTAGAAATAAAAGCCTAAAAACCTAAATAGAAAAGATAAAAGTAATGATAAAATTAGAGAGTAAAGAGATTACAAAATATCTATACTTATTACTACGAAGATCATAGTGGTAAAGCCAGTATTTTCATTCTGTTTTGGTAGTGGCTGGTAAAAACTTAACTATTCTATTCATGACAGTTAAATTCTGACCATGAAAGAAGGATCTAACTCAAGGTGCAATTGAATTTTACTAATCAGGGGTGTTAAAGGAATAGAGATGATAGATGTTATCATCTCAGGAACAATAGAAGGAAATATGGGCAAGAGCTTCAGACTCATTCAAATGACAAGGACTGATTCTTGGTACAAAAGGAACTCTTCCACCTTCCAGTGTCAGTATAAGGAAAAAGTTGAGCCTGACCAGGCACAAAGCTCTGTGGTATTTTGCACAGGTGAGATTAAAATGATGTGTGAAGGCACAAATGAGTTCCAGTTAAGAACTGGCTAGTAAGAATATCCCAGATCCATCTGCAAAAATGTGCTTGAGGCACAGCAAAAGACCTGGAAGACAGCATGCAAAAAGGAATGAATTGCATGGGTTTAGGGATGTTATAGAAGCACACCTATGAATTGGAAAGCATCTTTGAAACTGATTTAGCTTTAAACAGCTTTATGGCTGCCAAGATTATCTACTGACTTCTGCAATAACAAAAATCATAACATTGCCTTGACTCTCATTTCTCTTAAAGAAGACAGTTATAGCTCTTAATGCCAGGAGGTGATCTTCACAGTTTTGACAGCTGAAGAAAATAAATTGGACACCTCTTTTGCTTTTTTGCATTAACTGGGTACAGCCAACATGCTTAAGGCCCTGTCCCACTGCACTTACAGATGCAAAGAGGATGTAAAACGTTAAAAAAAGCTTGCCATCCGTTGGAAAACGCTATGCATCCGTTGTGTACTCATTGCATACGTGTTTCATATGCTCTATCCCGCGAGCATCCGTCCAATGAGATTTCATCTGCGCAAGAAGTTTTGAGCTGCACAAAACTTTGTGAACGGATGAACTTTCCGCCGCGTATGATGTACATCTGCGACATATGGGCAACAAATGTTCTATGTCCGTTATCCGTTAAACGTCCACTGTATCCTCCCTGCATCCTCTGGCCATCTCCTCAACTCACATCCGCTGCAGCTGAAAACGGAAAGAGGGAGGAAAGAAAAGGTACACGGAATGTCTACACAGCGTTAGTAGCACGGAAATAGAAAGGATGCGCAGTGAATGGTTTGCATCCAATATACATCCGCTAGGCTTCCTATGAACATCCGTTTAACATCCCCGCTACATACTACCCACATCCGTTCTTTTCCATTCTTTTCCGTTCTGTTTATGCAAATTTTAACCACTTTTTGGAGCGGACGACAACGGATGGAGCCACCCCCGATATTTTGCTCGTCCGCTGTGTCCTTTATGCATACGTTTTGCGTCCGTTGGCCAGTGGGACCTAGCCTTTAGTCAGTGATTGAAGGAACTTAATAAGATCACACCTCTAGTATTTTAGGGTGTATTTATTTAAATATTTCTTTTCAAAATACAAAAGGATAGATATTTTCAATACTTTCAATATTATATTAATGGCAAATAAGGATAAATTATTAGATAAAATGCTGTTTGGATCCTGCACATATTATTCTGGACAGATATTTTATGGTGAAGAAGATGGGGAAAGAGTAGCAATGCAATTAAAGGGAGGAAGGGGAATGGAAATTTGGGTGAATTAGTACTGTGGAAGAAACAGGTAAGCTAACTGGGCATGCATAGGGCACCCAAAATAAGGGAAAGGAAGAAGCAGAAGGTCAGGCCTGCAGATACACAAGTTTTGTAGAGGAAGGGAAAGAAAGGAATGAGATGAATAGCTGTGTCAATTTGCTGGCCCTCTACTAATTTCTTAATTTTTGTCAGGCATTCCAGGACACCTTGTCTCCTGGAATTGAAGAACTAGAAAGAGAGATCTGTGTATTCTCAGTGCCAGTTTTTGGAATCAGCCATCCAGCTGATTTATTACATCCTCATGAGATATGTGATCACTTGAGCCTGAAAGAGGCAACAGCTTCATTACATTCTAGCATGAAATCAGAGGCATTGGTCAGTTTCTTCCACCAGCATGATAGGGGCACTGAAGGAAAAATAATAGTGAGGTTTCAATAGGACTATATGAGATGATTTTCCATCAAACAAATTCAATCAATTAACCCTCTCATCGTTTTGAAGTACCAAATTGAATTGGGTATTTTGAACTGCTTTACAGACAATTGAAGAATATTTGGAAATATATGGACTTATTTTTTTTTCTGTTATGTATGACCTGAGATATAGTTGAATAGAATATTAGAATTAGTAACATGGCTAACCAGTGAGAATTATATTCTCCATAAATTCTGCCAATCTGAGCACTTGTGAAAGTGCTGTTCTGTTTGTTTCGTACATTTCTTTTAGGGTTTGTTGAGCCAGACAAACTCAGATTTATTGCATTGTTATTTGTTGTTCTTCATCAGAGAGAAATTGCTGACAGTGACAGGTTAGTTTTCACATCTGTAAAAGGTAAGTTGGGAACAAATTTCCATCCTGGGAAGACAATCTTGGCTCCAATTTAACTTCTTTATCTGTGATAATAACACAGAATCAAAAGACAAGACCGTAAAGGTCATCTTATCCAATCCCCTCATAATGCAAGATCTTTTAGAGATCTTGGATGGCAGATAACCATCCAATCTGTTTGAAGATTTTAATAAAGGAGAACTCAACTCATTATATATATTCTATTCTGCTGACAGTTTGTGCCGTCAGAAAGTCCGTTGTAATGTCTAGCTTGTACTTTTAACCCGTTGATTTTGATCCCGTTGATTTTGATCTAATTAGTCATTAGAGACTAATTATATCTATCTCAGATATTTGAAGATGTTGTTGGGTGACTTCAACCTTCATGTTTTGGGGACTGGGTTAGGAAAGACTGAGGTTTTCTGGCTTCCCTGATAACCATAGACTTTTCTTAGGTAATCCCCAGTTTGATACATGTGGATGGGCATATTTTGGACCTTGTCTTTTTCTCAGAACAATTGTGCTGAGATTGTGGATATGGAGGGCAAATCCATTGCCATGTCAAATCATTTCCCGCTTCAGATAACATGAATGGTGATGAATTCAATGCAGATGAATTCTGGAAAGGACCTTGCCAAATTCTTAGCAATCTTATAATGAACCTATTGAGTCTCTGGTGGCCTTGTGGCATCAGGAAGCAATCTGGGTTCTTATCACCATTGTTCTTTAATGGCCAATGTGCATCAATCCCTGATAATTATTTGCCCCAGGTTGGAGAGAAGATGCTGTCAATATTGATAGTCTGTCAAGATTTGAATTGGATGAAACAATTTATCAGGGTATTCTGATTGCTCTGGTGTTATCTCTGTGTATTACCATGGGATTGGGTTTGTTTGTTTTGCTTTGCCCTTTTCTGAAAAGATCATATTAAAAAGCCCAAGAACATACACAGAATATTTCTACCTCCAGACTCACGAGCTCAAGTTCCCTCACACTTTTGGCACTGAGTGTCAATACCTTTTTTTATATTGTGATGACCAAAACTGGCTGTAGTATTCCAAGTGTGGTTATACTAAGTATTTGTAAAATGGTACTAATACTTCACGTGATTTTACTTGTATCTCTGTATTAATTCAGCCTTAGATTGTATTGATTTTTTGGCTGCTGCTGCACATTGTTGGTTCATATTTAAGTGGCCTCTCAAGATCCCTCTCACAATTACTGCTATTGAGCAATGTTCTGTCCAATCTTTATCTGTACAGATGATTTTTCTTGCCTAAATGTAAAACCTTATTATGAATTTCATTTTGTAGGTTGGGTCTGTCAAGATCTTTTTGTTTCATTTTGTAGGTTCAAGTCTGTCAAGATCTTTTTGGATCTTTAGCTTGACTTCTGAGGTGTTAGCTATTCCTGCCAGCTTAGTGGCATCTGCAAATGTGATGAACTCCCCTTCTATTCTCTCATTTAGATCATTTATGAAGTTATTGAAGAGTACTGGGCCCAAAACGGAATCTTGAGGTACTCCACTGTCCAACTCCCTCCTTATGGATTTAGCTCCGTTGAGGACTACTTCTTGAGTGTGTTACAAATCCATCTGGTGGTGATGCTCTCTATCCCATACTTTCTAGCTTACTGAGAACTAGGTTGTGTCTACTTTGTCAAATGCCTTACTGAAATCTAAGTATACCATATCCACTGCATTTTGCTCATCCACTAATTCAAATCACTTTGTCAAAGAATGAAATAAAATTTGTTTGGTATGATCTGTTTTTGACAAACCCATGTTGGCTTCTGGTCACAATTCTGTTTGCTTGTAGGTGTTCACAGATTTGTTGCTTGATTATCTCTTCCAAGATCTTTCCAGGTATTGATGTCAGGCTGATTGGTCTGTAATTGCCTGGATCTGGTTTTTTCCCTCTTTTTTGAGAATGGAAACCACATTGGCTCTTTTCCAGTCCTCAGGTAGTTCCCCAGTGCTTCAAGAACTTTGAAAGGCATGTGTCACTGGTTCAGGAATCGCATCTGCCAGTTTCCTCAGAATTTTGAGCTGTAATCCATCAAAAGCTGATGATTTGAATTCATATAGTGTTGATAAGGTCTTACCTTATTTTTACATATTTTAATTTGAGTCTGAGCCTGTGTTTTACAGTTCTGTTTTTGGTAAATTGGAGTGTATTATCTTTTTGTGTGAAGACAAATGAAAATACCGAGTTAAGCTGTTCAGCTGTCTTTGTACTGGTTGTTACTTCCTTTGCAAATATTTGAAGATATTCATTGCAAATCTTACTTCGTTAGCTTTCCTAACTTTTCTAACTTCATTTTCTGCCTTAGTTATGTGTTGCTCTTTCGATTTTTTGTACTTATCCTTTTTTTTCTTTTAATTGGTCAGAGAATTCTTTGTGCAACCATACTGTTTTTTTTCTTGGTTTTCTTGTTTTTCTTTTTCAGAGGTATTGAGCTGCAGTGGATTTTTCTAATCATATTTTTCAAAGTTTTCAAAGCTTCCTGAGTTGATTTCTTCTTTCTTCAAATACTTTCATCCATGGGATCTTTCCCAAAATCTAAGACACTAATTTATGATCTGTTGCTTGTCATGGTATTATATTGAATTCTAATATGACATGGTCATACTTCCCCAAAGTTTCTGCAACTTCAATGCCCTCTGTCACTTCTTCTCTGTTAGTAAGAATAAGGTCCAGAATGAGTATGAGAATAAACATGACAATGAATATTGGGAAAACATGTTGTGTAACAAATAATTAAGAGAGTTCCAAATTGTACAAAGATCTCTCTGATAAACTGAAAAACAAAAAGGACAAGTACAAAAACTGGAAAGAGGGACACATAACTAAGGCAGAATGCCAGCAGATAGTCCGAATCTGCAAAAATGAAGTCAGGAAAGCAAAGGCTCAGAATGAACAAAGTCTTGCAACAAAGTCAAGGATAATTTTAAAAAGTTTATTTATAAACATATAAATAAGAAAAAAAGTCAAGGAAACAGTTTATTTACTAAAGAGAGAAGATGGCAAGGAAGTAACAGGCAGTAGACAGAAAGCAGAGCTGCTTAACTCATTATGTGCATCAGTCTTCAGGCAAAAAGAAACTAATAGTCCAACTTACCAAAAGCAGAACATAAAAGACAGCTAGGAATGCAAATTACAATAAGCAAAAATAAGGTAAGAGAACACCTGTCAGCTTTAAATAAATTCAAATCACTTGGTCCTAACAGATTACATCCCAGAAATCTGAAGGAACTGGCAGATGTGATCTCAGAACCATTGTCACATATCTTTTCAAAGTCCTGGAGCACTGGGAAACTACCTGAGGACTGGAAAAGAGCTGACATGGTTGCTATTTTCAAAAAAGGGGAGAAAAACAGACTGAGGAAATCAAAGACCAATCAGCCTAAAATCAATATCTGGGAAGATACTGGAAAAATATAATCAAAAAACAGATCTTAGGGCAGGGTACAAAATGTACTTGTTTAAAAAAGCAGGCCCATTACTACCCAAATTATTATATTTCTTGAGCTGTCCAGTAGTCCAGTAGTTTCACTATAAAATCCATGGTGATCTCCTTCCAACACTTGTGATTTTGCCACGGCTGATGGAGTCCCAGAATCTTCCCCAGACTCTTCTTAGCAAATGCACAAAAAGGGCAGCTGGCCAAGTGGTATGGTATTCAATGGTATTCTTTAAGGATTGCCACCAGAATTGGCATTTCACAAGGTGTAGGAGTTTTATAAAGCCAAAGTGTCCCAGTTTTTTTGAATCATTGCTTCTTTGCAAGACCGCAGTTCATTGGCTCTCTGGAATCTAGAGCTGAGCTTCCACCCAAGCTAAACCATCGTATAAACTTTTGCCTCTGAACCATTCATCCTCCTTTAATGCCACTTTCAATGCTGCAAGCAATTCATCTGCCATCTGTGGAATTAGTTTTTCCTGTCTCCTACTGATCACTAGATGCTGGGAAGGGATGATCGGTCTCTTGACTTTAGTTTTAAAGCTGTTATATTGGGGTAACCTCAAAAGGGTGTCAGCTAGGAATTTCCTTCCCTTGGGAGATATCACAATGTGAAATTGAAGCAATTGAACCCACCAGACTTGTTTTGGGAACTTTCCCTGGGAACTTCAAAGCCGCCAGGAATAAACTGCATTTGGGTAGAATTTCTGTAATTAAGATGAATATCTTACCAAAGATGCCCCCCCCCCAATATCAATACTTGCAACTGATACTCTGTTTAAACAATGGCAGATGGATAGTTCTAAGTTTATATGGCAAGGAAAAAAACAAGAATTAGATATAAAGTACTATAAGATGCTAAGGAAAGAGAGGTTTGGGTTTACCAGATTTGAAATTATATTTCTGTGCTTGTTTGATCTGGCTAAAAGAGTGGATGAACTTTCATAATAAGAGGCTACTTGAACTAAAAGGTCATGAATTAAGATTTAGATGGCATGATTACTTATGGTATGACAAGGTTAAAAAAAATGTTGATTTTAGCAACCACTTTGTTAAATGTGCCATTCTAAGAGTTTGGAATAAATATCAAACAAGGTATAGCGCTTTTTAATTGCATCTTTATTAAACTACATGACACATGGTGTCAGAAGTATCTGAATCCATGCTTTCTCAATATAATTGATGCATATCAGTTGGTCCTGATATGGTCCTGGAAGCCAAGTATTTGAAGCAAGAAAATCAGCATTATGGCAGCTGCTAATAACATACCACTGCCTGAGGCCATGAGGGTGAGAGGAGATGGTAGCAGCAACTGGGACAAGTTCAGGGCTGAGTTTGAGGATAATTCTTTAGCCACAGCCTTAAATGACAAGTCGGCAGCAGTATAAGCTGCCATGCTGAGGAGATTGATGGGCAGCGAATCCCTCCATGTCTACAAGTACAATTTATCTCTTACTGGGGAGCAAAAGAGTGATACCAAGGCTATCCTAGATGCCTTGGAAATCTTTTTCAGACCTCTTTAAAATGTCATATATGAAACATATATATTTGGCAGCTGAAAACAAGAAGAAAGTGAAGCAATAGATAGTTTCATCACATGGCTAAGAGAAAAAGCTGCAAGCTGTGATTATGGCTCTCTGTGAGATGAACTTATGTGTGATAAAATAGTTTCGGGTATCACCAACAAAAGTACACAACGCAGCTTCTTGAGGAAACATAATTTAAGTTTCCAAGCAGCAATTGAGATGTGTCTGTCGTACCACAGAATTTACAGACAAACAGCTGAGAGCTCTAGAGCAGGATAAACAGATTGACTGTGTTAATGCAGCTTCTAAACAACAGCTAAGCATGATGAACCACCATCACAAGTGCCTAAAACTCAGCTTTACAACTCATCCAGAAACAACCCAGTATCATGTAAGTACTGTGGCAGTGTGCATGTACAAGAGAGAGAGTAGTGTCATGCCCCTGTCAGAGTCTGAATCCGAGGAGGAAGATTAACAGCTGACAGGGAGTGGGAGTGTGGCTCCGTTGGCTGTGGAGGAAACTGGGGAAGGGCAAAGTCCAGCTGGACAGAGCAGAGGAGAGATAGAACAAGGGAGAGGAAGTTCAGAGGAAGATCCAGGTCCACCCCCTCTTCATCCTAGGGCACGCAGGGAGGAACAGAGAAGAGAGCAGCATGGATTGTTTGGCTTACAGGGGAGGAAAGAGCCCTGATTCCCTTCATTAGCCACACCTGGGAATGAGAGTTTAAAAGAAATGCATGCTGAGTGCAGCAGCTGCTGGGGGAAAACGTGAGTTTATCTTGTATTGTCTTTGCTTATCTGTGTTCCTGGCATCTGCACAACCATGTGAAGTTATTGCCATTCCTTCACATCTGGAATTCTTTCTCCTGCTCTGCCAGACTAATTATCTCATCTTGCCTTGATTGGACTTATAGTTTTTGTTGACCACGTTTTGGACTTGATTCTTTGCAGCCAAAGTCTGTTCCGGAATGTGTTTTTCTCTAGCCAGAAGGTAACCAGGACATTGGGGGCAAAGTTGAAGCTAATAAAGGGACTCCTACTGATTATCTGACTGTGTTGTCTTTGTGCCATGCCCCGGGTCATCACAGAGCAGTGTCCTGCATATGGAAAAATCTGCAGAGTGTGTGGGAGGCAAAATCACTTTGCAGGAGTGTGTCTGTCACATAAAATGGAAGTGAGGAAGCTACACACATCTTTTTTCCACCCTGATGTGGTTTATATAAAAGAATGCATTGATGCAGTACACTCTAAGAGAAAAAAATGGTTCATCAGTCTCAGATTTAACAATATAATTCAACCCTGTCAGCTAGACTTGGGTGCAACATATGATGTTATGAGTTTAAAGGATAAAATAAAACTGTTACCTGAGATACCTTTTCAGCCTAGTAGTATGAAACTGACGTTATATTCAAGGGAAATAATAGATTCATTTGTCCTATTTCAAACAGAATGCAGCACGCAGGGGGTATTTATGAACTTGAATTTGAGATTGTGGAAGCCAATCAGAAACCACTATTGTCAGGATCAACATGTGAGCCTTTGGGGTTGATGCAGTTCACCATTCTGGCTGAGTTACACTGTCAGGGTTCTGACAGATACCCTAATTAAATCATAAGCCTCAAGCTAAGTTTCAAAAGAAATCCAATTATTTATTAGGACCTTCATCCTGGCATGGACCAGGTGGAACCAACTTTGACCTCAGTTAATTTGCGCTTTGCTTCTGACCGTTTCCCCCTCCCTCCAGTATGTGTCATTAGTCACATTCCCTGACAAAGCAATTTTGTGGGTTGTAAAAGACACTCCCTCTGGCCACTGTGGGCTTCCATGGAGATGACCTCGGCCTATCAGTTGGAATGTGCCTTGTTTTGACTGAGATACCAGCTCCTTGATGCAGCTGTGAAGTTCGCTTTCCCATCCCCCTTACCTATGGCAACTTGAGAACAGGTCAGGGATGCTTTGCGAGTTGACATACAATGTTGCAATTCATTTCTCAAAACCACTGGCAAGGCCACTGACAAAACAGCAAATCCTCCAGATCGAGAAGGTGATGTTTGAGAACACCATAACATCTGTTGCAGGAGAGGTTCACTTTGAACTTGACTCCAGTACAAAGTGTCTCACGTAATGTCCCTATAGCCATTAAGCAACAGATCAAAGCGCAACTGGACAAGTATGAAGTGGAAGGACATATTATTTCAGTATCTCAGCTTACAAATTGGATAAACAACATGGTCCTTGTTGATGACAGAGATGCCTTTTTACAGTGTAAACTGGATGAAAAGAGTAGCTACATGACCACATTCTGGATTTCACAGGGCAGAAAGAGATGGCTCAAATTACCTTTTGGAGTTTGTGGGCTCAGTGGAATTGAGCCAATAGCTGATGATATTCTCATAGTTGCCTGTGGTGAAACAGATGAAGAAACTGAGCACAACCATGATGAGAAGCTAATAGTGCTATTAGATCTGTGTAGGCAGATGAGTGTTGTGACCCACCAGAATCAGGCAATGAGGAGGTTGGGGAGCAACTTGAGCCAGTACTGGAATCTGGGGAAGGCTCTGATGGATGCTTTGTGTCAGACACAGTAAAAGAACCAAGGACCGTCCAACATTTCCCAGCCACCAGAGAGGCAGCTGCCTTTGGAGACTAAGATAAGTGGGGAGGAGGAATAGCTGGGGCCTGTTCCAGATGCATGTATGTGCAGAGCTGTTAGGAGAGGGGAACAACAGAGGTCAGGGAGTTGACTCAAAAAACAAAGCACACATGGATGCTGAATGGCTCCTCCCTGGCTGGGGGAATAAATAGAAGGAAAGGGGAGTGATGGTTGTAGGAGACAAGAGTTCGGAATTCTGTAGATTTGGCTCATCATGTTTCATGCCTCAGAAACTGCTTGACAAAACTTAATTTGCAGCTTTACCTCTGGGAGCTCATGGACTAGCAATTATCTTAAGGAACCGATAAGACCTGTTACTGCATTTAATTTTTGAAGGACTATTGCCTGGACTTTTCATTGTGTGAATGCTATTAATTCACAGGAGATAAATAAAGAGGGGTTTTTCGGGACAAGGAGTCTGTTTCTTGTTTCTGCTAAGGCTGGGTCAGAACAGTGATTCTAAGGCACAGTGTAATGAAATTGCAGTTTAAGGTGCAAGAAGTCTGCTTCCATGGACATATCCTTTCCTCATGAGGCTTCAAAGCTGATCCAAATAAGATTATTACCATTGGTGGACATGCCACCGCCTACTAATGCCAAATCCTTGCAGAGATTTATCGGTTTGGTTACATACTTAGCAAATTTCTGTCTGAGGTGTGTCAGCCATTGAAACACCTTCTGGACAAAGATGTGGTTTGGCACTGGCTTCCCAAGCATGACCAGGTAGTACAGGAGATAAAAAGCTTGGTCACCATTGCTCCAGTGTTCAAATATTGGTCCTTTAGAGATAAAATCAATGTATAAAATGGGATCTTGTACAAGGGTCCAAGAGTCATAGTGCCAAAGTCACTGTGAGTAGAGATGCTGTTGCACATACACTCAAGCCACATTGGGGGTGAGGCATGCTGTAGACAAGCCTGTGACACTCTTTACTGGCCTAACATACAAGGCAAAATCAAGGAGTTTGTTAGCAATTGTTCCACCTGCAATGAATATGCACATGCGCAACAAAAAGAAACCATGATGTCACACAAGGTACTATCACATCTTGGTAGATTGTCAGTATGGATTTATTCAACTATGCAGGAAAAGAATACCTGATATTAGTTGATCATTACTCTGACTTTTGGGAAATTGAACTCCTTCCTGATTGTTCAGCTAAGACTACTATTAAAAGATGCAAGGCTCAGTTTGCATGTCATGACCAACCAGATAAAGTGATCTCGGATAATGGTCCTCAGTTTACAAGCCCATAATTTAGGAAATTTGCCACTGAGTGGGAGTTTGAGCATGTGACTACTTCACCACATCATCCACAAGCTAATGGCAAAGCTGAATCAGCTATGAAGATTGCTAAGAATCTCTGCAGGAAAGCTTATAGTGAAGGTAGAGACCCATGGAAAGCCATTCTACATTGGAGAAATACCCCAACTGAGGGCATGGACAGTAGTCCTGCACAGAGATTTATGTCAAGGAGACTAAACACATCCTTACCAGTGGCAAATAAGCTTCTTGAACCCCCTGTGATACAAGGGATCACAGAAGAATTTACGGCTGAAGACATAAGTGGTCAAGGTAAGACAAATCAGCCAGAGATTTGCCAGAATTGAAGATTGGGGAACAAATCTGTATGAGACCGCTGCCTGGAGATCAAACAGGCCACTGGAAAATGGGTAGCTGTTTACAACAAGTGGCAACATGCTCCTAGAGCATGTTGAGGGAACTCTATTGTTGCAGTTGTGTGGATTTGCATGTGTCAGCATTCCAATTAACAACCCCCAGAAAAGAAGACTCCGGGCTATCATTTCCATTTTATTAGACATGTCATATTGGCACATCTGGGGAAACCCAAACCTGAGACTTCCGGATTTTCCCTCACCCAAAAGAAAGTCAAAATCCACCCCCTGCACCCACAAGTCCATCACCTGGTCAAATCATGTCTTCATCCCAACTGGAGACTACCCCCAGTCACTCCCCTCCAGGTGCAGGAAAAATGTCCTTGATTCCCAGAGAAAGGAATGTTGTTGTGGCTAATCTTCCACCACTCCTTGCAATCCTCCCTCCCAATTTCCCAGGCACTAAATGTGGCAGCCTCGAAGCTCCTAAGAAAAATATGGCTTCCAAGTCTGACAGGGCGGATGAGCAGCCAAATTTTCCATATTCAGTTGACAGGCCAGATGCATCTGCTGTAACCACACCACATTTACCCACTGACAATAAGGAATGCATAGTGATGATGCCTCAGACCAATGTTAATGACAGTCCTAAGCGAGCCAGCATACTTGACAGCAGTCAGACGCTGGACGCTCCAGTAAGTGGCGTGAAGAGCCCAGCGGCCTCAGTGAGGTCAGAGAAGCTCTTAGTGCAAAGAGTGTCATCCTACACAAGAGAGTCTGTCTTCATCCATAGTGGCAGATGTCCACAACCATCCGATAGACTTAATCTGTAGAAAGTGTTGGTACTGGTTCTCATCCAAATTTTTACAACGTGTGTGTTGTTAACACAAAAAGGGGAAGATGTTACAGGTATTATGTCTGCCTTGTATGCTTTATTCCTCTCCAGCAATCATCTTCATTGTTTTGTGATGCATTTCCTTCTTCTCTAGGATGTACTTCTATCTGCTTCTGAGGCACTCCTGTTCCATGTGTGTGTATGTGTGTGTGTGCATTCTCAATGATGGCTTGTATAGCATTTTTTAACTGCATCTTTATTAAACTACATTAAACAAATGAAGGTTATCTATGAAGATGCCTCTTTGGATGTCCCCCCAGGAAGCTTTTTTCAGAAAAGAAATGGTGGCAAAGCCAGACTGGTGGACTTGCTGTAAAATAATATATTTTAATTTTGGTGATCCTAAAAAGGTAAAGGTTCCCCCGCACATGCATGCCAGTTGTTAGCTCTAGAGGTGGTACTCATCTCCATTTCTAAGCCAAAAAGCCAGAGCTGTTTGAAGACGTCGCCATGGTCATGTGGCCGGCATAACTAAATGCTGAAGGCACACGGAGTGCTGTTACCTTCCCACCAAAGTGGTCCCTATTTTTCTCCTTGCATTTTTACATGCTTTTGAACTGCTAGGTTGGCAGAATTTAGGACAAGTAGCAGGAGCTCACTCCATTATGTGGGGCTAGGGATTCAAACTGCTGAACTGCTGACCTTCTGATCAACAAGCTCAGCATCTTAGCCACTGAGCCACTGCATCCCTGTTGGTGTTCCTATCCTCAAAAATGAATTGGAAATCCTGTGTGGTAGTGATGAACATATTATATATAAGGTCTATAATTTGTTATTGAATTTGAATTTGGAAAGTGAATATGTAAAGCATTGTATGATTCAGTGGGCAAGGAACTTTGGATATACAGTAATGCTTGAACAATGGGAAAATATGTGGATGAAAGGTTTAAAATGTACACTTAATTACAATTTAAAAGAAAGTTTTTATAGGATGCTGTATCATTGGAATTTTAACACCAGACAAGTTATCAAGAATGTATAAAGATATTTCAAATGAATGTTGGAAATGTAAAGAATAGACTTTTTATCATTTACGGTGGACATGTGATAAAGCAAAAAATATTCAGTCAGATTCATATATAATACAGAAGATTCTTAAAGTCGGTATAAAGATAAAACCAGAAACTTTTGTTTTGGATTTAATGGAAAGAAACTTGGGAAAAAATTATAACTTTGATGTTATGTATGTTGATGGCAACTAGATTACAAAGGACACTTTGCCATGGTGCTGCACATGCCACTGACCCGCCCAGCTGACAGAAAGCCACAGATACATTGAGTTCCCTTATTCGCAGATCCAGTTTCTCTACTAAGCCATTTGGTGCAGCCTGAGTCCAAGAGGGCTACAAGGTTCTTCCTGTGCTCCAAGGAAAGCACCATCATTCTATGGGGATTGTTACCGGTATCATGGGGCATCTTACCATTGGGTCATCATTGGAGTCATTGCCCCTCCCACCTGGTCAAGACTGTCAAAAGTTGTCACACCATTGCCAGGTGATGAGGTGAACTCAATGACCTCCACTCCTAGGACCATCTCTTGAGCTCTCGAGGTTGCTATTCCTGGGTCCTTTGTAGATTCAGAGGTGGCCTTTTGCATTGGCACATTGCTCACAAATGGCAGCTTGATTCCACCCTTTTTCCCATTTGAAACATCTGGTAGAATGGCAGGACAGGCTTTGATCCCTTCCCTGTGGTTTGGCGGTTTCTCTCTTCTCTACCAGAAAAGATCTCCACCACCTGCAATTTTTGCAATCGGAGTGCTGAGTTAAGTCATTTTTGACTTCTTTGGCTAGAATATACCACCCATGGAGGATGTGTTGGGTACCCCTGAAGATGCAGGTGTTATATGTACTTATCCTTTTTTTCCCTTTCAGTTGGTCAGAGAGTTCTTTATGTAACCATAATGTTTTTTTTTCTTGATCTTGTTTTTCCTTTTCAGTGGTATTGAGATGGAGTGGGCTTTTCTAATCATATCTTTTCAGTTTCCCAAGGTTCTTGAGTTGGTTTCCCATTAAACACTTTCATCCATGGTATCCTTCCCAAATTCTTTCTGGGTTTGTTAAAATCAGCTCTTTTAATGTCTAAGACGATGGTTTGATTATGTTTTGTTGCTCATGTCTTCTTTATATTGAATACTAATATGACATGGTCACTCCTCCCCCAAATTCCTGCAACTTCAACCCTCTCTATCACTTCATCTCTGCTAATAATATGGTCCAGTATAACTTTCCCTCAAGTTGCTTCTTTATCTTTAAAGTGAAAAAGTTGTCAGCTAGGTTGGTCATGAACTGTTCAATCTCTCACTTGTTGCTGAGTTTGTCCCCCAGTTGATGTCTTGATATTTGAAATCCCCCATGTATTTCCTATATACATTTGCTAACTGATTAGCAAAAAAATCATTATTTCTTCTGCTTGGTTGAGTGACCTATAGTATACACCTTTGGCAATGACATTCTTTTTTACTTTTATGTTGACAAGTAAGCCTTCTAGCAGGCTTTCATCCTTGCTTTTGTGCATCTCTGTGGAGAGGAAGCAATCACTTAACATATAATTCAATTCCACCTCTTTTATTAAGTCTGTTTCTTTTGAATAATTTGTATCCTTCTATCAGTATATTCCAGTCATTAGTTTCATCCCACCAAGTTAATGTAATGGCAATTATATTATATTTAACCCTGTGTACTTCCAAGTTCATCCTGTTTGTTCCCTAAACCTTGAATTTGAGTATCTAGGCATTTAAGTTATTTGCGGCTGACCCTGGGTCTGCTTCCTACATCTCCTACTTTGCATGTGAGTTTTTCTTCTTTCTCTTCTCTCCCTACCTCTTGTTTGATTTGTTGTCTAGTGGGTTTTGCTTGGAATTAGGTCTTAAAGGTCGTAAAGATTTGTCCTCCTTCCCCCCTTTTTAGTTTAAAGCCCTTCTGATAATGGGAGTCAGTCATTATCTGCATCTCAAAGTGCAAATGGTTCCTGTATTTTGCAATTTTTCTGAACAAGCAGACAAACCTCCAAGTGGACTCAATGACTCTCTAAAAGAATGCAAATAACCAGCTGTCTGCAAGGAATATACTTCCATTTCCCAGTAATAAAGTCAGAGCTAAACAAACTTCTTGGATGAGAAGTGAAACATCTTCAAAAAAATACAAGAAAGTTCAGTTGCCTCTTGAAAAAGCACCTCCACCCTGGATGACTGAGAATCTCCATAGACATTTAGCTATGCACTTTGGGATGAACATCCTTTGAATGGTGTGGGAATAGGAATGGATTTCCAGAAAATTGCTGAGTATAGGAACTATTTGTGCTTCAGTTTGAGATGCAGACAACACAGACTCATCCCCAACAACATAATCTAGGAATCCAAGGTTCTGTGGATGACACCAATTCATACATTCCTCATTGGATGTTGGCCTCTTATTGAAAGAATAGATAAATAGAAGACAGCACTTGTGCTCTTAACTCCTTAACTTTCTTCCCTAGCTGCTCATAATCTTTTGTTATAGTTTTCAGGTTTATTGTCCTGTCATTCATTCCCATGTATAGAAAAAGAAAAGAGTAGTAATCTGTGGGGTTTATTATTTTAGTAAGGTTCTCAATCACATCTTTGATTTTTCTCCAGGGACATAACGTACCTTCCCAGATTGAATGTTGAGTCTGCAGACTACAGATTCTGTTCCCCCAGGAATTGAATCTCCTATCATTAATACCTGTCTTTTTTTCCTCGGGAAATCTTGGATACTTTTCTTCCTATCAGAGGAATGTCAGGTGGTGCCTCTTTTCTATGAACACTTGATGATACCTCTTTTGGTGTCTGCATACTTTCTTTCAGGGGGAGGCTATGAAAACAATTGTTCAACTCCAGAGCATCTTCATTGGGAGTGGGCTGGTATAGATAACAGAGGCATTGCTCTTGGTTGTTGTTTTCCTCTAGTTTTCCATCAATCTTCTTTAAGTCCATATATAGGGTAAAAAAATAAAAATAAAAAACCCCAAAATAAACAACTGTTTCTTTATTATTGTTATTCAGTCAGTGGTAGTTCCTTTCACTGATCTCTCCAGATTTCACCAAGTCTAAATCATTGTTTCAAAATCTAAAATGTATGCCACTTCACAGTCATTGTATATAGTAATCCTTTGTGTTCAAAGAACACATGCTATTGTGCAGTTCCATCTGTGCACATGGAGTGGTCCGCTTGTGTAGTTGACCTCAAAGTCTCTTCCCAAGACTCCAGGTCATTGTAGAGTAACTGGCAAAACATGTCAGTCATCCATTCTGATAAGATCCCACTCATCTCCTCTGGGCTCTGCTAATTAGGGACTCTGCTAATCAGGAACTGTATAGACTGACTATAGATTTCTATAAGGATGCTGTCATTCTGGTGGGAGGGGGGTGGTTTTGGGGGAAATCTCTGTATGGAGTTTCTATTTCCTGCTTTGCTTGTAACTTTCAGGGCCCTGGGAGTGGGAAAGGAATGTGCTTCAAGCCAGGTGCCTTATCTCGTCTCAGGAGAAGAGCAGCAGTGTTGCCTTGGAGACCAGCAATTAGCACTCCTCAGCCTGAGTTTCTCATAGTATCTTTCTTTGCACCTCAAGATTGGCTTGACAATGTAGTGGAGGAGCTCTGTCAGGGGCTCTGTCTGTTTGGGAAGAGTTCTATCTCACTGGTTTAATTTACTGTTTTGAGTGGGAAACTTAGTTCCTGTCTACATCTCTTGCTATCAGAATCTTCCAATAAAGGTTTCCTTTTGAAATGACTTTTGTTTCAAGAATTCTGCTTTTTTGAGAGGATTGGCAAAGCAGGACCTTACTGATGTTTCCATCAGTCCTCTTCTTTAGGTTCATATAAAAAACAAACAAAAGGAAATCAATCACGCTAACATCAATACCTGGGAAGATACTGGAAGATAATCAAAAAATAAACCTGCAAACAACTAGAAATGAGGAAAGTAATATGTAGGAGTCAGCACTGGTTTGTTAAAAATAGATCATGCCAAACCAATCTTATTTCAGAACCCTGGTATTTGTTCCAGATATCTTTTAATGAACAGATTAGATACCTCAGGTTGTCCTTGTCTTCTATCTTCAGCAATGGCAATCCAAAGATTAATTCATAAGCCGATAGTCCTTACATCAGTTCTAATCCTTAATAGAGCTAAGAGCAATACTTAATTAGCTCTTCTTCCATCCAAACTTTCCCAAAGGCGTGTATTACTCCAAAACAGTATTTAGTGTATATATATATATATATATATATATATATGTTTTCTTAGGTTTTCGCGGGTACTTACATGTGTGCTGTTTAGCTTCCTTCGGGTATTATCCCACGTCATTGTAGTTCTGTTAAAGTTGTAGCAAAGTTTCAGCAGAATCTCATCCTGATGATGGCAGATGAGATTCTGCTGAAACGTTGCTACAACTTTAACAGAACTACAATGACGTGGGATAATACCCGAAGGAAGCTAAACAGCATATATATATATACATACATACATACATACATACATACATACATACATACATACATATATATTTACTACTTAGCTGTTATCTTTCCAATGCTTGCTTTAAGCCCACAATTTACAGGGTTGAGCTGACCAATCTGAAGGTAATTTCCCACTTTCCTGTACCCAGATCCCTCCTATAATAACCTATCCATTATGACTCTTTCCTTCCCTCCTACTAGACGATCCATCTATATACACATATATCCCGTTCCTCAGGAAACACGTCTTCCCTTACTTTTGGTTTGTAGGTCCGTTATGGAACTACAGTCATGTTCAACTTCTGCTTTTCTTATCAGATGCCATGTTGAGGGAAAAATGTAACACAGTAAACTTATTGTGAATCTCACATTTAGATTTAAATGTGGTAAAGCACATAGGCTTACCAATCAGCATTGAGCCAACAATTCTGGAATACTTTTGTGTCAGGAAGATAATCACTTCTGGGGCAACACATCAAAGAAGCAACAGGATAGCTGAGAAGCCTCCCCTTCCCATTGTTCCATCAAACCTGGCAGCGTAAAAATAATTCATACAAAACTTTTTCTTTCAGAGAACTAAAACAGCCCTCAAAACATAAAATAAGAGGAAAATTGCCATTACACTTTCCTGAAAAAAACAACAACTGAGATTTCTCCCCAATGTAACTTATGCTGAGGAGACAATTGCTTAGGTGCTGCCAGCAATTTTCTTTGACAACATATCCAGAAGTGGCTTGCCAAAGCCTCCCTTCTAGAGCTGAGGAGAAAAAATCACCAGCTCAAAATCACTCAGCAAAGCCCTCATGGCAAAAACAGGATTGTAACTCACAGTTCTCCAGTTTTACAGCCTCTGCCCAGAGCCTCTGGACCAAATTGGTTCTCTGTAAAGGTCTTCCTTCCCCTCCTTGGCTCCAAGGAAAAGGAAAACAACTTGAGCACATCCATTAAGCAGGAACTAATCATCACTTTTGCAGTAGCAAGGAGTCCCCAAAACACCTATTTTATCAGATGTTAAATAAAACTTCATAGGATTGTTCTTTTGACTAGAATGCCCTCAAATGTATTAGGACAAATCCAGACTAAAATGCACTGGAAAATCACTGTAATTTGACATACACACATACAAAATAGAATATTCGATTCAATCTTTATCAATCAGCCCTTGGGCCATATCCAAGTGCAGAATTCCAGAAACAAATTATTACTAAAATTTGATAAAAGCAATTTAAAATAGAATTGGATAAAATACAATTTTAAAGGATATTGGAATAAATACAATTTAAAATGAAATTGGAATAAAATACAGTATAAAATGGAATTGGGGGATTGTCTTTAGAGATAGAGCAGACTCCCTCCCAGTCGTTTCCAGGCTGGTTTAAAGGCCATTGTGCCCTGAGGATGAACTATTATTTGCCTAGCACCTCAATATTCTCAAAACAACCTTGCAATATCACATTGGCTGCCAGTGGACTGATTAAGTGGGTTGGACTTGGGGAACTGAAATAATTGCTTTGTGCAGTATTTTTCAGATTCCACCTTTCTTTCCTGCAATCACTTTCTGTCAATAAAAGTTCTTTTGATTCAGCCTAACGATTCAAGAGTTTTACTTTCCTGAGGGACAAGCTGTGGCAGGCCCTTACACTATTCATTTCAAACAAATGGTTGTCCAATTTGTTTAGACATTGGCACACTGTTATCACTTTCTCCTTTTTATTACGCTAAACATACCCAATTCCTGTTCTTTAAAAAGACAAATATGCAAATAGAAACTGCCACCTCTTTTTAAAGAAAAGTAGATGTCAGATCTCAAAAGGCCAAAATTATAACTAAGCAGGAAAACATTTTTTTAAAAGGAACAAAAAAACTGCATCACCGCTGCCCCACTTTTTTTTTCATGTCCTGCTTTTCTGTGGCCGAAATTCTTGGGTTAAAAAAACAGAAGTAACAAACGAATTTTTTGAAAAAGATTGCTCAGAAATTTATCCCTCTTCTCTACTCAGTTTACTTTTAATAAAATTGCAATAACACTTACACTTATATACCACTTCACAGTGCTTTACAGCCTCTCTAAGTGGTTTATAGAGTAAGCATATTGCCCCCAACAATCTGGGTCCTCCTTTTAGTGACATCAGAAGGATTGAAGGTTGACTCAGCCTTGAGCCAATGGGAATTGAACTGTCAAAGAAGTAGCCTGCAGTACTGCATTCTAACCACTGCGCCACCATGACAAAATACTGTAGTTATCTCTCATTCTCTCTTTTCAGGAAATCACTTGCATTTTGCCATTAATTCTCCCACATCTTCAAAGACATTTTTGTTCCATGGGATTTTCTCCTTTTTTTCCACTTCATTGTAAACACTTCTTATTGCCCTTTTCACTCACTTCACAATAAAAAAAATCTGCGAATTACTGTTTCTTTGTAAGAAAGGGAATCAAAGTAACTAGTCCCTTTCATAGTCTGGGGTGGTGGATAAATCACCGAGAATAGTGCATCCAGTTTTGGTCACCGCACTATTAAAAAGATGTTGAGACTCTACAAAGAGTGCAGATAAGAGCAACCAAGATGATTATGGGACTGAAGACTGTTAAGCCTGGGTTCCCCAACCAGGGTTAGGGAGACAAGCTAAACAGAATGTGCAGCGTTAGTCAGATAGGCACACAGATAAATGAGTGAGCTAAGCTTGTATGTTTATTAACATACAGTAAAAATAACAGATACGCTTATGCTATCAAGAATATATTTTATTCCAGTATAAGTTTATGGCATAGTCAAATAACAGTCCAATAGTCATATATCATGTTGTCAGTCCATTCAGGGATATTCAGTTAGCAAAGTCCATGTAGAATATCCTATGTCAGTTCACTTACAAATCAGTCCTTTGTTGTCTCTCCCGTTCGAGCAATGCAGTCTTGATTCCAAGCAGTAATCAGGGATCATCAAAGCCAGAGTGTGCAAGCTGTAGACTTACTACTTTTATAGTGTTTTCATAACCACTCCTTTAATTACTTTTTCCACAGTTAAAGCTGCAGACACTTTAACATACATAACTATGATTCATAGTTATTATTTCACCTAAACCAGTTAGGGTAAACAATGTTATCCCTAACAAAGACTAAAACATACAATGAACGGTTGCAGGAACTGGACATTGCTAGTCTAGTTCTAGAACTAGATCTAGATCTAGTTCTAGTCTAGAAGAGAAGGACCAGGGCAGACGTGATAGCAAGTGTTTCAATATTTGAGGGATTGCCACAGAGAGGAGGGGGGTCAAGATATTTTCCAAAGCACTTGAAGGTCAGACAATGAATAATTCAATCTGGACAAGGAGAGATTTAACCTGGAAATAAGGAGAAATTTTCTGACAGTGAGAACAATCAACCAGTGGAACAGCTTGCCTTCAGAAGTTGCAGGAGCTTCATCATTAGAAGCTTTCAAGAAGACGTTGGACTGCAATCTGTCAGAAATGGTGTCGGGTCTCCTGCGTAGGTGGGGGTTTTTTGCACTAGAATGACTTATAAAGTACCTTCCAACTCTATTAATTTTTTAAAAAGGCATTCATACTGTTTAACATTAGCACACTCACACATTTGTCCTTCAACAGACCTTCCACCATAGGCTTTAAACTCATTCTTCTTAGCAATATAATGTTCTACTATTTCTTCACCAGAGTTCTGCAAAGTCACCTTTAGAGATTATAGGTGTGGTCTTACTAAGGCTTTATAGAGTGGTATTAGTACCTCACTTGATCTTCTTTTTATAAAGACTTTTATTTTTAAGACAAACATATACAAGCAAAACATAAAAACATAAAACCATCTTCCATTTTATATACATACAGTGTGTCACTTGTTTACAAATCTTTTGTGCTATCCTTTTGTAGTCATTACTCACAGTTTATATAATTTTTCACATTGTCAAAGTAACATATGCTTATATATTTATCAATTATTAATCATCCATGACTAAACTATTTATTCCATCATTTTATACGAGATATTCCAAATTTTATTTTAAAATTTATATTGTACTTTCATCCAATGGTTATAAATGTCTACATTATATTTTATATCAATCTAATGAACTTCTATTACAAAATTAATCTATTACATTATCATGTCTTTTTGTCCAACCATTGAAAAAACAAATCCCATATCATATAAAATTGCTTGTCTTCTTGCTCTCTAATTTCAAATGTCAATTTACTCATTTCAGCACAGTCCCTAATTTTCTTAATAACTTCTTCCTGCATAGGTATTTTTTCATTTTTCCAATTCTTAGCAAATACAATTCTAGCTGCTGTTAAAACATTTACAATCAAATATTTCAGCTCTTTATTGTATATTTCCCGTATAATTCCCAATAAAAAGATATCTGGTTTAAAGTCAATATGTTGTTTTATTTTCTTTTCCAACCATGTGTGGATTTTAGACCAATATCATTTTGCATCCGAGCATGTCCACCACATATGGTAATATGAACCAGGTATCTGATGACATTTCCAACATTTATCCAATTTGTTCTTAAACATTCTCGCAATTCTCGTCGGGGGTAAGTGCCACCTGTAGCACCTCACTTGATCTTGATCATATCCCTCTGTTAATGCAACTTAGGTTTGCATTGCCTTCTTTGGCTGCCACCAACACTGCTAGCTCATATTTAACTGGTTGTCCACTAAGACTCAAAGATCACTCTCATAGTTACTACTATTAAGCCTGGTTTCAGCCCGTCTATATGTGTATTTTTTGTTTTTCTTACCTAAGTGTAAGACTTTACTTTTCTTTTTTTTGAATTTTTTTTGTTGATTTTCAATAAACATACACAAACAAAACACAAAACATAAAAACACAAAACTTCTTTTTGGAAAGCGGTTTCCCGGGTTACATCTTTTTATACAGACATAAATTCGAATTCATGCTCACTTTTTATCCCATTTCATATCTTATTTACCATTCAACATTTTCTATATAGCTTCTCCCCTTTTCACTCTCTTAATTCTATTTTATTTATTTCATCTCAATTTAAATCATTATGCGTATATCTTTTGTCTGTTGTATTTCAATTTTCTATTATCTTTTCTCATGAACACAAAATTTCCCCTGTAATCACTGATTGAAGTATGACGCCTTGAGATCTTTCCCCTAAATTTACTTTCCATTCTGATTCTGCTTAGTACATTCTGAAGCTACATACTGTGTTATAAAATAAGAAGGAATAATAAGTTTATGATATAATTAAAACAATAATCCATAGCAAATTAAGCTCTATTATTAAATCCAGTTTTCTAACATTGTTTCAAATATAAATACAACAATACAATCTTGTGTACTTTTGCAGAATCTCTTTTTTAATCATATTTTTACCCACTATCTCTAAATAAATCTTGTTTCTTTGCATCTTGTTTTAAACCTTTGTAACTTCTCTTTCCTTTTTCCTTTCCTTTCTTTTCCAATCCTGCCTTTTTACCCCCTTGTCTCTTAATCTCCACCTTCTTCTGTATTCCTCTTTTCTGTTGCTTTCTGACATTGTATTGATTTTTCACCTTATTTTTCCCTTTTTTGGTTGTTTTTTTAAATCTTAAATTCTCCATTCTCTTTCCCCTCTTTCCCTTTTCTTCTCCAGTTAAAATTGTTTGTTCATTAAAGATGGCTTCTTCTTCATTCCAGTCTTCTTGTTCTTGTAGTTTCTGGTTGTTAGAAATCGCCATTTCTAAAAAATGGAAAACAACTCCAGAAGAGCCCTTCCCTTCTTGTTCCTCTTCTTTTAGCTTTTTAAATTCAATTTTCAGTTCATCAACAAGTAGTGCCATTGTAAAAAGTTTTTTTTATACAACCCAAATGTTTTTAGTCTTTCAAATAATGATTTCCAAAAGTCCCAAAGTCACCAAGCAATCCAAATATACAGACTGTTTCATTTAGCACTTTCTTCTTTTTATACTTTATCTTCCTGGAGTTATAGTTCAATTACAAAGCTCCAATTAAAATATATCTTTTAGAAGTCTTGTTACAGTTTAGCTCTGTTCTTATAAATTCCAAGCAGCCTCCTCCAACAAAATCTTAATATTTATTCTTTTCTTCTCCCTTCCCACTTATAGCAAAAAAGAGTTCTCTTTCCCCCCCCCCCCAATGCTCAGAAATCTTTATTGTCCCCTTGGCTTTAGTTTTCAAGATTACCTGCTGATGCCAAAATGGTTTTTTCCAATTTGTCCATTCATTGGCTATCACCGTAAGGAAGGAGAGTGAGAAAAAACAAACTTTTCCTTTTAACTTTCGCCACTGTTTCCGTCTTCGTCGGGAATGTTTTATCTTTCATGAAGCTTAAATTCCAGGGTATTTAAATGTTACTTATTATCCCGGTTAGCCAAAAACTTTCACTTTCTCAGCTTTTTTCTGCACATTCTTATCCGGATGAAAGCTTCTTTGTGGTGGCCATTGCTGACCGCCGCTCCACCGCTTTCGGAAAAGGGAGTTAGGTCAGCTGAGGAGGGGGGTTGCGATTCGCCCGGACCCCTGCTGGATATCCCCTATCTTCAGTTACCTCTATGGGGTAACTATAGCCCCCAAATCCAGCTGGATCGAGGGCACTCCAGCGGCGAGTGCAGCAGAAACCGCGCACAATTGCGGCTTCCTGTCACCGCCGAAGCCTTGCAAACCGGAAGTCCCAAGACTTTACTTTTCTTGACTATGAATTTCAATTTGTTGGATAGGGCCCACTATTTGAGTCTGTGAAGATCCATCTGGATCTTGAGCCTATCATTTAGGGCAGAACTGGCAAATTCCCAGCCCAAGGACTGAATACGTCATGTACTGGCCATGCCCATGCCTGGCTTAGTGAAAGAGAAAAAAGTCCTGATACATCACGTGACACTGCAGTGATGACATGAGTTTGACACCCTTATTCCAGGGTGTTGGCTATTCCTGCCAGTTTTGTATCATCTGAAAATTTGGTAAGTTCCCCTTTTATTTCCTCATCTAAGTCATTTATGAAGATTTTCAAGTGTACTGAGCTTAAAACAGAAGCTTGAGGTATCTATCCCACTGCTTATTTCTGTCCATGTATGGTACTGTCCATAGTACCATTAAGGACTACTCATTGAGTATGGTTTGTCAGCCAGTTACAAATCCATTGCGTGGTGATGTTATCTATCCCAATTTTGTCTAGCTTATCAAGAAGTAAATTGTGCTCTGCTTTGTTGAATGTAGTGGTCACTATGTTGAAGATTGAAATAAGATTGATTTGGCATGATCTGTTTTTTATAAACCTGTGTTCCTAGTTATTACTTTACTCATTTCTAGATGTTCACAGATTAGTTTTTTAATTATCTTTTTCCAGTATCTTCCTAGGTATTGATGTTAGGCTGATTGATCTGTAGTTTGCAGGGTCTATCCCCCCCACCCTTTTTGAAGATGGGAACCACATCAGCTCTTTTCTAGTCCTTGGTAGTTCCAGAATTTTTGAAAGATGTTATACAATGGTTCTGAAACGACATCTGCCAACCCCTTCAGAACTCTAGGGTGTAATCTGTCAGGTCGTGGTGATTTATATTCATCAAGACCAGACAGATGTTCTGTTATCATTTTTTTTGCTTCTTTTAACTTTTATTTCTAGTCTGTCTTTTACAGGTGTGTTTTTAGTAGGTTGGGCTATAGTTTCTTTTTGTGAGAAGACTGATGCAAAGAATGAGACAAGCGGCTCTGCTTTCTTTCTGTTACCTGTTACTTCTTTGCTATCTTCTCTCTTTCATGAACAGACTATTTCCTTGATTTTTTTTCTTGTTCTTTATATGTTGGAAGAAACTTTTAAAAATTATCTTTGACTTTTGTTGCAAGTCTTTGTTCATTCTGAGCCTTTGCTTTCCTGAGTTCATCTTTGCAGATTCTGTCTGTCTGCTGATATTCTGCCTTAGTTATATGTCCCTCTTTCCATTTTTTATACTTGTCCTCTTTGTCTTTCAATTTGTCAGAGAGATCTTTGTGCAGTCATGTTGGTTTCTTCTTGGATTTCTTTTTAAGAAATTCATGTGTACCCCTCCTCTATTGCCCTTTATGGCTCATATAAAAGAATCCACTTTCTCCTCAGCTTCTTGACTCAATTTCATAATATTTACAATGAATCCTTCTTCCGCCCCAGCGATCACTAATCCCAGTACAGCAATCAAATTCCTCCCTGCCAAATTACAGCTCTTGACTAACATGAAATCACCCCAAACTCCAAGTACTTTTGCTACAGACTGGACCATAGTGGATTTAAATATTGGTGCTTTTACTACCTGTCTCCCAATTCCCTCAGCCTTAATCTTCCCTTCCCCAATTTGCATATCTGGAGGCACATTGTTCAGGGTAGATCTGGTAGCTCCGGAATTCACCAGGAATACTGTTTCTTCCTCCAGTGGTCCAACTTTGTTTTATCTAGGGGTTCTTGAAAAATTGGACAAGTGCATCCCTGACAACCCTAATCCTCAAAATTGATTAAAATTAGCTGGTTCCTCCTCCTTTCTTAGGCATTCATTTTTCTCATTTCTTTACAGATGGCAGATTGATCCCTCCCTAACCATGGGCTCCCTTCCCTAGTGGCTGGTATCCCTGGGTTCCAAATGGCCAAGCCCTTCCTTTGCCTATCCTGTATTGTCTTGGTTTCTGATATTTTTGTGATATGTTGCCTCTCCCTCAATGGCTAGTCTGAACCAATTGAGCCATCATTTTGACTTTTCTCTTGTCTTATTGCTTGGAGTATTCTTTTGGGGCCTCTGAGGAGATCCTCTATAGTTTTGGTCTCCCACCCATCCAATTTCTGCAGCACAATGTCCTCCCATGCTTTCCCCACAATTCGATACTTCAAAATCATCTGGCACCCTGGATTGTCAAGGTCCATTTGTTCATCTTTTTGTAGTTGATTATTTAACCTGTCTAATCATTCACTTGGCATTTCTTTCTTCCCTTGTTCTAAAGCCAAAGCCTCCTGGATATTCAGACTTTGGGGCACTGCTATTTTAATATTCTCCATAGTCTGCCATAGCCTTCCTATCCTTACCATCCCACTTAAGGTCTATATCTGGGATTTCTACTGTTTCATCCCTTTGGGGAAACCTCCTCTTAACACTATGTTCTGGCAGCCTGTCTAATCATGCCATTATCCTCTGGTGTAGACATCATGTTAAAAATATGGTGCTTTTCTCTCCATGAATATTCCATTGATCCTAAAAACATTTCCAGTTGCTTTCCCATTTCAATAGGATCTTCTATTAATTTAGGCAATTCTTTCTTAAATTGCCTGATTTCAAAGGGTGGCTTCAACATATCCCATACTGTCCTCTTTTCTGTTGTCTTGTGGTTATAGGGAAAAAGCCTTCTGCCATGCTCTTTTTCATCTCCTCCTCTCAATCCTAGTTATTTTTGACTAATTCTTTGGCTTCCCTTGGTAGGTTCTCTGGTGCAGATGGCTCAATTTGGGACCCTTTAGATACAGTGTCATCTTCCTCCTGTTTTGGGTCAGGATATGGAGGAAGATTATCCAAAGATTCCTATTTGGATACCTGCATCAAATTACCTTGTGGTCCCAGCCAAGCAACTGCATGATGTGATTCCTCTGTTCCTGCCTTGTCTCTTTTATATAAATGTTCAAGTCTTATATTATAGCCAAATCATTGGTACCGAAGGGAGGCCATATAAAGTTTCTGAATTTATACTTAAGTCAAATATATATACTGTAATGTATCATTCTTTCTCTGTCCAAATGTTTTTTAAGGCATTGATTTCCAATACTTCAACCTTCTCCCTAACAGAGTCCATTCCGGAATGGGAATACCTTTCTCTTTTCCTTATTGGCCAGCATACTGGCCAGGGAGGCACCTCCAACTCTTATTGCCCATTGATACCACTCTAGAATCTTACCTCAAAGTCCTCCTTGAGTCAGCCAACTTTCCCTTAGGTTGGCATTAGGTCTTGATCAAAATTCAAACTGTTGGCAACTGGCATGTATTTATGATAGTTGCAATGTCCTGGGGTCATGTAATCACCTTTTGTGATCCTGACAAGCAAATGGAGAACCAGATTAACTTAACCATGTTACTAACTTAACAAATGCAGTGATTTACTTAAGTATGGAAAGAAAGATCATAAATGGGGCAATATTCACTTAACAACTATCTTGCTTTGCAATTCCATTGCTAAGGGGTCAATTGTGACTGAAAATCGAGGACTATCTGTACTTCAATGTCTTGAATATATGTTAAGGAAAAATTAAGCTAGTTCATATTTTGGCAACATGGCAATATAACTTTGGTGGACATAGGAAATGGCCGAGAAGGCGTGTGGATGAATACAGGTTGTTCCCAAATTACAATTCACTTGATGATTATTCAATATTACCATGACACTGTCAAAAGGACTTGCGACTGTTGGAAGAAATATCCCTCTGGTTCAATTCCAAGTGGGCAGAAAGACACTGAAAACATGGAGGCCAATTGGAAAGATGGTTTATTGATGAACGGGATCACATGGGTTTGAGGTCCTGGGCAACTGACCACATGGAGTGGAGAGCGAGGTTATTGAAATCCACTCTTGGGCCTTGCCCTTGAGCTTCCTGTTCCTATGCAAGAATATATATTCTATTGGCTTCTGTCAGACTCCCATGGGGCTATGCAGGGGTCATAGCTGAGGTTGTCTTTTTGAAGCTTGCTGGGTGATGCAATGTCCCCAGGTGATTTTACAATGCAGTTGAAGATAATGCTGATAGATAATCCTATTATGTGCTGGAGGGTCATGGCTTAATCCCATCACCCTGGAGCTGAAGGTCTTTTGTTTCATAGATAAGCTGCCCCAGTCCTTCTCAATGGGCACCAAATATCTGCTGAAGCTCTTGAGTTTTTGGCTCCCTTAAAATTTCTATTTCTCTTTTAGGGGAAATATAATATTCTACCTTTTTAATATTTCCTAAAGTATTTCTTCTAGGAGGGGTGGGTGCTAACTTTCTACACAACCTAGTCCCAAAGTTATGACTGTTGCAGAACTCTGATTGTCATTTCTCTTTATGACCAATTTCAGAGACGCTGCAGCAATGCCTCTGTACTTCTCCCACCCATCATTTCCCCCTCCTCTATCCTGCCCCATCGGTTCCTCACAGATACTGGGTCTGCTTTGGCAACCTACTGACTTCCATATGCTCCCCTCTGCTTCTCCCTCTCCAATCTGATCACCGATTGCTCACTTACCTTTCCGCAGGCTGGATTACAAAAGGAGAAGGCTGCTCCATTGCTGAGCCACATGTCAGTTTCAAAAGAGGCCAGCTTTGGGCAAAATCTTCCTGAGGCAATGCAGCAAGTTTTCCTTATTTCCAAGGCTTTTGTAGCTAAACTTTTGCAAAATAGCAGTTCTGCTTGTAAATGGAAATCTTCCTAAGGCAAGCTTATCAAGTCTGTCTTATTTCCAAGGCTTTCACAGCTAAACTTCAGCAGTGGGGAGCAGCCAGTTCCCTCTTATAAATTAAAATTCTTTTCCCCCCCCCCAGCATTAACATAGCAGTCTCTTTCCCCTCCTCCATCCCCCCCCAAAAAGGGCACAAAGTCTAAAGTATGCAGCTTCTCCTGCAGTGATCCAAAAAAAAAAGAAAGAAGGCTTCATGTTACAGTGTATGCTAATTCTTTGCATGGTAAGGCAAACTTGCTGACACCCTTAAAGGTAGTTGTCACTGTTATGTTAATACTGGGGGAAAAAAAAAGAGTTTCAGTTTACAAGAGGAAACTGCAGGCTCCTAGGTCCCACAAAATCTGTTGGTTTTTTTTTTTTACCAAAGTTTAGCTGCAAAAACCTTGGAAATAAGGCAAACTTGTTGCATTGTCTTAGGAAGATTTCATAGTGTCTCAGAAAAAGCCAGCCTCTTCTGAAACTCTGCCATGTAGTTCAACAATGGAGTAACCTTTTTTGTAACCCAGTCTCTGGAGAGCTTGGAAAAGTAAGTGAGCCATCGGTGGTGTGGGTGGGTGTGGCCTTCAGAGGCTGGAGGCAGAGGCAAGTACTCCTGAGACACCCCATATACGGTCCTAACAACCAGTGTATTTGTTTTATGAATGCATGGGGAGGGGGGAGGAGAAGGCATGAGAGCTCATTCATTCAACATGTTCCTATTAACAAATCCTCAGGTTACAAATGTAATTGGCAGGCTCCCTTACATTATTAACTAACTCGAGGGTTAGCTGTAGCTATCAAATCACCAAGTATCAGGTAAGTCTAGCCAATGATTAGCTTAAATTCATTCTAAGAAATTAACTTGAGAAAACATCTCAAATGGGCCCTCCCTAATAATTGTTATTGTAGCTATTCTAATAAAGCTAGCTTTAAATCTATATGATATGGTTGCTGAGTCGGGTCTACATTGTAGGGCTGATTATTTTTGTTACTGTGACTTATGTCAAGTTTGCATTTTTCCTTTTTTCATGAAGATGGGATAAGCTAAACTACCAATTCACTTAAGAATAGCAATTTCTGACTAGCAACGTGAATCTAGACCTATGTGATCAAAAACTGAAGTCTGAACATTACATTTGCATGACTATATATCTACCCAAAGTTTCCATAAGTGCTGTGAATTTATTATATGAAAGGGTTTTTTTTTAATGAATGAAATCTGTTCTGGGCTTATCATGTATCATCTGTGATAGTTTTTAAGGTTGACAAACCTTGTCTGTTCATTAATTTCCCAGAATTCATAGATTTGCCAGTTTATAAAGAAAACATGACCCGCCTAGTTAGTCGAAGTCTTCCAGGAGATGGCATGTGATTGTTGGGTTCAAGTTGTAGTTATTACAGGAGGCTAGCCTTGGATCCAAAACAGTATTGAATACCGTTTGAATACAGTGTTTGTATATTTTGTACAACTACCGCATTATTCTGTAGAGATAGATATTCTTCGACTAGTACATGGCAGATAGGTTCAGCTATATATCTCCATGCCTAACCAGCATCTGTTGCAGTGCTGACCCAGTCCCCGAAGGTTGTGAACGTGTGGATGGGGAAGAACCAACTTAATCATAGAAGATTGAGTGGCCTTGAATTTATGCCCTCAACTCCACATCCTCACAGCTGGGTCTACTGATGTGTTATCTTTGATTGGACCAGCAAGTGTGCTCCTCACCAATCAGAGCAAGTATGCAATTGGGTGGGTCCTTCTGGATTCATGGCTCATCCTTCAGGAGCAAGTAAAAGCTGTGGTGGGGATGGGGTCCAGAATGGTCCAGAATGCAGTGGCGCCTGCAGTATTGGCACCCCTCATTTTGCCTATATTACACATCTGGTAGGTGATCTGCATTGGCTCCCAGTTTTTTTTTAATCAGGTATAATTTAAAGTACTGGTTATTATAGTTAAAGGCAATATATGATACTGGGCCAGGTTATTTGTGGGGTTGCCTCTCCCTGAAGATACCTGTTCCACCAGATCATATAAAGCGGGCACACACTAGATCCCTTTCCTTAAATGTATCTATCTACAGAAAATAGACATTTATGCCCTTCCCCTAGACATTAAGCACCCCTCATTTTGCCAATCATTTAGCCTTCTGGAAAACCATAAATATCTGATTCTTTCTCCTGAAGCACTGGGATGGGATGAGTCTGGAACCTGAACTTGATTATATTGGTTGCATTGGAGAGGTGCTCCTTTTTTCGTTTTATTGTTCTTGGGTTTATTGCTGTGGCCTCCTAGAGTTATATCTTTTAAGATGGGCAGGCACGTAAGCCAAATAAATAAGATTTCAGTAATGTAGTTACATAGCTTATCATGTTTGTTTTTCTCTTCAGATATATATTGTGGAAGAAGCTATTGAATGACACTGGTAATTGCAACCATTGAAAATAAATGGCACAGAATTTGTCACATCTCTTCTAGAGAAGATGACCCATTAGATTTTCTGATTTCTTAAGAAACAGCACAACTGCCATCTTAAAATGGCAGCCCAGAGGATTCGTGCTGCTAATGCCAGTTGCCTCTCACGATGCAAATCTGAGGGGATGCTGATAGACCTGAATGAAGAATTCTCAGAAACCAGTTTCAATTCTGTCAAAGGTGAGTTTTTTCTCTTAAAAATAGATCCTATCACATTCAGTCAGAATGAAAATGCTGGGAAGAGAATAGATTATTACATACATATTGCAGATTCTACAGATCGTAGTATAAGTTGTTTACTATCACTTAGAAACCAAATTATAGCTTTGGCACTATAATCTGCCCAATTTTGGGCTTGTGCTCAAGTGATTATTCCTACCCTTTAGAAGATGAATCCTTGGGGCATGTTAACTGTGAATAAGAAGGAAAAATATGTACCTTTTAGTAATTATAAAGGTGTTAGATGCTACCCCAGCCGCTTAGGTTCAGGAGCTTTCTCAACTAAATAAAGACAAACTAAAGTCTGTCTCCGTATTCAATAAATTAGAGCAAGAGTTATTTTGTTCTGAATCATTAATTACATGGGGTGGCGGGGGGCGGGGGGAGAGAGGCTTGCCAGATAATTAAGAAAGGTCTCTTTATTTGGCAGCTTTATCATTTCTTACTCATAGGCCCTTTGTTGTTTCCTTGTAATGGATTCTGTCTTCCCTTTGGTTTATTTGACCTCCCTAGATTGGGATAGGCTGCCTTTTCCCATGAACTCCTTTATCTCTCCCCTTTTCATTCCCTTTTGCTGATTTCTCTGTATTGCTTGAGTTGGTTTGGACCCAATTAGGTTTTTTTCCTGGTTTGGTGCAGTTTTTGCTGTTGGTCTTCATTAGATCTTCTGCTTCCTTGCTGTTTTACAGCTGTTTTACAGCCATCAATTTATGGAGCAATATTGCTGCTAAGCACTCATGCAGAGTTCCTAGAAAGGATTGCTGTTCAGTTTTAAACCTGAGCTCCAAACAAGTTTGAACAGCTTTGCTGCTAAAAGCAAACATTTAAGATAGGGATAGAAGAAAGAGAGAAAAGTCTTCCCTTTCTTCTCAGTTCCTTTTCTTTACCCAATTCAGGTTGCTTACCCTCTTGTCCCCAATTGGGACAAATCTTGGCAGCGGCTGCACTGCCATTTCCACATCCAATTTGATTGCTTTTTTCCTCTTATCTCTCTCTTTGTCCTTCCTTTTATATAAAGGGCTTATGTAGGGTTAATGGGAGCTAACCTGAACAGTTACTGTGGAAAGTTTGGAAACACTTACTGTGGAAAGTTTGGTCAAGATGTGACCAAACCAGCCAGTTAGAAGACATGGTTAATCTATGGATGTCTAGAAGTATGAGGGTATGGTGGGTTAACTTACTCTGATCTGATTGTTCTAGTTGAATCTCTTTCCAGTGGGGGAATATGACTATATTCTAGTCATGCTACTCCAACATGGCTTTGTAAATGAAGAGGGGAAAGTTGTAGATTGGTATATCTGTCCCTACTGCCTCCATTGCCCAAAATGTCATTGAGTTTTCGCTGTTACAAGTATTTTAGGTAATTCCGCTTTTAAAAAGTATAGTTTCATTTTGTCTTCTGAGACTTCTCTTGGTTATATAGTTTTCCATAATAATTTTGAATCACTTTCTTTTTGTTGTTATTTTGATGGTGAAGATTTCCTTCCTCATCCATTAATTGATGTATCAATTTTTTTTCTCCTTTTTCAATTTGTATGCCAGCCATCTTCCTGGTTTATTTGCATTTTCAAAGAAATTTTGTTTAGCATTTTTAATTTTTTTGTGCTAATTCTTCTTTATCTATTATATTTAACTTATGCTTTATTAATTCCATTTGACTTTTTAAATTCTTTTTATGTGGTTCTTTTTGTAGTTCTGTCTCTAGTCTCTTCTTCCTGATGACTGACTGGAGAAATCTATGTAGGTTGCCTGAGATAATGTGACTGCCCCAAAGTGACCCACATGACTTCATCTCTATGACAGTTTCTCAGTCTAATCCAATGCCTATACTAAAATCACTGTTAGTTGGTATTTAGAAATACATTCATGACTTGTGTAGCTTGGAATCATTTTCTGGCTAAGGCAGTCTTATTTTTCCTTTGATGTTTCATATCAAAATTTCATCTGATTCATCACAAATTGTGCATAATTTTCCAAGTGAAAAATCTTGCATGTTCCTATTAAGAAGTCACAGACATTCCTATTGAATTCAGTGGATGGATAGTTGAGTATAATCTGACAACTTGATAATCTTCTACAATTCTTGGACAGTAAGAATTTTTTCACACATTAACAAAAATGATTCAGGACTTTAAAGTACCTTCAGGGAGCTGCATGCTTGCTTCTAAACCCCACTGAAGAAATTTGTAGATAATAATTATTATCATAAACTCTCAAGGTTTGGGGCTAATTTGCATTTCATTTTGCCAGGAGGTACATTTGGGGAAAAAGTGGGGGAAAACTAAACAGAATGGTGACAAATGTATTGTTAGTTAATTTAAATTACAGGAAAAATAATGTGATTATCCCTGTATATATCTTTTGTTATATAATATCAAGTACAATTTAACGATAATCTTGAGAGGGATTTTGGGAGGTACATCCAGGTTTTTCAAGTTTCACATGAAGCCTTTGTGCCTTCAGTTTTGCATCCTAATTTAATAGGAATACTTCATTGTTTATAACTTGTGTAGTATGTATTGATTATGTCATTTGCCATTCCTTATTTTTAGTTTTTCTTTGTAGTGCCTTCTCCTGGTGCCTTGATGACAGATAGTCTTACTTCATTGGGAACTGCAAAGGAAGTTGTAGCTATTAAAGACTATTGTCCGAGCAACTTTACTACATTGAAGTTTTCCAAGGGGGACCATCTCTATATCTTAGATACCTCAGGAGGTGAGTGGTGGTATGCACACAATACCACAGAAATGGGCTATATTCCATCCTCCTACGTACAGCCCATAAACTATTGGAACTCTTCATTAACTGACAGTGGAATGATAGACTCTCTCCTTGAATGTTCTGATGAAGGAGCAAAAGAGTTGGATCTGCTTGGAGACTGGTCAGATGCAAAGTGGAACTTAGCTAAAAACAATCCTTTTTTGAACAGTATTCAAACTACTAACCATTTTCTGGATGGAAATATGAAAGAAATGTCAAAAAAGAGTGAAGAGGGTTCCCCCCAAATCACAATGGATTTGTTACTCTTTGATACAGTGCCTACACTTACAGGGTCAAGTTCTGCAGCAAATAGCAGTGCAGGTAATAATCTTGACAAAGTGCCATCATTGAATGGATTTGATTTTGAGAAAACAAATAGACGAGACAATCCTTTTTTTAGAAGCAAGCGCTCATACAGTTTATCAGAGCTCTCTATTCTTCAGGCAAAATCAGAAAGTCCATCTTCATCAGGTTTCTTTAGTGGATTGAAATCTCCTACCCCAGAGCAATTCCAAAGTAGAGAAGATTTCAGGGTTGCATGGCTAAATCATCGGAAACTAGCAAGATCATGCCATGACTTGGATCTGCTGGGTCAGAACCCTGGTTGGGGTCAGACACAACCTGTGGAGACCAACATAGTTTGCAAATTGGATAGTTCAGGTGGTGCAGTTCAGCTTCCAGATACAAATATTAATATTCATGTACCTGAAGGACATGTGGCTGATGGAGATGCACAACAGATCTCTATGAAAGCTCTATTGGATCCGCCACTAGAACTCAACAGTGACAAATGCAGTACCCTAAGTCCTGTGCTAGAAATTAAGCTGAGCAACATGGAAATCAGAACACCCATTATATTGGAAATGAAAATTTCAGCAGAAATTAACAATGACGTTTTGAGCAAGAATTTAGTGGCAGTAAGGTGCTTGAGGAGTGATGTGAAGGAAGGCCCATATACTCCAATGGCGCTAAGTTACTGTTATGGAGGCACAATCAAGGTTCAATTGGAGAACCTGGAGCCCTGCATGTATATAGCTATTGTAGCCCAAGGACAGAACATTACATATCCTTACACGGTTTGGGATTATATCAATAAAAAAATTACAGTTGGGGTCTATGGTCCAAAGCACATACATCCTTCATTTAAAACTGTAGTTGCTGTATTTGGACATGACTGTGCCCCAAAGAGTCTTATAGTTAATGAAGTTACACGTCAAGTACATAGTGCAGCACCTATAATGCTGCATCTGTGGGGAAAGCACCAGTTCTTCTTACTAAGGCCACAAGACTTAAAACTTTGTATGTTTTCAAATATGCCTAATTATGAGGTGAAAGCCAGTGAACAGGCAAAAATGGTTAGAGGATTCCAAATGAAGCTTGGCAAAGTCAGTCGCCTCATTTTCCACATCATATCACATGATCCTAATGAGCTGTCTGATTTTACTTTAAGAATTCAAGTCAAAGATGACAAAGATATTATGCTTGCTCAGTTCTGTGTACAGACACCTCAGCCACCTCTTAAAAATGCTGCTAGGTGCACTGGACAGAGAAGATTTCTGAAAAAAAATGAAATTGGGAAAATAATTTTGTCTCCTCTTGCAGCCACCAGCAAATATCCTGTTTTCCAAGATCGGACTGTCACTGGTTTAAAATATGGCAAAATGCTGAAAACTGTAGTGAGGCAAAATAAAAACCATTATCTCCTGGAGTATAAGAAAGGAGATGCTTTAGCTTTGCTGAGTGAGGAGAAAATCAGATTGAAAGGTCAGCTCTGGACCAAGGAATGGTACATTGGATACTATCATGGTAAAATTGGCCTAGTCCATACTAAAAATGTTTTAATTGTTGGAAAAGTCAAACCAAATTATTTCTTTGGACCTGAGCTTACTACAAGTATATTGCTGGAGCAAATTCTAAGACCTTGCAAATTTCTTACCTATATCTATGCTTCAGTAAGGACTTTACTGATGGAAAATATTAGCAGCTGGCGTGCCTTTGCAGATGCTCTGGGATATCGGAACTTGCCACTTGCTTTTTTCTGTCGAGCAGAATTGGACAGTGAACCAGAATGTGTTGCTTCTGTGTTGGAGAAGTTGAAAGAGGACTGTAATAATTCAGAAAGTAAAGATAAAAAATCTTTCCAGAAAGAACTGATGTCGGTAAGTAATTTCACTTCCCATTGTTTTAGCTTCTTGTTGGTTTAATAGTGCAGTTAAATCAGGGTGTCAAACTTGTGGTGTCATGTTGTCATCACGTGATATATCACAGTTTTCTCCCCTTCACTAAAATGGGGATGGGTGTGTCTGGAACATGACACATCTGGCTCACAGGCCGCATGTTTGACACCCCCAAGTTAAATTAATGAGGAAATAATAACTGGGTTTTAGCAGTGTCTGTGTAGCGTTTAACTATGAATATAAGTTCTAGCAACCAAGGCAGCACGTGCTGCTTGCTTCTAAAACAATTCAGCTAAAAACAACAGTTTTTTAAAAAAATAACATATGAAGCATTTGGTGATACTTTTCTTGATACTTTTCCTGAAATATACCAGCTGCCCTTTGAACAGTATCATCAACAAGAATTTGACTGACTAGTCAAATCAAAACGTACTGTATGTCACCTTTTTGTATCTTCTAATGGTTGATTTCTGGAAACTTACCTCGATGAGTAACTGTGAACAAAATGAAGTAATTGCTAAAAGAGGACTCCTTGTCCTACAGCTGGATAATAATGCCACTTCTGAAGAATATTGAAAATAGTTTGTGACATGACAGAATTGTGTTTACCAGTTATCTAAGAACTATATCAATTACTTCAAGTGTTCCAGGTTGTTGATCTGCAAAAAAAACCTGACACTTCTTTCTAAAAAGCACCTTCATCAAAGTAATTTGTATGTATGTACTATGTTATAGGCTGTATAACAAATACCGGTTCAAGGTACATTTTCCCCAGCCCATTATTTTAGTCAGACCTGGTACAGCTTTAGCTTGCACAACAGCAATATGAACAGCAAAGTATCAGTTCTCTATGTTTACTGTTTGTGTGTCTGTGTAATTAGTAAATATATAAATTGGATAAAATTAAATTGGCTGTATATATTAAATCTGCAGATTCCTGTTCAGCAGCCCTGTTCAAATCCAGAACCTTTTAGGGAAGTCCCTGAAGGCATAATTTATTTCTTTGCATTTTTTTGCTAGATAAAGTAACCATTTCGCATTTTTGATTGGACACCAGAGTCTAATGTGGTGAGTGAGGCAGTGTTTTAGATCATAGTTTAGGATTCTTTGCAATTTGTGGCGAATAAACAGGTGGATAGAACCCTCTATAGTTTGAATTTTGCCATATGCAAGCTTAGTCTATGTCCCTATGTGCCTTCTTGGGATGGCCAAGCATGGTTTAAGTTACTAGTTCCAATAGAAAGAGTACTCTCTAGCCAGTTCACAATGTCAGCATATTCCCCAAACAATCTGGGTCTTCATTTTACTGCCCTCAGAAGAATGGAAGGCTGAAGAATTAGTCAATCTTGAACCAGTCCCGATCAAACTCCTGGATGTGGGCAGAGTTAGCCTGAAATACTGCATTCGAACTATTGTACCACCACAGTTCCAACACATTACCAGTCTTTCCTTATGGAAAATTATAATGTTGTCTACTCTGAAATGGGCAGTAATATACCCTCTCTTGAAAAATTCTTCCTTGAACCAGCTGTTTTGAGAACATAATGTTAATTTCCAACTTTCCCAATCTTTCAAAGTGACCTTGAGAAGGTTGTGGTAAATCATCTACAAAGGAACTTAAATGAAAGGGATTAATAGAATCTTTAATCAAACCTGTCTCTTTGAAGAGATAATCAAGAGAGGCCTATTGCTGATCTTTACATGTTCATAGGGTATAAACCAATTGACAAATCCTTTCACTTATAGCACCTGCTTTATGAAATCTCTTCCATCTCCAGATAGCAATACCTTAGACTTATATACCATTCCTAGTGATTTACTATCCTCTCTAAGCAGTGTACAGAGTCAGCATATTGCCCTCAATAATCTGGGTCATTTTACTCACCTCTGAAGGATGGAAGGTTGAGTCAGTCTTGAGTTGGTGAGAATCAAATGGCTGGTAGTCAGCAGAATTAGCCTGCAATTCTGCATTCTAACCACTGCGTCATCATGGCACAGATACAAATGGTTTTGACTTTGCTAGCATTTCACAGATATATCAAAGCTATTTTGTTCCAGCATATGTCTAGATTAATTTAAGAGTAGGGTAACTGTAAGGCTTAGTGACATTATTTCAATTGTTTATATTTAGTTCTATTTTTCTTTTGACTTCATTGTCAGAACAGGAGCAGGTTATAAATATTATTAAATAAATTAGCTGTTGTATCAGATGCAGAATGGCCTCTGATCAAGTAATGTTCATGGCTACACTGGGCAGGTAAAGCTGGCAATTTGCAAGTTTAGAAGCAAGAAAATTTTATATGAGCTTCAGTGGCGCAGTGGTTACAGTGCAGTACTGTAAGCTACTTCTGCTGCAGCCAGCTGCCTGCAATTTGGCAGATCGGATCTCACTAGGCTCAAGGTTGACTCAGCCTTCCATCCTTCCGGTGGATAAAATGAGGATCTAAATTGTTGGGGGCAATATGCTGACTCTGTAAACCGCTTAGTGAGTGCTGTCCCTCTTGTGGTAGCATGAGGCAGAGTCTACAACCCACACAAGTGGCTCAGGTAGTGCAGCTCATCCAGGATGGCACATCAATGCAAGCTGTGGCAAGAAGGTTTGCTGTGTCTGTCAGCGTAGTGTCCAGAGCTTGGAGGCTTTACCAGGAGACAGGCCAGTACATCAGGAGACGTGGAGGAGGCCGTAGGAGGGCAACAACCCAGCATCAGGACAGCTACTTCTGCCTTTGTGCAAGGAGGGACAGGAGGAGCACTGCCAGAGCCCTGCAAAATGACCTCCAGCGGGCCACAAATGTGCATGTGACTGCTCAAAGGGTCAGAAACAGACTCCATGAGGGTGGTATGAGGGCCTGACGTCCACAGGTGGGGGTTGTGCTTACAGCCCAACACTGTGCAGGATGTTTGGCATTTGCCAGAGAACACCAAGATTGGCAAATTCACCACTGGCACCCTGTGCTCTTCACAGATGAAAGCAGGTTCACACTGAGCACATGTGACAGATGTGACAGGGCCTGGAGACACCGTGGAGAACATTCTGCTGCCTGCAACATCCTCCAGCATGACCGGTTTGGCAGTGGGTTAGTAATGGTGTGGGGTGGCATTTCTTTAGTGGGCCGCACAGCCCTCCATGTGCTCGCCAGAGGTAGCCTGACTGCCATTTGGTACCGAGATGAGATCCTCAGACTTCTTGTGAGACCATATGCTGGTGCGGTTGGCCCTGGGTTCCTCCTCATGCAAGACAATGCTAGACCTTATGTGAGTGGAGTGTATCAGCAGTTCCTGCAAGATGAAGGCATTGATGCTATGGACTAGCCAGCCCGTTCCCCAGACCTGAATCCAATTGAGCACATCTGGGACATCGTGTCTCGCTCCATCCACCAACGCCATGTTGCACCACAGACTGTCCAGGAGTTGGGGGATGCTTTAGTCCAGGTGTGGGAGAAGATCCCTCAGCAGACCATCTGCCACCTCATCAGGAGCATGCCCAGGCGTTGTAGGGAGGTCATACAGGCACGTGGAGGCCACACACACTACTGAGCTTCTTTTTGACTTGTTTTAAGGACATTACATCAAAGTTGGATCAGCCTGTAGTGTTTTTTTCCACTTTAATTTTGAGTGTAACTCCAAATCCAGACCTCCATGGGTTGCTAAATTTGATTTCCATTGATAATTTTTGTGTGATTGTGTTGTCAGCACATTCAGCTATGTAATGAACAAAGTATTTAAGAAGAATATTTCTTTCATTCAGATCTAGGATGTCCTATTTTTGTGTTCCCTTTATTTTTTTGAACAGTGTACTTGGTTGTATTCAGCCAGAGCCAGATTGGCTTCTGCTAGGGATACTTTTAGAGGATTCTTGGATTGGGAAAGAAGTTGGATTAGATGACCTCCAAAGTACTATCCAGCTTTTAAATTCTCTGCTCAAAGTACTATCCAGCCTTTAAATTCTTAGTACAGAAAGGTAAACATGATTAACAGGCATAGGATTAGTGTCATGATTGAAGTTCAGCAACAGAAGAATATATTTTACTTAGAAGAAATATAAACAATCAAAAGAATTGCATTGTTTGTCAACATACAATGGAATGAACTTGGTAGCACTGTAGAGAGCATTTGGGTTAAACAAAGCAAATCAAATTCCTGTCTATAATTGCCCACTTCGCTAAGAAAATGTGGAGAGTGCTTTGTAAGAGGAACTTACAAATTTTTCAAAAAGGCATAATATTGTAATGGGACTTTAGATGACCCTGCTCTCTGTTGAGAGTTTTTCTTTTCAGACTTGTCTTTCCTATTCAGAAGATGAAAGAAACAACAAGGGAAACAAACATAAACTGTTGCCTTGATCCCACTGTAACTAATAGAAAAACATAGCTGAGGAAAAAGAAGATGTAATGCAGAAATTAATGCATTAGTTTTAACCAAACACATCTGGGACAAAAGCACATTTTAATAAAGTTAGTAGAATTAGCAACAGCAGACTTAGGTACCATTTCACAGTGCTTCAGACTTATATACCATTTCACAGTGCTTTACAGCCCTCTCTAAGCGGTTTGCAGAGTCAGCATATTGCCCCCAACAATCTGGGTCCTCATTTTACTGACCTTGGAAGGATGGAAGGCTGAGTCGACCTTCAGATGCTCAGAATCAAACTCCCGGAGTGAGCAGCCAGTGAGTTAGTGCTGCAGTATTACATTCTAATCATTGTGCCATCATGAGTCAATGCGTAAGAAATGGAATTTCATTGGAAATGGAATTCAAAGGGAATGGGAATTTGCATTTTTATAGTACACTTGTACTGCTGAAAAGTTTGCTTGATGTATTGACCAACGATAGAATTGGAAGGAGGAAAATGGAACATTTACAAGGCTATTTTACATGTTCCACTTTTCTCCTTCCAATTCCCTGCCAACCTTTGCTCAGAGAACTGCCCCACCAGTTGCTAAAAAGCAGAGAATTGGGCAGATTGTAAACGGGATTCCATCCAAAAGACTTAATAATTTAAATTCATCATTTCATAGGGTAAAATGTAGAAACAGAAGCTAGACAGAGCACATGAATGTACGAGACTACTATCAGCAAAATAGAGATTTACTTTGCCAATCACTTGTTTACAATGTTATTTATGATACAATAGCTTCTCATGATAAATTTGGGTCATCAACATATTTTTTCTCTTGAGAAATAGCATATCACATTTTATCAGATTTTGAACTTTAGATCCATCCTAGATGTGGGCTGTTTTTGATTTATACACATGGAATCACCAAAATAACTTGTACCAGTATTTTTAAAGAATAAAATTATTTGAAAGTTGTGAATTTAAATTTTGACTGTGAATCCAGCACTGTGAGCTATATCTAATTGTAAACTGCTTCAAGTTTTGTTTAATGGGAAGAAATATTTTAAATAAAAGTATCCAGGTCCGTTAGAGAAATATAGATTCAAAATTAATGACAGCAAAAATTACACCAGACTTTACATGGACTTCTCCTGATTCTGAGAATAAGATATAAGAGCTGCAAGTGACCTTAACCAGGGTATGATTCCATGATTAGACCAACTCTTGACTATCTAGCTGCTGTTTCAATTCCTCCAGTAAAAATGCACCATTTCCTGAGATAGTTTAACAGCTACTACCATTAGAAAATGCTCTCTGGTGTCTATCCAAAATCTGCTTGCTTGTGGTTTAAATCCACTGTTTCTTGTCCTCTCATCTGGGACCACTCCAAACAATTCTACCCAAACTTTGGCTTTTTCAAACTATATTATGCAGGCTTGGTTTATTAAAGTTTTCATCAATCAGCTCTTTTTTCGAAAGTAGAGCTGGTAAATTATTTTTCAATAATGCATGACTACCATTTCTAGAACTGTGCATATTTTTGCTATTCAAATAATTTTTTAAAAAGTACAGTTGTGTAGGAGGGTATATAAACAAAACAGGAGTGTGTCTTGCCAATTACCAAATTACAGCAAATTGTCCAGAACTTCAAAGAGTAATCTAGTTTTTTTCTCTTTTCTCAGGCATTATTGAAAATGGACTGTCAAGGCTTGGTTGTCAAGCTAATTCAGGATTTTGTTCTTCTGACTACAGCTGTAGAGGTGTCTCAGCGCTGGAGAGAACTTGCTGAGAAATTGGCTAAAGTTTCTAAGCAACAAATGGATGCCTATGAAGCTCCCCATCAGGATAAGAATGGTGCAGTTGATAGTGAGGTAAAAAAAAAATACTGTGTTTAGGCCGTCCTGGAAGACCAAATTAACTCAGTAACTTGGAAAATGAGTTTCATACTATATTCAACATACTTTCCCTCTCTTAAATAAGCCAAACTAAACTCTTACCAAACTAAGAAAAGAAAAAGCAATCTGTGTTGTACAGCCATTGCAATAAAAAATACAGTTATTCTTCCAAGATCAGTACAGATTTTATACCGTATTTCCCCCAAAATAAGACCCGGTCTTTTTTTTGTCACCGAAATAAGCACCAGGGCTTATTTTGTGGGAGGTCTTACTTTTTTTGTGGCTGCAATGGAGCAGTAGGCAAAGTATGATGGAGGACGAACCAATGCACTGGTGCCATGGCCACTAAACCAGAGGGCCCCACTGCTAGGCTAACAGTGTGCCAGCAACTGCCTGGCCTTGCAGCGGTGGCTCCAGCAGCTCCATGCAGATTGTGGCGGCTTCTCATTACTGCTGCAACAGAGCAGGAGGCTGAGCATTGCACCAGTGCCATGGTCACTTAAGTGAGGTGGTGTGGATATGTGGAGGACGAAGTGAGGCAGGGGGTGGAGAACAAGGCTTCTTGCTGCCACAACGAAGCAGGAAGCTGAGCAATGCACCGGTGGCGTGGCCACTAAGCAAGGCAGTGGGGATGGATAATGAAGTGAGATAGAGAGGTGGAGGATGAAGCCCCAACAGTATCCTTAGCTGCCCAGCCTTCAGAGGCCTGGTGCTAGTGGAGTGAGGTGACAGCAGTTGGAGCAGCCCCTTTCCCATCTCACCTGGCGGCAGCAGCCAACAAGGCACCTCCTGCTGCCACTTCCATTCCACAACTGATTGCCTGGAGCTTTGGGGGGTTATTTGCCTTGCCACCTGCATTCCAGTTCTCACCCAAAGCATCCCTTCACTAATCTGCTTTCCAGCTCTGCCACTGCATGCAGGGAAACAAAAGACTGCGGGACTACTGCTAAAAAAAAAGTTCAATCAGACCTTCCAACTTCACAATATCTTTTTTCCCCCTGAGAAGTTGGAAAGTGATTGCTTCTTTTTTTTTTTTTACTTTTTTTTTAGTTCCACAAATTTCCTTTGTTGTTCTGCATGCGGTGGTGGAGAACAGAGCTGGAAAGGTTAGTGAAGGAATTGTGGTTGCTCTGGAGTAGGGGTTAGGATTTGGCATTGCGATTGCTTGGAGTGGGGGTTAGGATTTGCCATTTTGATTGCTGCAGGGTGGGTTAGGCTTAGTGTTAGGATACTAACTCCCTCTCCTTACGAGGAGACCTGTCTTTGTAACCCAAGCATCCTCAGTGATAGGGTGGAAGACCACCAGGAGAGTCAGGACGAGAGGGCAAGAGGATGGCAAAAGGCATCCTGGGCTACTGGTGGGCAAGTGCTCAGGCAGGATTTTCCTCAAACCCTCACTCTCATTATGATCTCCTTCCTTCCTTTTCCCCTTTTTCTTATTTTTCCTTCCCTCTTCATTTTCCTTCTTCCTTCGCTTTTTTCCTTCTTGGATGCTCAAATGCAAACAGGGAAACATTTCTCGATGCCTCCTCGCCTTTAATCATATGCCACTTTTGCTAGTAGATTGTGGCCATTTATAAGACTGAGAGCAAACCAGGCTCAGTTTATCCTGTGCTTGCATTTAGTGGAGGCGTCTACAGACAACAGTACAGCAAAACTGTCAAAATGATGGCTCTGATAGCTGATCAGAGCTCCTCTGTTCTTTTATGTGCAACAGCTTTAGCGTTTAAGAACAGATGTAAGTTAGTTGCTTTTCAATTAATACATAATCCTTAAAAAGGCTCTCCTATAGGGACCCTGCAAGGTCTAATTCAGACTGGAATGATAGCAAAGGAAAATATTTTCCCCACTGGAAATAGCTGTTTGCAATACACAAGGAGGGGATCATACTTTCCTAAGACCTCACAATTCAAGAATACCAGTGTGCCATTCTTTATATGCACATGAAGTATCTCAGGGTGAGAAAGGCCATGGGGGCTGGGGGGGGGTGGTAATGATTGAACAGATCCTCAAGTCTCCCCAACCCATTAAGATACCTCATGCTTCTCCCTCCCTTCCTTCCACAAGGATTCACTTACCTTGCAAACATCTGTCTCCTCTCTTGTTTCTCTGTTTCTTTGCCTTTGAGGAAGGGAGAGGAGATTTGGCTTGGAAATTCTTTCCGTGCCAAGAATGGGCATTCCTGGGTGCTATAATATCACACAGGTTCAGGCACCCATCCTCTTTTGCAGAGTTGGGGACTAGAAACTTTCATTCTCAGCGCAAAAAGTATTTGGTGGTCTTCTGCTCCCCCCCCCCCCAACTACTTTCCACTTAACTACTTTATGAGACCTTAATGAGTTGTCCCAGGGAGCACACTTACATGCAAATAGGACAAGAGGGGGAGGGGGAGGGGGAGAGAGAGGGGGGCAGGCAAGAAGATGCAACTTCTGTTTATCTGTGTGTGTATGGGAGAGAGAGAGTGATCTGAACTTCAGCTGGGGCACCCAAATTGCTGGCAGTGGCATGCACAGCAGGAGCCACCTGAGCAGTGAGGCAGGGCACTCAGGTAAGCTGGTGCGGGACTTGGGGGGCTGTTCTGCACCCTGGCCTTGCTTC